>OZ014522.1:269932447-270300447 GCA_963966055.1 Lathyrus aphaca
CTAGTATTGGAATGGCCCCATATGAAGCGTTGTATGGTAGACGTTGTCGTACTCCGTTGTGTTGGTATGAGTCAGGAGAAAGTTTGGTGCTTGGGCCTGAGATTGTCCAAGAAACAACTAAGAAGATAAGAATGATTTGATAAAAGGATGAAGACGTCGCAGAGTTGTCAGAAGAGTTATCATGATAAGAGAAGAAAAGCACTTGAGTTCCAAGAGGGAGATCACGTGTTCTTAAGAGTTACTCCTATGACTAGTGTGGGAAGAGCTTTGAAGTCTCGAAAGCTCACTGCATGTTTCGTCGGTCTGTATCAGATTATGCAGAGGATAGGATAGGTTGCCTATCGAGTGGCTTTACCGTCGTCGCTGGCAAATTTGCATGATGTGTTCCATGTGTCGTAGTTGAGGAAGTACATTTTGGATGCGTCGCATGTGATTAAGGTAGATAATGTTCAGGCGAGGGATAATCTGAAAATTGAAGCTTTACCAGTATGAATTGATTGTAGAGAATTGAAGCAACTGTGAGGTAAAGAAATTGCCTTGGTGAAGGTATTGTGGGGTGGACCAGCTGAAGAAAGTTGGACCTGGGAACGGGAAGATCAGATGAGGGAGTCGTATCTGACTCTGTTTACTTCAGGTAATTTTCGAGGACGAAAATTCTTTAAGTTGGGGAGAGTTGTAACGCCCCGAAAATCAAAATTTGATTATTTATTCGTTTATTTAATTAATTTAGAAGGATTGGAGGATTTGGATTAAATGGAGAGTTTGGGGGAAAGTGTATTTTTATATAATAAGGATAAATAGTGTATTAATATGCTATTTTGGATTATTATTAAAAATATATTTTAAAGAAAAGGGTAAGGTGGTCTTTATATGAAATGTGTAAGGTTAAGACGGGAAAAGCATAAACTGGGATAATTTTTGTAAAAAGGAATTACACGATCAAATTCAGATTTCTATCGTGTTTTGGTGAAATGCTCTGAAGAAAATGAAGGAGAGGAAGCTAAGAGTCAGAAAATTGTGAAGAACCTTGGAGAAGAGTGCCAATCGGCGAAATTCTCTAAGGTAGGGGGAGTTTTAATAATCTATTATAAGTGTATAGGAATTGGTTTATGTGTAGATTAAATTTGGGTGAATTTTTGTGAGTTTTAGGGGTTTTGACTTAGCTTGAGTTTAGGGATATGATTTGATGAATTGGAGTAGTTAAAATGAGTTAGAATCATAGGATCTGATGTATGATTTATTGCTCTATTGCTGTATGTTTTGATTGATGAATTGAGAGGATTTTGGAGTATAATGAGATGAAAATCGTATGAAAATTTAGGGACTTTGGTTGTTGGTTTCGTAACAGAAGAAAAGTTGCTGGAAAACGTTTGTTAACCGGTTAACGCTATAGGTTAACTGGTTAACCACTGAGGAAATCGTGTTTTTTCTGAAAATGTACAGGCGTTAACCGGTTAACATTATGGGTTAACCTGTTAACACTGTATTGGAGGCAATTTTGAATTCTTTGAAAATTCCTAACTTTTAAACCGTAAGTCTGATTTGCATTCTGTTTGAAGAGTCGGAAAGAGCATAAAATGAACTTTATTTTGATGAATAAAAATGAGAAAAGTGAGATAATTTTTAGGACTGAGTTTTTGGAAAAACCTTATAAATTGCCTTATGATTTTACTGGGATTGGGTTAATTCTTGATGAGTTGAAGTCGTTAATAAAATGAGGTTTTTGGCATGTTGTTACGATGGAATTATGTGATTATTTTATGTTTGAAATTGTTGATATGAAATGAATGATGCGCATTTGATTTTGGTGAATTTTACAAAGTAACACATCATTGCATTTCATGATATTCTCGATGGGGCTTCAGCCTATTTGGTAGCTTCAATCCCATTGTATGGATTAAAGTGATTCGGTGTTTACAGTGTGCTCCCTGGTGGAGGGTTGATGGCCATGTATCCATCTCATGATGAAATTGGTACCACATGCATATTTTGTATATAATGATAGTTGAAATTGCATTATTGGAATGTATTCATGATTGTGTTGATGATGCTTAATTTTGTTGTTGATGTTGTTATGACATGCTTATGCAAATTTATTTATATTCCATGTTCTCGTATATTTATAATGAATTATGATTACTCACCCTACCTGCATGGAAATGTTTCCTCTTATGTGGGTAACTTGTAGATGATAAAGAATACTCTTGCGGTGCAAGAGGAGTTTTTCAGAGTCTCAGAGCGTACCTTATTTTACCTTAGGAGTTGTTTGGAGTCTTTGTGTCCTGCTATGTGTCATGTAACACCGGGACGAGGTTTTAGTTACTAAATTATGTTCGTATTATGTTATTTGGAGAGATACTTCTTTTGTTTTATGATGTTAAATTCTGGAAAGATAAAATTATGATTATGAAGTGAATTAATGATGTTTGCACTATGATGTTTTATTCCGCTGCAAAATGTTATATATTGATTTTAGGATGTTGATTAACCCGTGTTACGGGACAGTGTCGCTCCCTGGATTTCCATCCTGGTACAAACGCGAAAGTGGCGCGGAAGAGGTAGAGTCGCCAACCAGGCATTTTTATCCCGAAGGAACGGGAATGGTAATGCTGCACAAACCGAAGAAAAGAAAAGGAAGGACACAGGTCCTACGAACCAAAGAATTTGGGTTCGGGAGTCGGTTACGACCTGGGAAGGTATTAGCACCCCAGATCGTCCGCCGTAGTCGACGGGATCCAGGCTTGCAAAGAAATCTATTTCAAAGGGTGAATGAAATAAATCTGCTGCAAAAAGAAAAGGAACTGGATCTGGATAAGATAGCAAGAAACTGAAAAAAAAGAACGAATAGGAAAAATGTAGGGAAAATAAAGATTGTGCTCGAACGGGCCCTACCCCGCTGCCTACGTACCTCATCTGGACATGAGGATCAGAGACGCTGTAGTTCCCCTAACTAGGGGTGGAAAAGATTGCTTGTGAATTAAGGCTTGAACTGCCTATGTCAATGCTCAGGTGTTGCAGGCTCGAATGACGAGTGCGTAACCGTCTTGCAAAATGACAAGTAGGAGCAAGTTCGCGTATGGAGCGAAGGAGATGAGAAAAGAAGTCCCGAAGGAGACGCTTATTGTTTGTTTTTGTTTTTTAGAAGTCTTTTATTGGTGTGGCACAAGATAATGAACTCAAACTCTCTTCCATGGAATGTGTACTTGCTACTACTTTCCAAGATGGAATAATAGAACAAGTACACCAAGAAAGGAGAATTTATCCAAGACTTGTTTCCAAGGGAAAGGGCCTAAATTCATGGACTTGTTGTATTTATTAAGTGTTTTGGTGATTAAAAATGAAGAAGTATTTTTTTTTATGGTTTTCTTGACGAAGATGAATTCATGATCCGACTTGTGCATCATGTTAGACAAATGCACTATTCCAAGATGGAATGAATACATATGCCCCATGGAATAAGGCTATTACACAAGAAGTCACTTCTTTCTTTATTAATGTTTTTTTTAGGTTTTTTGTTTTGAGATGAGAAGAGAAAGAACCAAAAGAGCAAAAGGCAAAAGTCTAATGGGGAAAGACTAAACCTAATATTAGCATGCAAAGGTGGTCCTACGGTTAGTGAGGTTTCAACTATCCTAAGAGAAAAGAAGAACCAAAGGAAAAGAAAAGAAGAGGAGAAGAAAGCTAGCAAACAACTTACTCCTCTAAAGGAGATAAGTTGCTCCTGAAGGGGGAGGAAAAAAGTAGAATCACATGATGGCATAAGGCACATCAAAAACCACAAAGAGAAAGCAACTTAAAAAGAAAAGATGAAGAGTTGAAATGTGGATAAACATCCACACTTCTCTTACCATGAACCCCTGCAAGTGTTAGCAAAAATCCAGCATATGATCAACACATTCCATGGAATTAGCATGCTCAAAGTTCAAATCAACAAAGATCAAACAAACATGCCAAACTTTGCGAATACATGACTTACACGTCGAGAACATGAAAGCATACATCAACCAGCAAGTAAATCACCCTAAACTAGCATGTTCAATGATCATACAATGATCCATGGCAATTAAAACAAGTAAGGGGATCATACAAGCTCAAAACAATTCAAATATGGCATTCTGCATCAGTGTTAACCGGTTAACCAAAGAGTTATATGGTTAACTAGTCCTAAACTGCAGCAAAATACGCAGAAAACAGGTGCATTAACTGGTTAACCAAAGTGTTAACCGGTTAACACTGTCAAAACAACAATAAAAACCTACAGAAAAGCAGCTCAAACCCAGCTTATCCCAATAATTCCACCACAGACCAGCAATCAATTAAGCATGAAATAAATGGATCAATTCTCATTAATTAACATCATTAAGCTCATGAACATTAGCACATGGATCCGACTACAAATCAACCAATCTATTCAAGCAACACAAGCAAATACACAAGCACATGGTGGATCTAAAGCACAAGCATGCAAATAAGTTAAAACAGAGCTAGATCTGAATTTAACCAACCTACAAAGCTGAGGTATGCTATGGTAGTTGTTGTTTGAGCTGAAGATGAGAGATTTCACGGAAAACTTTGAAGATCCGGTGCTAAACTTCACACTCCATGCAAAATAAATGCAAGCAAAGGGTTTTGATGCAGAATTTTGGCTTCAAAAGCACTTATAATCTCCAAACCAGATCTGAACCACCAAGTAAACCAGCAAAATGATGCAAAGAAGCTACGGATGGAGGTCTAGTTCCAAGATCTATACACTTTAATGCAAAGTTATGTGATCTTCAAAGAGGAACTTTGAGTGATTTAGAAAATTAAGAGAAAAAGGTGAGAGAATGGTGAGAGAGATCAAAATTCAGAAAAATGAAGAGGAGTCAATTATGAGAGAGAGAGAGAGAGAGAGAGAGTCCCTTGGTTTGGAGGGAAATGGATTAAATATTGTTTAGGTTTGGGGCCCAAAATTTAGGCTTGGGATCCAAAAATATGGTTTGGGAAAGTGATTGGGATCTAGCATTGGAATTAGGCTTGGATAAATGCTCTAGATCCTTCTCCATAATTCAAATGAATAAAAATAAAAAAAATCTGAAATTGGAGCCAAAAACACAAGCTGAAAATTGCTGATGGAATTCAAAATTCGCAGCCGTTAACCGGTTAACCAAAGCGTTAGCCGGTTAACGCCAGTGAATTTTGATTTCTCCCTTGTTTTTGTGGGAAACCTCAAAAATAACCCGGCGCCAACCGTTCTGATCTGATTTTGATCCTCCATCTTTTTTTCAAGGCCTTGGCCATGTTACCAAGCTTGTTCAAGAGATCCTGTGAGCTTCCTGCCAGATCACCATGCTCTAGATTTTGATTTGTAGTGCTTTAAATTTCCCGGATGAGTGATCATATGCCTTATGCTAGAAAATGTGAGTACTATGCTTCATCTTTCTATGCAAAATGCTAAGGACATGACATGCTTATGATGATTATGATAAAATGATGATGCTAAATAGAAGAGGGCAAATTTGGGGTGTTACAGTTGCCCCTATTCAAACAACTGTTAATCTGAAAAGGACGGTAACACGGCTATCGACCGTTCAAGATAAACTGTGGTTGAATACCAAGAAAACCTGAAATTTGCACTCTGCTGGAGAATCCAAGAAATAGGAAATAAACCCAACCAAATGACGCTTTGGCGACTGAAGCAGGGACAAAGTGGACGAGCTCCTTCGAAATTGAATTGTTACGCCGGATAAGAAAAACTTAGACAGACGAGTCTCCCTCAAAGCAAACCTGTTACGCCAGGAACTAGACATACGAGCCCTCTTCGAATAAACCTGTTACGCCAGGAACTGGACATACGAGCCCTCTTCGACTAAACCTGTTACGCCAGGAACTGGACATACGAGCCCTCTTCAACTAAACCTGTTACGCCAGGAACTGGAAATACGAGCCCTCTTCAACTAAACCTGTTACGCTAGGAAATGGACATACGAGCCTTCTTCATACATTTTGCAACATATGATCTGAGACAGACGGACCTCCTTCGGATAAACCTGTTACGCCAGAACCGGTGATGTACTTAAGTTTGTGGGATGCATAATCAGAATAGACGAACCCTCTTCATATATTATCCATGCATATATGGTCTAAGACAGACAAGTCTTCTTTGAGAAAACCTATTACGCAAGGTGCGACATTAGGATTTGATGAACCCTCTTCACAAATCTAGCGTAGATAAGTGTCTCTGAGACAGACGAACCTCCTTCGGATAAACCTGTTACACTAGGACCGGTAACCGTTTTAACGTTTAATCCCACCGTCAGGACTTCAAACCTCTTCAACATAGACGAGTATTGGATGATCATCAAGAGAACACAGACGAGTGTCGAAAGTCAATGATACAAACGAATATCAGACGATGATCTAAGAAATACAGACGAACGCTTCAGGTGATGATACAGACGAATATTAGCCACTGATACAGACGAATACCAGAAATCTAACACAGACGAGCATTTGGAGTAGCAATACAGACAAGTACCAAAGTGAATATCAGTATATATGGATATAAGCTAACACAGACGAGTGTGAGGGATGATACAGACGAGTATCCAAATAATGCAAACGAGTGTCAAACAGATAACAAACACAGACAACTGCTAGAGAATGCATACGAGCATCAAAAAAATTCAAACATAGACGAGTGTTGGGACGTGCGTACAAGCAAAAAACAGATGTCACACACAGACGGGTGTCAAGGAATGCAGACGAGCAAATAACAGATATCAAACACAGACGAGTGTTGGGGGATGCAGACGAGTAACAATCAAATTTTCAAACACGGATGGGTGCTGAGGAATGCAGATGTCAAACACAAACGAGTGTCGAGGAATGTAGACGAGCAACTAACGAATACCAAACATAGGAGACTGCTGGGGAAAGCGGACGAGCAACTGACAGGTATCAAATATCAAACACAGACGAATGTTAGGGGGATGCAGACGAGCAACTATCAAACATCAAACAGACGAGTGCTAGGACGTGCATACGAGCAACAACATCTACCACACACATGCGACTGCCAGGAAATGCAAATGAGCAAAGTGCGAACACAAACGAGTGCCACGGAATGCAAACGAGCATCAACCAAAGTGCCCTGATTGGCAACAAAAATCATAACTCTGCAGGGGAGCCAGGTTAAGAGGCTTTGACGATGCTCTGGGGACTTGTGTAACACCCTTCTAAACCGCACAGAAAATATATACATAATCAGAGTAATTTATCATGCATCTCAATTAAGGGTGTCACAAATGATTCAAAACATCATACAACACCTGTCATGCTCAATAACAATTAAAATAAAATCATGCTTTTCAGATATATTTTTCACATTAGCATGTAGCAGCGGAATGACTTTCATTAAGAATCTCATAACATTCAAGTCTCAAATAAACTTCATTCATTTAATTAACTTAGGCATAAAAGCCACTTCACCATAAAATTCAAATCAAATTAATAAAATAAATAGAGTATACAATTGTATCTCTCAAACATGAATCAAATGTTTCCCCAGTGTTACATGACCAAAGCACGACTCAAAACCCAAAATAAATAAGCAAGTAAGACAACTACTCCAATGGCTACCTTGCGCTAGAAGCAACTCGATTCCTTGATACCTGAGCAATGTCGTATAAAACATCATTCCAACAGAAGGGTGAGAATTCATATATTTATTGAAATCATAAGATAATATATAATTTAAGGCATACAAGCATACACAATAATTCTCACACTTCAAAAGTTTCATTAGCATAATATCACTCAAGTAGACATACTATTCACAAGTATATACTCACAATCCAAAACTTCACAAATTCAACAACTCACATAATACACATAATCTCCTATTGTAACCATAGACACAATGAGACTCGATGCAAGACTCAAATGCAACTCATGCATGTGGTACCAGCCTCTTGTTATCATTTTTCGGATTTTACATTAAACCGGGTCCGTCCTCTAGACCGATAACTCACAAAAGCCCGTTCTTTAAGCTTTCAAACCCGTCCTCTAGGTTTGGGACAAGTCATTATCTCCCATAAAACTAACAAGCATTGCCTCTTGACAAAATGATGCATGTGCAAGTTCAACAACCATATGCAATTAAGACCGTCCTCTAATCTTAATATTCTTGCATATCTTCTATAATTTATTACATTTGAATTACCACACAATTACACATACTTGCACATATTTATGCATCATCCACACACAAACCATTTTCAAAACAGTATACAACACATTTTACAATATAATCTCAATATTCACTACTCCAATATTGTCACCACACTTAGCAAATAATATGCATGGTATCAACACAATTCAATCTTGATTCGTAAACTACACGATACCGATTAAATCTAGAATAATTAATCCAAAAAAATAATCACCAAATTAATCACTAAATTAATCATCAAATTGATCACTAAATTAATCACTAAATTAATATAGAATAATTAATCCATCACTAATAATTGAATTCAATATTCCTATAATAATTAAATATATCAATAATTAAATTAAAATATATTATTATATAGATTATAATATTACTTAAAATTCTTTGAGTTGAAAGATAAAAACAGGACACTATTCTTTAATATAACTAGTGATATCCATGAAAAAATAATTGGCTATATGTCGCTCCCACCAAAAATGACACGGGGGCCAAGAGGGGTACAGACGCGAACGGTCGGCGAAAGAAGAAGAGAACACACAAGGGTGAACTCAGAAAGACAAGAGTCGCCAGCTAGGCATTTTTATCCCGGAGGAAAGGTAATGCTGCATAGACCTAGGGAAGATGGATAAGACGGTTGCGAACCAGAGAGACTGAGAAAGGGGGTTGGTTACAACCTGGGAAGGTATTAGCACCCAGATTGTCCGTTGTACTCGACGGGATCTACGCTTAAAAGATTTGTGTTTTAAAGGGGTAGTGTCAGTGCTATTCTGTGTATTAAAGCTGGAAAGAATGCAAGTGTCAGTGCAAAAGAAAAGTGAAGTGTATAAATGAAGTGTCAGTGTAAGAACATGAGTATGAAGCTCAAGACTATGAGGCTTAAAGAATAATGCATGAAGAGGGGGAATATACAGAGACTTTTGTTCGATAACTGTTAAGTTATGCCTACGTATCCTCTCGTGCAATGAGGAAGTCAGAACACCGTAGTTCGACTCAAAGAGACTGAAAGGTAAATTGACCTGTGAACTGCTTACTTGTCTATGCTCAAGTGTATGACCTGTCTGGCTCAGGTGCAAACTGTCTTGCATTAGACGGAAGAAACAAGTTCACGTTTGTGAGTGAATGAGGTGAGAAAAAAATCCCGGAGGAGACGATTATTGTTTGTTTTTGTGTTTTCAATCTTTTATTGCCTTTTGAAGTTTGTCATAAGAAAATGAGCTTAAGCCTAAACCAAGGGTTAGTAAACTCATCACATCATCCCTCTGATTAGGGGTAATGAGAATACCTTAAGTATGAAGTAAGCACCTCACACTTAATCACCATGATGTAGGATTAAGATCATTAACCCACTTGTAATTATTTAGATGTTTTTGTTGTTTTTGTTTAGTGTTAAGTAATGAGTTTACACTACAAGAAAACAACGTAGTAGCGTCTGCCTAAAGCCCTCTCTAAAAGGCATAAAACCGACGCTAATACCTTTTAGCGTCGGCTTAGCGTCGGAGTCGGGGCGGACGTTCTACCATTGGAAGCAAAGCATAATCACGAGCCGGCGCTACACTAGCGTCGGTTACAATGAACGCTAGGCCGACGGTACAATACTAAAACCGACGCTAATGTGCAATATTAAAAACATATTGCGACGGCTTTTGTCGACGTAATAATCATCTAGTGGCGGTTCTAAACGACACTAAAACAAAATTTCCTATTTATTAGCATGGGTCTAAGCCGCCGCTACACATATATTTTAAACATTTACGACGCTAAAAGTCGTCGCTATATAACAGATTCTGTGCTTTAGAGCGTCTCAAAAAGCCGCCGCTAAATGTTTTTCGTTGTTTTTTAATTCTTGTTAGCGTGGGGTTTAACCGACGCTAAATGTTTTTTTTTTAAAATTTGTTTTATTTATATTTATTCCTGTTGCAAATCAAATCTACCTTTTACAATTTACTGAACCTGTTTTTTATTTCAAACCATTCATTAATGTATTATCACATCATAATTTCCAACACAAAATAACAAACTTTAAATCCATAATATTTCTACATTAATTAAGATGTCAAATTTACATCAAAATCAAAATATTGACACTATATTAAACTTGTGTCCATCCACTATATTACTACATAAAAGTGTCAATGACCAACACAACACAAACTATAAAATTTGTGAAAATCAACAGTTTGATCCAAGTCCCAAAACAAAGAAAAAGAGCATGCATATGACACTAACATCAATCACTCATATCTTCTAGATCCAATGAGTGCTCATCAGAGTCATCATCATAATGCGCATGAGTATTAGGCTGGACACTAGAAGCATGAGCAGTGGAATGACCTGCCTGACTCGACTTCCAAGCAAACATCTCTTTTTGAAATTCTTCAAACTTCCTTTTCAACTCTTTTGTCTCGGCTATAGCTTTATCTGCACGTGCATTAGCTAATGCAGCCTCTTCACATGCTATGGCAGACTCAGCTCTAGCCGCCTCAATCGCTTGGCTATCCACCTCTCTATTCTGATTAACAGTCACCTGTGTCAAATAAGACACACCATATCGTACTTTAACCGCCAATCGGGCAGTTCCATAGCAACGGCCACGCGTCTTACCCCCGGCAACTTCTTTCCAAATTTGTAACTTGTCTGACCCATCCACGTTATTATCAGTTTGAGTGGCTTGAGTCAAACGATTCACGTAATCTTCCTGTAAAACATAACACACATAACATCACATGCAGTGAGCATAAACAATTCCACTAATTCATAACAGTGAGCATAAACAATTCAAACCAATAATTCATAATAGTCAGAGCATATCTCTAATAAATATTTTAATTTGATGTACTACCTAAAAAGAATCCAACACACTTTCACTTAACAACATACATACTAACATTTTAACAAGATCCACTTAACATCATACATACTAACAACATACATACATACTTTCATTATAACAAGTTCCTAACATTTTAACAAGTTCCACTTAGCAGCATACATACTAATAACAACATAGTAATTTGACTAAATCAATGAAATGAATTAAAATGTCATGGTTGATATCAACTAGTAATTTGAATATTAAAATGTCATGGTCTCCAGTAATAATAAAATAGAAACCAAATATATATATATAAAAGATATGGTGAAAGTTGTGTGTGGTTCCAAGCTTGCAATACCTAATTTATAACTATTAAGGTTATATTTATATACTCTTCATCATAGGTTATATTTCTAACAGAATTAATTAGATTACATGTGTTTTTTCTGCACGACGGTCTACCCACTGCCCATTCTTCTTCTTATGGGTGGCCATGAAGAGCTCGTCAGGATTTGGCGGTCGACCTAATTTCTTCTCCTACAATTTCATGAAACAACAACAATAGTTTATATAATACATTGCTTTTAGGAATATATTTATTTGGTGTGTGGTGTGATCAATTGGATTACAAATAGAATACATACCAATTCTAGAGCAACATCATGATGAGCTCTACGTCCTGTGGTATGGACCGCGCCACCTCTAGTTGATGCTCGATTAGTCTTGTTTTGTTCAGAGAGCTTTTTGAATTCTTCAATTTTCCACCCGTCAAGAAGATATGCATAATATTTTTCACCCAACCAAGACGGCTTTTTCCCACTCTTCCTAATCTTACCAAATATATCAACTATTCTTTTACCACAAGCTTTATGAAACAAATCTCGCATTTTTCCTTCATCACACGGCTCCCACTGAACAAGATCCTGATTAAAGAAATAGGATTAGTTTTGAATATAATTATAAGTAATCTTAAAGTATTTCGTAAACATCATAAAGGTAAAAAAAGAAATTACGTCTTACTTTAAACATCTTAAAGTATTCCTCTCTCTCATCTCTTCTACCACGTGCTTTGAGTTTCAGCTCACTATATCTCATGAAATTTCCACAATAATTATGTATTAAAACTTTTCTAATAACTGCAGCAACAACATCACTCGGAGCTAACCTGCAGTATTAAGAAATTGAAAGATAGTAATTTGAAGTAAGACGTATTCAATAACACATATCCAATAACGTTGATACGAGTATATAATCTAATAATAAATGAATAATAATTCCAAACATGAATATTAGAGGGAAAAATCATTTTGAATACTAAATTTCTTACCCATTGCCCATAATGCTAATCATTGGCCTTTGTCCACCAGAAAATGCTTGTTCCGCGACCGCCTCTTCCTCCTCATAAACTGTTTGGTCCCTTTCCTCTTCCTTTTCCTCTGCTGCTACCTTGGTGTGATGGATAGCTGGACCTTGCAAAACTTGTAGTGTCACTCCAGGGGTAGGAACAAATGTGCATTCATCAAAACTAGGTTGTGATTCGGTTGTCTGAACCGGTGGTGGTGATGCAATAGTATGAGGCGGTGGTGGTTCTACGGTAGTATGAGGTGGTGGTGGTGCTACGGTTGTATGAGGCGGTGGTGGTGCTACGGTTGTATGAGGCGGTGGTGGTGATGAAGTTGTATGAGGCGGTGGTGGTGTTGCGGTTGTGTGAGACGATGGTGGTGTAGGGGTTGCCCGAATTGGTGGTGCTTGCATTCTTGGACGCGTTTGGTTCCTTGTGTCATGCTTCATGCGAGATGTGTTTATAGCAAGGGCTCCAGGTGGCATATGTCGTGTCCGACATAATCTGTCAACACTGCATTAGCAAAAATGCATCAAAAGATATTAAATTTAAAGAAACCAAATCGTGAAAGTTTTTGTCATCTTACGGTTTCTTGTTGATTGGTGCTTCCTTCTTTGAACCTTCTCTTGTCATTTCAAATTAGCAATTTAGTGGTGATTGTCCTCCACCTGAAATATACTTTTGTTGCTACCAGTTAGCCATTATTTGGAAAGTAATTTTCTGTTTTTAAAGAATAATAAAGAATATATGACATACAAATGACGAATGGATCATATGATAATATAATAAAGAATAATAAAGAAGATAAACGACATTCATATGATAATATAATAAAGAATAATAAAGAAGATAAACGACATTCATATGATAATATGATAAATTAAATAAGGAAAAAAATGAGAATTCTTGCACCCAAAATGAGAATTCTTGCAATGGCATAAAGTAAACATTGAGATGCACCAAAAACAAATGGGCTGCTCCAACAAAAGTGACAGTAGCTAATGAAAGCTCTTTATACCATGTGACAAACATTAAACATTTATACCATGTGACAAACATTAAACATTTATTTCATGTTTCACTAATTTATGTTTCTAAAAATCTTTTTTGGTACACAACAATCACAAAACAATCAAGATACAATTAGTACACTAAACACGAAAAAAAAAACACATATTATGGATCATTTGTCACTAGTACTGACTCGACCTCTTCAATTAATCCTTCGTCGGCTAAACCATGTATTTGTTCAAACCCTGTTATAGGCAAAACTGTTGACATTTCATCAGATTGATAAGGCATTTCATCCTCGGTGTTATCTATTTCCACATACCCCCTTGGTTTTGTGGTGATTGCAGCACACCATCCACGCATGTTTCTACACATATCTGGATAAGGGACATAATACACCTGTTTTGCTTCTTGTGCAAGAATGAACGGGTCATATTGACGATATCGTTTATTCATCTTAATGTCAACAATATTGTACTCCTTATTAACTCTTGTGCCACTATTAGTTGTAGGATCAAACCAAGCACAGTAAAATAGGGCAATCTTGTTGCTAAAGCCATGATATTCCAATTGAAGGATATGTTGGATGACACCATAAAAATCATTTTCTCCTCCATTTGTAATTCCTTTAACAAGTACCCCACAATTAGTTGTCTTTTTACCATGACTCCATTCTTCAGTGTGGAACTTGTACCCATTAACAAAGTAGATGTGCCATGATGTTGCCTTAGGATTAGGACCGAGAGCTAATGCCTTAATTAGGACCCCAGAATGATCGCATAATTAAGGGTTCACAAACTTCTAAACAATTTCTTAAGTTTCTAAACTTCTAAACAAACTTCACAAATAGAATCAATTGATATGGACTGGGCACCATTTGATCCACTGCAGTAAAAAAATGGTGCAGTCAAAGGTCCAACCACCAACTAAAGAACTCAACATATGGCTCTTACTTAAGTTTCAGTTAAATTTCTTGATAATGTTATGTTTCAGTAGTAAATCACTCAAGCTAATAACAAAATAAAACCAGAATCATAACAAAAACAGTTATGATAAACCAAATTCACCAGTGCTTGCAAAAACAGTTTAATAAACCGGTTCTTGCTTCAGGACGTGTTACATTTCAAAACTCAAATCCTATTTTATAAACAACCAAGGGTGCTAATAATATTCCTATCCCAAAGTTCAGTTACATTTCAGTTACATTCAAATCCTATTTTATAACAACATAGTAATAAGCAGAATGACAGTAGGAACAAGAACAAGTAGAATCACAATAAAAATTTAAGTGTTTACATGAATGTCAACCAACACAAGAATAATTATAACAATAACAAACAGAACCACAACAAAAAATCAGTAACAAGTAAACAAGCAGATGAATACCTGCAGCTGAAATCGTTACCAAATCGAACGTTACCAAATCGTTCTTCGTTATTGAAGGTGGAACTTGTCATGCACCAGAAAGAAGCAGAACCTCCTGTGAATACCAGAACTTCACAATTAACCAAAAATATAAATAACAGAACTTCAAGGCTGCTAATACGCATGTTTTTTTCTCTTATGTATGATCAGAACAGACAAGCATGATTGGATACATTTGACTGTTTGAAAAAGAATGTGGAGGGAGCATAGTAGTTGGACATGTCAATATATAAAATTTGAATAAAAATTTTATTTAAGAATTACACAATTTTATATGCAGGAATACACCATTTACTACAAAGAGAATACACCACAGGAATACCATTTACTACTACAAAGAGAATACCACACAGGAATACACCACAGGACACATCTTTGTGCACACACAATGTAAAGTGTTTCAAATAACAATGCCTAGTATCAATCAAAATAAAGAGTTTCAAATGAGCACACACAAAGTTACAGAGTTTTCACTGTCATATCACAAGGCCTGCCAAAACTACCTAAAGTTACAATTTTGGTAACACAAGCTGCAGAATTTATGTTCTATTGTATCACAAACCAGCAGTTTTGTTTTGACTGTCATTTTTTCTCATACTCAATGGTTTTTCATCATTCCAATAAACAGTTTTTGCTCTCTTTCTTTTCCTCTAAGAAATACTCTACCGGCCCGGCATATGCTGCAGCAGCCTGTCTCAATGGATTTTCATCGTTCTAATAACTAGTTTTTGGTTTTGGTATTCCCTAAAAATTGTCGTACTAACTAATTTCATTTCTTTATAATTACTTCAGGCGATAATTCTTCAGTTTGGTATTGCAGCATGATTCTTATGTTTTGTGATTTGCTAAATCTATATGATAATTCTTATTTTTCTACAGCTGATGCATATAATCATATCGATTCGGAATGTCTGAAATCAAAAAACAATCATCACAAAGATGCAGGAGCTACTGTATCTACTGCCATTCTAGTTGGCGATCGTTTGCTTGTTGCAAATGTTGGAGACTTCAGGGCTGTTATATGCAGGGGCGGTAATGGTAAGAGTACTAGCTTCATATATTATATAGTTGATTTCCTTTCCCTAAAAGTAATCCATAGCTTATATATTATAGAGTTTTTTTGGGTAGATCCTGACCTTATCCTAATATTCCGAGCAAACCAAGATCTTTCCTAATCATTTTCATGCGATTTCTTCTATATATAAAAATCTTAACTATCAGAGTAGGTATAAAAAAATCAGTTAGATGCAGACCTATTTCTGTTAATGGCCTGCTATCATCAAGTGTCCACATACAAACATTCAGTTATTAACTTTCTCATTAAAATAACTTCATTTATCCATTCAAACTAAACAAAACAACTAACTTCATAAAATAGTGCATAACTGAATTTCACTTAATTTTCAATTCTCAAAATTACTAAGTGCACGTCTAAATAACAAATTCTACTAACTGATAACATAATTCCTATTTTCAAAGTCATTTGAGTTGAATTTCATTGACAGTTAACATGAAATATATCATTGGCAGCCAATCATAAACACTAGCTCAAATAAAAAACACTCCTATAATTGACTATACACAGGGTTTAGTCTATAAAATATATCATGACCCTAATTATCCCATATTTCATACAAATATATTCTGATAAGCAACAAACACAGTTTATTTTTTCTGCTTCGATAAAAACTCCCAAATGAAAGTAACCCAATAACATCACAATGTAAAATGAACTCAGAGAATACACTTTCATATCAACCTAGAATACACTTCATTTATCCATACAAATATATTCTGATAAGCAACTATTACTTTGATCCTTATCAAATTCAGATTTTAATTCAATTCAAATTCAAATTCAAATTCATTCAAATTCAAATAACATTCAAATTTTAATTCATTCAAATTCAGTTTGAGAACAGATCTAATAACATTCAAATTCATTTATTAATTCAATTCACTAAGAATACTCATACATCTTAAAAATACTCATTCATCAAATTCAATTCAATTCTAACTTCCAACATCAATTCAGTTCAATTCTAATACATCTTAAGAATACTCATTCATAAAAATACCTAACTTATAAACTGATAAGAATACTCACCAGAAAGAGAAGCTTGAAGGAGAAATAACAATATTACAAGAACACCGACATTTCGACCTCACCCTTTTCCCTACCAATTAACATTAAAACAATCCATTAAAACAAACCAAACTGAAGAAATTAAATAAGATGCGAATGCACAGAAGCGAATGCGAAATCGAAATCGAAAAAACTTATTTAAATTAAAAGAAATTAAAAGACACCTGAAACAGCTTATTTGAGATGAACGATTGAGAGGCTTAGGGTTTGAGATGAACGATTGAGAGGGCTTAGGGTTTGAGAATGCGAAATCGAAATCGAAACAACTTATTTGAGATGAACACCGAGAGGCTTAGGGTTTGAGATGAACGATTGAGAGGGCTTAGGGTTTGAGATGAAGGATTGAGAGGGTTACTGAACGAATTGACATGAACGATTAAGAGGGTTTGGGGAATTGAGATGAACGATTGAGAGGGTTCATTGAGAGGGTTCAGGTGATGAACGAAAAGAGATGTAATGAATATCTGGAAAAGGTAAGAATGTGATGAACTGATATATTGTTTCTTATTTTTCATTTTATTTTATAAGTTTTTTTTATAGTAATAATTTTTGATAATTTTAAATTATAAAATCTATTTGGTATAAAATAATTGTTGGCCTTTAAGAATTTTATAAATTTAGATTTTTTATAGTATTTAATTTTTATTTATAATTGGTATAAAATAATTTTTATAGTATTTAATTTTAATTTATAATTGGTATAAAATAATTTTTATAGTATTTAATTTTAATTTATAAATTGGTATAAAATAATTTGGTATAAAATAATTTTTATAGTATTTAATTTTAATTTATAATTGGTATAAAATTTATTTGGTATAAAATAATTGTTGGCCTTTAAGAATTTTATAAATTTAGATTTTTTATAGTATTTAATTTTTATTTATAATTGGTATAAAATAATTTTTATTGTATTTAATTTTTATTTATAATTGGTATAAAATAATTTGATATAAAATAATTTTTATAGTATTTAATTTTAATTTATAAATTGGTATAAAATAATTTGATATAAAATAATTTTTATAGTATTTAATTTATATTAAGATTTATCAAATTTATTTTTAGAATAAATATTAAGAAATGTTGTTGGCCTTTAAGAATTTTATAAATTTAGAATAGTTTTTGTATTATAGTTTAATTTATATTTGGTATAAAATAATTAATTAAAACAATGAAAAGATAAAAAAGGAGTCAAACTTAATTAACAAGTAAATAAAATATTTTTGGAATTAAAATTAGCGTCGATTTGAGCCGACACTAATTTTAATAAAATAATAATTTATTAAAACAATAAAAAAAGGAGGCAAACGAAATTTGAGGGGGAAAAGAAAATTTTTCGCACAACATTAGCGTCGCATATCACCGACGCTAGCGTTAAAAAATAAAATAATTTATTAAAACAATAAGAATAGGAGTCAAACGAAACTTGTGGAGGGAAATGAAGAATTTTCGTACCAAGGTTAGCGTCGGCTTTGACCGACACTAATTTATTGATGCTAAAATGTGTTTTTCTTGTAGTGATTAGCATCGCACATAGCCGACGCTAGTAATAATGACTTGAAAAAAAATAAAACAACTGTATTTACCTGTTAGCGAGGGCTTTTACTGACGTAATGTTAACACTTTAGTGTCGGAGTCGGGGCCGACGCTAAAAGTTTGCAGCTAAAACGTGTTTTTCTTGTAGTGTTAAGCCATAATCAAGGATTTAATGGACCCATTACACCATCCTAATAGAAGGATAATAGATGAGAACATTTAGGCTGAGGAAGACTCCTCAACTTAATCCATGATTAGGGATTAACCTCATGACAAAACAAAGCCTTTATTAAATGGATTTTAGGTAATGATAAGATGAAGAAGTGGTTTTTATTGTTTGTAAGACAACTTGAGGGGGACTTGTCCATTAACACTAGGGTTAGTCCTTCTTAACCAATTAAGGAAGAATTAGAACCCTAATGCAAGGCCCAAGTTACAAGCTTGATGTCTTGATGATTATTAGGTGAATTTATTAAAGGATTTAAACACATTAAGGGTTTAACACTTAGGATTAAAGTTATACATTCCATCCTAATAGAAGGATGCAGGCATAAGCTTAATCACAGAGCCTTAAAACCTTTAGGGTTTAGTCCTTGACTATGAGGTGAGAAGAGAAGACTCAAAGATGACACAAAGGTAAAACTAAATGGGGGGACTAATCAAACCCTAATTGTTATCATGCTTGGTTGTACCTAGGGTTAATGAGGTTTGCAAGAGGATCTTCAGAGAAACCACCAGGAAGGAAGCAGATGAAAGGAGCAAGAAGTAGAGAGAAGCAAAACAACTTGCTTCACTTAAGAAGACAAGTTGCTTGAAGAAAGAAAGTAAGAGATGAACATGAATGAGCAAGCTCAATCCAATACACAAGATAAAATGCATCAAAGATGCAAGAGAGATGAGAAGAGATTGTGAGAAGTGAAGGCAAATTCACTTCTCAAAACAACTTACCACCTGAAAAGTTAGCCAAAAGAAATGAAATGCAATGCAAATGAGATTAAATGTCATGATGAAAACCAAAGTTAGAAGCATTTACATGATGTTAATGATGCTAAGAGATGATACAAACATGAGGCAAGACATGAGAATGATCATACAAGGACATGGATGCAGGTGAAGCATGCTTTGATCCATGAATGTACATGAAAAGTTATGAAATGCAATGGACATATAACATGGAAAATGAAAGATGCAATGATCAAACATGATTCTAATATGTCCTAAGATGTATTATGAATCATGTGGATGCACAAAATGTTATGACAAGTCTTTGAATGCAAGCAAATGAAAGAAGGATGCAAAAGAAAGCACAAATTAGGGTTACATACAACATGCAAAGCAAAAACTCAAAACCAGAAGCAAATGTCATGACAAAAAATTGAAAATGAAATCAAAGATACCCTAAACCTATACAAGTTCACTGCCCAAAGGAGGGGACTCAACTCCTAACCTAGTGAATGTTATGAATTTCCTAAGTTGGCTAGGGTTTTAAGGTACCTCATCAAGAAAAATGCCAAACAAATTAAAAATGCAAGATCAAATCAAACCAATTTTATCCTATAAACTACATGCCATGAAGGATGCAATGCAAGAAGAACCGTCATCAAACTCTCAAAGGTTAGGCAAAATGAATTTTTTAAAGTTTGAACCAAAATATTGCCTTAAAATGAATTTAATTCCAATGAAAATGATCAAAAGGCATCAAGAACAAAAAAGAAATTTGGTTTGAGGGTTTGATAATGTTTCTAAATGTTTCTAAATGCAGTGTGAATTTTTTGGTGATTTTTAAATACCTAAATGTATTTTTGATTAATTAATTTCCATTAACTAATTAAAAATAAACATTTAAATGATTTAAAAATAATTTTTTATGCAAAAAATAAAAATAAAAATATTTTTGGGTTTTAAAAATTAATGAAATCTTTGACAAAATATTTCATAATTTTTAAATGATTTTTGCTATTTTAAATAATTCGTATAAATTAAATGAAAAGAAAATGAAATAAAAATTAAAATAAATGAAAGTATGCACAATCCAAGGCTGAGATTCAAAGCTGGGAGTCAATGGTTGACTGCGCGCGCTATCCTAAGGCTATAATTCAAACTAACCAAATTAATTTAAACTGAATTAATTAATCTAATTAATTATGATTAGGGTTTTAATGAGAGATCCAGGCCATTCATGTGCGCGGGAGTCAACAAAAGTCAGCCAGATCCATGGTCCAGATTCAAACTTTGCCCTAAACGTGATTAATGCCTTAATGATTTTCAGGTGGCCGGAAATGACCTCCGGTCATCTTCTCAGGCCACATCCCTCCCTGAAAATTGCTAACTCACTCCCCAGGTCACTAAAACTTAATCTCTCTGCCCAGAATCCAACCCCATGCATCATACAACAAGAATCATCAATCAAAACACATTTATTTTTCGTATCAAAGCTGAATCGAATCAAAATGTTTTTAGGTCAAAAAATTTCAGAAGCTTCATACATACTCAATACTCACCCATTTGCAAAACTAAACATATCAGCATGATCAGCACATCACATAGATTCATTTAGGAACTTAAAAATGCATTTCTGGAAAAAAAGATCTTGAGCTCACCTGAAATGGAGCTTTCAATCCAGGAGCTTTCTGCCTGCTTCTTTGCTTCAAAATGGCTCCAATGATCCTCTTGATGAAGCTTTGAAGCTTGGTTGGAGTTTAAAGTGGCTGGTTTGTGAGTTTGATGAAGTTCTGTTCAGTGAGGGTTGAGAATCGTGTTTCTGATTGAGGAGGTTTCAGGGACAAATGAGGCTTGGGAAATGATCAGAGGAACATGCTAAGTGATTCTATGAAGTTTGTTTTGGTGTTTGATGTTTGTGTGATGAGTTTCGAAGGAAAGTGCATAAGAGGTGAAATCTTGAAACTATGGCTTATGAAAAAGATCATGCTTAGTTGTGTTATGTGTTGAGTCTCATTTGGTACATGTATCACACTTGGATAGGTCAGAGGAGTTGGTGTGGCCTAGCTTGATTGGTATGGCCCTTTTTGTAAAAAGTCAAGTCTAGGTGTAAGAGAGGTATGGGTCAATGGCAGGCCAAGTACAAAGGGGTGTCCTGCGCAGCAAGAATTGAGGAGAGCCATGGAATCAGTCTTGAGGCCAATTAGCAAGTGGATTAGGGTTTGTGAGATGTTTTGCAACTTTGTGATCTTTTGGCCCTTTTGTGATTACTTGAAGCATAGGTCATGAAAATGGACAAATCTTTGGTGCATTCTGATCTTTAGGCATTTTTTTATGTTTGTGCAAAGGTTAGAAGTCCAATTGAAGTCACATTTTGCCTTGGTAAGGGGTTTTGCAATTTTGCCTCTTTGGTGCAAAACTTGAAATTATGTGATTTTTCCCAACTTTGACAAGCCATAACTTTTGATCCAAAATTAATTAGAATGAGTTCTTGTACGTTTTGAAAAGGGAATGATCCATTCTACAACTTTAATGACCAAAGTTTTCTCATTTGAAGCATTTTTGAATCAAAAAGAAAGGGTTGAAAAACTTTCCCAAAATGGAAAGTTTCCATTACAAGTCACTTTCCCAAAAAGGCAATTTTGCAAATGGCTTGAAAATTTTCAATTTTGTGAACTTATAACATCTTCTATGATCAAATAAAGATCATACACATTCACAATGATGGAGAATGCCCTTTGGTTGGGTCATTGGGGACCTCAGATTTTGCACTGACTTGCTCAAGAAGTCAACTCTTGATCAGATGTCTTCCCCATGGAATTTCTTCATGAAAATTGATATGCATGACCCTTATAACATATAGAGACCAATAGAAACAAGAATGACCAAAAAAATTGGAGTTATGGCCTCTGAAACCAAAACCCTAATTCTAGGTCATCTGTGCAGTTAAACCTGGCTCTGCTTCCATGCCTTTCTCAGTTCTTGTGATTCTTTGACTTTCTTGACTTTGTGGGGATATAATATGATGCATGGAAGTACATGGACCCCTTTGAAATGATCGAAGACCTTTGAAGTGGCTCAAATGGCTCTTGGATGGCTCAGATCACAAACCCTAGATGCAAATGACTTAGAAGCAATGCAGTGAATTAAAAATGCAATATGAGATGCTATGATTGAACTTATGCATATGAAAAGATCACAAGCCATGGTGTGAATGGGTGAGGGCAAATTTGGGGTGTTTACACTATACATTAATAATGTTTTCATGAATTTCATATTCTACTCAAATTCATTCTAAGAAGATTATGTTAGTTTGGTTATTGTTCCGGATTTCCTCACATTTGTCTTCTAGATATTTTGTATGCACTGTTACCAAAATTGAAATCACATTAAAACCAAATATTAAATATTAAATAAAATTCTAAAAAAAAACACTAATATATTTTTTTAGTATACTGATACGACATGACATAAATATATCAATGTTACGATAATTAGTGTGGATATTTAGTGTGTACTGTTATGAATCTTTGATTCACAATTTACATATACATGCTTATTAGAATTTATGCTTGCACAATATCATCATATATAATTAAAATTCTAATGTAGTCAAGAAAATAAATCTGCCTTTGAA
Source organism: Lathyrus aphaca (assembly GCA_963966055.1). Lineage (NCBI taxonomy): Eukaryota > Viridiplantae > Streptophyta > Magnoliopsida > Fabales > Fabaceae > Lathyrus > Lathyrus aphaca. The sequence continues at coordinate 269,955,514 of OZ014522.1, forward strand.
ATTCATGTATTATACTAGTACTACAATTGAATTTTCCTAACATTTTCGGTGGCTACAGGGAAGGGAGTATAGTACTAAGTTACCACTATTTTTCTTACAATTAACTACCGTAGGATTTTTATTCCAATCTTATCTGTCGATTGGTTTATTCCAATAATAAATGGTCTCTATAGTATACCAATATGTCAACTCTTAATACAATTATTCACCACATTTCAAAGATTATAATCAAAATCTAAAAATGTTAAAACTATATGAATTAGGGATTTCAAACTAAATATGTTTCTACCCATCCATATATTATCATACAACCCAATAATTATACAATAAGTCACCCTTACCTTGAATTATAGATGAATTTGTTCTTTACTCTTGAGTTCCTCTTCTCTTCTCCCCTTTCTCTCTTTAGCGTCTTTTCCCCTTTCTATCTTCTAACCCTATTTTATCTCTTTCTCCTATTTTATCAATCTCACAATTTTCTCATAACTCTAATGGGCTTTACTCAATACACTCTCACACTTATTATTCATACTCCCAATCTAGGCCCAATTAATAATTTCTATCAATTCTATCTTATTCCACTAATTAAAATAAATCTAATAAATTAAATAATTCAATTAAATCAAATACTTCAATCAAATTAATTAATTCGAATAATTAAATTAAATCACATAATTCAATTAATTCAAATAAATCAAATAATTCAATTATATCCAATAATTCAATTAAATCAATTAACCACAAAATCACACCATTAATCAATTAATATAAATAAATAAATAATTGCTAAAAATCGGGATGTTACAACTCTCCCCCACTTAAAAGATTTTCGCCCTCGAAAATTGCCTCAAACGAATAACTCAAGAATAGACTCCATCATCTGGCTCTCAAGTTCTCAAGTCACCTCTGATTCCAACACACAAGCTCTTAAAATATCCTCAAGTGATTGAATCGTCCTCTCCATCTAACCATCAGTCTGCGGATGATAAGCAGAACTCAAACGCAACTTCGTACCCAAAGCACTTTGTAACTCTTCCAAAATCTCGGATCTCTATCTGACACAATGCTAGATGGAATATCATGCAAGCTGACAATCCTCTCAATGTACAACTTTGTTAACTTCTCCAATAGGTAATCCATTCTCATCGGAATAATGTGAGCAAATTTCTTCAATCTATCCACAATAACCCAAATAGCTTCAAAATTACTCGGTTTTCTAGGTAAAGCAAACACAAAATCCATCGATGTATTATCTCATTTCAATCAGGAATAGATAACAGCTGCATCAAACTCGACGATTTCTGATGTTCAATCTTCAACTTCTGATAAATCAAACAAGAATACACAAACTTTGCAATATCTACCTTCATACAAGGCCACTAAAATACTTTCCTCAAATCTTGATACATCTTAGTCGCACCCGGATGAATACTCAATCCACTACGATGACCTTCCTCAAGTATACTCTTCTTCAACTTGACTATATCCGGAACACAAACTCGATTACGACACCTCATGATACCATTCTCATCAATCCAAAAATCACCACTTCTACCTTGATTGATCAAAGTCAATCGATCTACCAAACCTAAATCAGATTTTTAACCTTCTCGAATCTCATCCGGAATACCACTAGTAAGCTTCAACATACCAAGTATAACTCCATAAGAAGTGTCTTCACAAGCCAAACTCATATCTCGAAATTACTTAATCATTTCCAACTCTCTTACCATCATCATCGACATATGAAAAAATTTCTGACTTAATGCATCAACTACCATGTTTACTTTACCCGGATGGTAATTCAAACCAAAGTCATAATCCATTCAAAAGCTTCAACCATCTCCTCTTCCTCACATTCAACAATTTCTGATCAGAGAGATACTTCAAACTCTTATGATCACTAAACACCTCAAATATCGATCCAATAAATAATGCTTCCAAAGTTTCAACACAAACATAACAACGGTTTTGTCGGATTAGGAAAAATCAAAACAGGAGTTTTCATCAACCTTCTCTTAAGTTCTTGAAAACTTTCTTCACACTTTGTATCCCGAACAAAAGCTTAACTCTTTCTAGTCAACTGCATCAATGACAAAGATAACTTATCAAATACTTCAATGAATTTTCGATAATAACCATCCAAACCAAGAAAACTTCTAATCTTAAAAAAATAGATTTTGGAGCTTCCCATTGCGATACAGCTTCAACCTTCTACGGATCAACTAAAATACCTCTACTCGAAATCACATGACGAATGAAACTCACTTCCTTCAACCAAACTCACACCAACCAACTGATCCATCAAATCTTCAATCCACGAAAGTGGATATTTATTCTTGATAGTCACCTTGTTCAATTGTCTATAGTCCATACAAAGCCTCATAAAACTTTCTTTTTTTCTTAACCAACAAACTAGTGCCCTACACGGTGATACACTCAGACGAATAAAACTCTTCTCAAGTAGATCTTCAAGTTGACTCTTCGATTCTTTCAATTCTGATGCAGACACACGATATGGAGCCATCAATACTAGACTAGTTCCAGGAATTAAGTCGATCATAAACTCCACCTCACGTTCCGACGGTAAATCATTTATCTCATCAGGAAAAACTTCCGGAAAATCACAAAAAAATTGGTAAAACACCAACTTCTCCACTTTCACTAATAATCAAAGTATCCATCAACATGAACATCTCAGTACCATCTTACACCGACTCATTCACTTGCTGTAAGCACTTGGCTTAACTTCAGATAATTCACTGTACACATCATTTAAGCTCGCAAGACACATCTATTCCATTCAACAGGATTACGTCTACTATCAACAAAAGATTAAGGGTGATCAGTTCCTCAATTTGTCAATAGACAGTCAACAATCATGATGAGCCATAAATAATTTTTACCAAACTATAATAGTGTTCCTTGCAATCAGCGGCACACCAACAAACATTCCACAAGTAAAATATCTCAGATAAGCAAAAGCTTCTCCCCCACTTGTTACAATCCTACTCCTACAAACAAAGTTTAGAAAACTAACGTGTATCAATAGTTTTTTCACACACATGTCGCATACCAGGGGACAAACAACATTAGACAACTTGGTCGGATGGACCGACTTGCTCTGATACTACTAATCTAACACCCTTCTAAACCCCACGGAAAATATATACATAATCAGAGTAATTTATCATGCATCTCAATTAAGGGTGTCACAAATGATTCAAAACATCATACAACACCTGTCATGCTCAATAACACTTAAAATAAAATCATGCTTTTCAGATATATTTTTCACATTAGCATGTAGCAGAGGAATCACTTTCATTAAGAATCTCATAACATTCAAGTCTCAAATAAACTTCATTCATTTAATCAACTTAGGCATAAAAGCCACTTCACCATAAAATTCAAATCAAATTAATAAAATAAATAGAGTATACAATTGTATCTCTCAAACATGAATCAAATGTTTCCCCAGTGTTACATGACCAGAGCACGACTCAAAACCCAAAATAAATAAGCAAGTAAGACAACTACTCCAATGGCTACCTTGCACTAGAAGCAACTCTATTCCTTGATACCTGAGCAATGTCGTATAAAACATCATTCCAACAGAAGGGTGAGAATTCATATATTTATCGAAATCATAAGATAATATATAATTTAAGGCATACAAGCATACACAATAATTCTCACACTTCAAAAGTTTCATTAGCATAATATCACTCAAGTAGACATACTATTCACAAGTATATACTCACAATCCACAACTTCACAAATTCAACAACTCACATAATACACATAATCTCATATTGTAACCATAGACACAATGAGACTCGATGCAAGACTCAAATGCAACTCATGCATGTGGTACCAACCTCTTGTTATCATTTTTCGGATTTTACATTAAACCGGGTCCGTCCTCTAGACCGATAACTCACAAAAGCCCGTTCTTTAAGCTTTCAAACCCGTCCTCTAGGTTTGGGACAAGTCATTAGCTCCCACAAAACTAACAAGCATTGCCTCTTGACAAAATGATGCATGTGCAAGTTCAACAACCATATGCAATTAAGATCGTCCTCTAATCTTAATATTCTTGCATATCTTCTATAATTCATCACATTTGAATTACCACACAATTACACATACTTGCACATATTTATGCATCATCCACACACAAATCATTTTCAAAACAGTATACAACACAATTTACAATACAATCTCAATATTCACTACTCCAATATTGTCACCACACTCAGCAAATAATACGCATGGTATCAACACAATTCAATCTTGATTTGTAAACTACATAATACCGATTAAATCTAGAATAATCGATCCAAAAAAGTAATCACCAAATTAATCACTAAATTAATCATCAAATTGATCGCTAAATTAATCACTAAATTAATATAGAATAATTAATTCATCACTAAAAATTGAATTCAATATTCCTATAATAACAAAATATATCAATAATTAAATTAAAATATATTATTATATAGATTATAATATTACTTAAAATTCTTTGAGTTGAAACATAAAAACAGGACACTATTATTTAATATAACTAGTGATATCCATGACACAATAATTGGCTATACATTAATAATGTTTTCATGAATTTCATATTCTACTCAAATTCATTCTAAGAAGATTATTTAGTTTGGTTACTGTTCCAGATTTCCTCACATTTGTCTTCTAGATATTTTGTATGCACTGTTACCAAAATTAAAATCACATTAAAACCAAATATTAAATATTAAATACAATTCTAAAAAAACACTAATAGATTTTTTTAGTATACTGATACGACATGGCATAAATATATCAATGTTACGTTAATTAGTGTGGATATTTAGTGTGTACTGTTATGAATTCTTGATTCAGAATTTACATATACATGCTTATTAGAACTTATGCTTGCACAATATCATCATTATATAATTAATATTCTAATGTAGTCAAGAAAACAAATCTGCCTTTGAAATTCATGTATTATACTGGTATTACAATTGTATTTTCCTTAACATTTTCGATGGCTACAGGGAAGGGAGTATAGTACTTAGTTCCACTATTTTTCTTACAATTAGCTACCGTAGGATTTTTATTCCAATCTTATCTGTTGATTGGTTTATTCTAATAATAAATGGTCTCTATAATATACCAATATGTCAATTCTTAATACAATTATTCACCACATTACAAAGATTATAATCAAAATCTAAAAATGTTAAAACTATATGAATTAGGGATTTCAAACTAAATATGTTTCTACCCATCCATATATTATCATACAACCCAATAATTATACAAAACTCACCCTTACCTTGATTTGTAGATGAATTTGTTCTTTACTCTTGAGTTCCTCTTCTCTTCTCCCCTATTCTCTCTTTAGCGTCTTTTCCCCTTTCTATCTTCTAACCCTATTTTATCTCTTTCTCCTATTTTATCAATCTCACAATTTTCTCATAACTCTAATGGGCTTTACTCAATACACTCTCACACTTATTATTCATACTCCCAATCTAGGCCCAATTAATAATTTCTATCAATTCTAGCTTATTCCACTAATTAAAATAAATCTAATAAATTAAATAATTCAATTAAATCAAATACTTCAATTAAATTAATTAATTCGAATAATTAAATTAAATCACATAATTCAATTAATTCAAATAAATCAAATAATTCAATTATATCCAATAATTCAATTAAATCACACCATTAATCAATTAATATAAATAAATAAATAATTTCTAAAAATCGGGATGTTACAACTTGCATGGTATGATCTGTTCATCCATTGCCACCCGACACCCAAAGACAATTTTAATTGTTTCCCCGCAATGTCAATTTCCTTAGAAAAATCAACATGTTTCATATGCAATGTTCTTTTTTTGCCAAAAACTCAGGACATTTTTGCAAACAAAGTAAACAAAACACAACACGATTTCTGACTAAATGGCCTCTGAATATGCAAAGTTTTACATCAGGAAGCAACTACCTGGAAAGAGGTAGCTACCATAAAATTGAGAAAAGAAACTATCCTAATGGCAATGTACAGGGCATTCCAATGAGTTTCCTTCCCGCTATGACCAACATATCTTCAAGACTTTCTGTTCATGCCTTTACTTTCCGAAGAAGATGAGGGGACTAATTCCTACACTTCTGATATTGTCAGACTGTATGAAACGATGATTTGGTTCAGATTACCCGGATCACAGTTGTTCGCTTATTCCCTTGTTTTGCGTGGATCGCCCTTTCGGGTTTTCAATCCACCGGGATACCCTTTTTTGCCTGAGCTGTCCGATGTGGCTTTTCAACTCAACGGGTGTACATTTTTTTATTTGTTTTCCCTAATTTTTGCCCGAGCTTTTTATTCTGTTTTTAGCTCGCCGGGATGCCCTTTTCTTGCCTGGACTTTAGTTCTGTTTTTGTGTCCAGCAGGTCTTTTTATGCGAAGTATTTTTTAACTGCGTCCGAGTTAACAAGAGACTGGAAATCTTCTCCATCCATAGTAGTGAGCATCAGTGCCCCACCTGAGAAAACTTTCTTTACTACGAACGAGCCTTCGTAATTTGGGGTCCACTTGCCCCTGTGATCTGAACCTGGAGGAATGATCCTCTTGAGTACAAGCTCTCCTACTTGATACTCTCAAATACGTATTCGTTGGTCGAATGCTCGCTTCATTCTCCTCTGATAAAGCTGACCATGACAGATAGCCGCCAATCTCTTTTCCTGAATTAGGCACAACTGATTATATCGGGAACGTACTCATTCAGCCAAATCAAGCTTCACATCCATCATCACACGTAATGAAGGAATTTCTACCTCAACAGGAAAGACTGCCTCCATATCATACACCAAAGAGAATGGAGTTGCCCCGGTCGACGTCCTGACTAACGTTAAGTACCCATGCAATGCGAAGGGTAACATCTCATGCCAATCCTTGTAAGTGACAACCATCTTCTGCACAATCTTCTTAATATTCTTGTTAGCTGCCTCTATCGCGTCATTCATCTTTTGCCAGTAAGGACAAGAATTGTGATGTTGAATCTTGAATTCCCGGAATAGTTCTGCCATTATCCTGTTGTTTAAATTGGAACCATTATCAGTAATGATTCGCTCGGGCACTCCGTATCTACAAATGATGTCTCTTTTTAGAAATCTGGCTACCACTTGACGAGTGACATTGGCATAAGATGCTGCTTCGACCCATTTGGTGAAGTAATCAATCGCAACTAAGATGAAACGATGACCATTTGAAGCAGTAGGCTTTATCTTCCCGATCATGTCAATGACTCACATAGAAAAAGGCCAAGGAGATGACATGACGTTGAGCGGGCTAGGAGGAACATTTACCTTGTCTGCATATATCTGGGACTTGTGGCACTTACGGGCGTACGAAAAAAAGTCGGCATCCATTGTTAGCCAATAGTACCCTAACATCAATAACTTCTTAGCCATTGCATGCCCTCCTGAATGAGTACCGAAGGAACCCTCGTGGACTACCTGCATTAACAGGTCTGCTTCGTGTCTATCCACGCATCTGAGCAAGAACATGTCAAAGTTCCTCTTATACAAAACCCCGTCAGCATTCAAGAAGAAGCTAGCAGCAAGTCGTCTCAAGGTCTTCTTGTCATTGGATGATGTCCCAGTTGGGTATTCTTGTTTTTCCAGAAAAAGCTTAATATCAAAGTACAAAGGTTTCTCATCAGACACTGCGTCTACAGAGACAGCATAAGCTGGTGCGTCGAGTCTGGAAATGTCAATCCTGGGCATGTAGTTCAAACACAAGACTTTGATGGACGAAGAAAGGGTAGCCAATGCATCGGAAAATTGATTCTCATCTCGTGGTATATATTGAAGCTTAACCATTGTGAAGAACGTCAATAGTCTTCTGGCATAATCCCTATAAGGAATTAAATGTTCTTGATGCGTATACCACTTGTCGGTAATCTGATTGATAACAAGGGTTGAATCTCCGAATATATCGAGGGTCTTAATCCGAAGATTAATAGCCTCCTCTATTCCCATTACGCACACCTTGTATTTTGCTTCATTGTTGGTGCAGTCAAAAGTGATTCTGGCAGCGAAGGGAAAGTGAATACCTTCGGGAGTGATAAGAACAGCACCAACTCAACGTCCGTTGATATTTACTGCCCCATCAAACATCAACTTCCATTTGGATTCAGGGTCAGGCCCCTTCTCCTGAAGTGGTTCCTCACAATCTCTTACTTTGAGGTACATGATGTCCTCATCAGGGAAATCAAACTTCAACGGCTGATAGTCGTCTTCAAGTGGTTGCTGTGCAAGATAATCTGACAAAACGCTTCCTTTGATGGCTTTCTGGGAAGTATATTGTATGTCATACTCTGTTAATATCATTTTCCACCTTGCAACCCTTCCGGTTAATGTTGGTTTCTCGAAAATATACTTGACGGGGTCCATTTTTGAGATTAGAAATGTGGTATGGGTCAACATGTACTATCTCAGTCAGAGAGCATTCCATACCAAAGCGCATCAAGTTTTCTCGAGCAGTGAGTAACGAGATTCACAGTCGGTAAACGTTTTGATAAGGTAATAAATAGCATGCTCTTTTCGACCAGAATCGTCATGTTGGCCTAGAACACACACCATCAACCCTTCTAACACAGTCAAGTACATGATAAGCAGCCGTCCTGGAACTGGAGGCATTAGAATCGGCGGCTCCTGCAAATATTCTTTTATCTTTTCAAAGGCTCTTTGACAGTCTTCATTCCACCTGACCGTTTGCTCTTTTCTTAACAATTTGAATATTGGCTCGGATGTGGCAGTTAGGTGAGATATAACCCGTGAAATGTAGTTCAATCTCCCTAAAAACTCACGCACTTCTTTTTCTGTTTTCAGTGCAGGCATGTTTTGTATTGCTTTTACTTTTGCAGGATCTACCTCAATCCCTCTCTGGCTAACAATGAAACTAGCAGTTTACCGAAACACACTCCGAAAGTACACTTGTTTGGATTCAACCTCAGTCTGTACTTTATCAATCTATCAAACAGCTTTTTGAGATTGACCAAGTGCTCTTCTTCGTCCCAAGACTTGGCAATCATATCGTCCACGTATCATTCAATTTCCTTGTGTATCATATCGTGGAACAAAGTTACCATAGCCCGTTGATACGTTGCCCTTGCATTCTTCAATCCGAAGGGCATAACCTTATAACAGAATGTACCCCATGGGGTAATGAATGTCGTTTTCTCCATGTCCTCCGGTGCCATCTTGATCTGATTGTACCCGGAGAAACCTTCCATGAAAGAAAATACCGAGAACTTGCGGTGTTATCTACTAGCACATCAATGTGAGGTAATGGAAAGTCATCCTTTGGATTGGCTCTGTTTAGATCCCGATAATCGACGCACATTTGGACCTTGCCATCTTTCTTTGGTACATGCAAAATATTAGCTACCCAAGGTGGGTAACTAGTTACATCAAGGAATCCGGCATCCCACTGCTTTTGAACTTCCTCCTTAATATTCATAGCCATATCAGGGCTAGTTCTTCTCAACTTTTGTTTTACCGGAGGACAATCTTCCTTTAGTGGCAGCTTGTGCACAACGATGTCAGTATCCAACCCTAGCATATCTTGATACGACCAGGCGAAGATATCCACATATTCACGTAACATACCAATCAACTCCTTCTTCACCTCGGCCTGCAGACTGGCCCCAATCTTTATCTCTTTCCTTACATCCTCGGACCCGATATTGTTGATCTCTACTTCTTCCTGATGAGGCCGAATGACCCTTTCCTCTTGTTTCAACAACCTAACCAACTCTTCCAGGAGTTCATAGTCTTCCTCAACCCCTTCATCAACTTGGTAGATAGGATTGTCGAAGTCATGCATAGTCATAGAAGGAACGTTATCACAGGAATCCGAATGATCAACACTGCACAAATGATGTGCTTATTTCAGAATCTGTTCTTTTCAAAAGAGACGCAAACACACAAAACACTGGGAAAAGAAAAACATTGCCATTTGTTTTGTTTTTTGTGAAAAATCTTAAAACGAAAGAAAGATAACACAATTTGCTTGAAAAATATCCTTTATTTCATGGAAAAAGTAAATGCATTAAAACATGGTGGCCCTACATATGGATCAATGCACCTTGGGATGAGTGCAGGATTTGACATTCAGTATGATAAAAATTAAAACAAAGAAAATTACTTTGACTGCCAAGTAACTTGAACAAAATCTTCAGCAGACCAGTTCCGGAGCTCCTCCCTAGGTACGCATGGGTGAATCCAATTGTCCAAGTCGCAGTGGTTACCCCCCTCTGCATCTGTTGCACAAACGACGTTGTAGTCGAGCATTCCAGCGCTTATGAATGCTATGGGATTACTGCCATGAGACAAGCTGGACTGACCAGGTTGATATCCCAGACAAAAATTGTCATCTTTCTTTTCCACTTCTAACAGCTTTCCCCAGCCCTGGGCATTTCCAAATTGGACTACTTCCTTAGCTTGCTTGTAGGAGTATATAGGATTTCATTCCTTCTCATTGCTCTGAACTGCAGCAACTGGAGACAAAGTACTAACATTAACCGTCTCAAAAGCTTGGCAAAGTGTCTCATGGATCTCCCCGTCCATTTCCACGTACTTGAAGGTCGACAGATGGCTTACGAAAATATCTTCTTCTCCCCATACAGTAACAACCTGGCCGTCTACCACATACTTCAACTTCTGATGCAACGTGGATGTTACTGCGCCAGCAGCGTGAATCCACGGACGTCCCAACAGACATCTATAAGCGGGTTGAATATCCATAACGTAGAATGTACTCTTGAATACCTGAGACCCAATCTTTACTGGTAGCTCCACCTCCCCAAACACATATCTTCGTGACCCATCAAAAGCTTTCACAATCAAATCACTGGGTCGCAAAACAATGCCATCAACATTCAGCTTCATGAGGGCCTTCTTAGGGAGTACATTGAGAGAAGATCTTGTATCTACCAGGACGTGTGATAGAACAACACCCTTACATTCCATGGTGATGTGTAAGGCCTTGTAGTGATTACGTCCCTCAGAAGTGAGATCCCTATCTGTGAATCCCAACCCATGGCTGGCGTTCACGCTGCCTACCATGGCCTCCAATTGGTTAACAGTTATCTCTTGTGGTACATAAGCCATTTGCAAAACTTTTAGCAAAGCCTCCCGGTGAGATTGAGAACACATCAACAACGACGGAATGGATATCTTGGACGGGATTTGATTCAGCTGTTCAACCACCTCTTAGTCACTTTTCTTAATTATTCTCATGAACTCCTCGACTTCTTTTTCAAAAGTGCCTTGACTAGCAGCAGGAGTTGTCACCTCTTCAGTTGCTATCTGTTTACCTTTAGCCTTTGCAGTAGCCTCAGCTTTGGGATTACCTCTAAGAGCTTAAGGAGAAAAGAGACGCCCACTCCGAGTAAATCCACCAATGCCTCCGACATTTACAACAGTCGGGTCGATTGTCACTGTTTTACTTTCCACCTTCTGGCCTTCTACGTACACTTCAGAGCCATAATGCCATGGGATGGCCTTGTCATCAACATAGGGAACTGGTCCAGGAACAGTAATGGTAACTAGACTCACTTCTGGAACATAGATAGTCACAGGCTCTCTCCGGGTAGGAGCTTCGGCAGGATCAAAGTAAATTGTCACTGTAGACACACAATCACTTCTATTGTCAACCCTGTCGAACTGTAGGGACCCCTCATCGATCAAACACTACAGCCCAGCTTTCAGAACTCCGCATCCATTTACTGAATCCAAACAACCCTCACAGTCGAAACCACAACCTGGAGACACCTTCCCTTTTAGCAATATATCTTTCACGACTAGCAACGAAGTCTTCACTTCATTCACACTCAGAATCAGGTTCAACCTCTCGCCACTGTCGACAACATTTATCCTGGCCCCTCCATGATTTGGGATGGGGTTTGATGTAACATTTGGAGGTGGTGCGAAGTTAATTGCTTTTGACTCAATCAAGTCTTGGACCTTATGCTGTAATACCTTGCACATCTCTGTTGAGTGCCCGGGAGCTCCTTAATGAAATGCACATCTTACATTAGCGTCATACCCCACTGGAAGCTCTCCAGGTGGAGGTGGTGCTAATGTCCTCAATTGAACCAAGTTCAAGTCTAACAATCTCTGGAGTAATGTTGTGCATGTCATCGGGATGGTTTCAAGCACCCTGTTAGCTGGACGAGCTTGTCTTTGCTGATAGTTATTGCGATGCGGCTGTTGCTGTTGCTGCTGCACAGGACCTATGGGGATGGTGACAACTGCCATCTGCTCGTAAGATCCTCTATATCCACAGCCTCGGCCTCGGTCGTACACAACATTAATCTCTCCCTCCCTTCTTCTTGGAGGTCCATTGAATACCTTTCTCACACTACTTAAGTTACATGCACCACTATCTTGGATCTTCCCCATTTTCAGAAGAGTTTCAACCCTCTCTCCAGCTATCACGATGTCATTAAACTTTGTTGCTGAACAAGACGCCAATCTCTCAATAAAAACCCCCTGCAATGTTCCCATAAACATGTCTGCCATTTCATTCTCTAACAAGGGAGGTTTTACTCGAGCAGCAAGCTGACGCCACCTCTGGGCGTACTCTTTGAAACCTTCTTTAGCGCTCTGAGACATTGTCTTCAACTGGGTACGATTCGGATCCATATCTAAATAATACTGATAATGCTTCACAAACGCATCAGCTAAATCCTTCCAACTTCGAATATTGACCCGACTCAACTTCATGTACCACTCCAAGGAAGCTCTTACAAGACTATCCTGGAAGTAATACATCCACAACTTCTCATCATCTGTATGTGCAATAATCCTTCCTACAAAGGACTGAAGGTGCATTTTCGGGAAAGTTGTGCCGTTGTACTTATCAAAAGCAGGGACTTTGAACTTGTAGGGAATTCTCACCCCTGGCACTAAGCCCAGATCAGTGATGTCAAACCCTAGAGAACTCTGAGACTAAATGGCACGAATCTGCTCAGCCATTTCTTTAAACCTCTTATTCATGTCTACCCCTTGGCCTTCCGCCTCATCCAGCAAGGTGAACTGCTCATCCTGCCCATCCATCTGCATGTTATTCAATCCATCATTGATAATAGTGACACCTGGTTGCACCACAGGGATTTCAACGTGACGGGCGCTAGCCCCGTTGCGATTACCTTCATCTTTTGTCCCATTGTTCCTGGCTTGATTGTTCTCTACCATCTCGCGCAAGCGCTCTTGAGTTTGACCCATCCCAACCATGAGCGTCAAATGCACCATCGGGATCAAATCTTCCTTTGAAGACAGGCGGTTGATTCTTCCTGAACTCATAATTAACATTCACATTCGGAGCACCTTGCACCGCCCTAGCCATTGCTTCCAAAGCAGCAGCCATCGCATAGTCGTTTCTACCATCCATATTCTGATTATTCCCAAAGAAAATAACAAGATTAAACAAAAGTTCAATCATTACAACAACAAGACCGACACAACTAACTCGACATGGCTCTGATACCACTTAATGTAACACCCCCTTTCTATACCCCCAAATAATCAAATAATCATTTAGGCACATATTAAAATTCCATCAGAGAATAATTAGAAACATAGTATAAAATAGGTATGTCACATTATACATGAAATTAAAACATCCAACACCCGCTCAACGATATATATGCAACAGTGGAGTAGCTAAATACTTGCACCCACATCTCAATATTTAGAATAAAAGCGGAAAATCTAAACATTGAATAACATCAAACGTATATACATATATATATCATCAAGTTTGATTCACCAACATAATTCATGTTTACATAAACATCCATCACCAAGATACATATACAAATGCACCACAAAAGTCATCACAACCAAAATTCCTAGCTACCCGGTGCTACATATCAGAGCCGACCGACAAAAGAATGAAGACACGCTTCCCAAAAAGACCTCCAACATACCTACTCTGCAATGCCTCATAGAGCATCATAAAACAGCAGAAGGGTGAGAAATATTATCATAATAACAATGCATATAATTATATTTCTTAGCATATAAATACACATTTAATACATTCTCACCATAATTCATCTTCAGTCACACATATACATCACAATGTATAAATATCCATATATATATATATATATATATATATATATATATATTATATATATATATATATATATAAATATATATATATATATATATATATATATATATGTGTGTGTCGCTCCCGGGATATTCATCCTAGTACAAACGCGAAAGTGGCGCGGAAAAGGTAGAGTCTCCATCCAGGCATTTCTATCCCGAACAAATGGGAAAGGTAATGCTACACAAACCCTTGGAAGAAGGAAAGGAAGAGGCCCTGCGAACCAAAGAACTGGGTTCGGGAGTCGGTTACGACCTAGGAAGGTATTAACACCCTATATCGTCTGCCGTACCAGACGGTATCTGTAACGCCCAAATATTTATTTATTTATTTTATTATTTAAGTATTTATTTGTGGTTAGTCGATATATTTAATTTTGTGTTTGATTTAATCGATAAGTCGGAAATTAGTCGAAAGTTGTAGAAAATATTATTAGAAATAATATTATAGTTGTTGTGTTATTTGAGTTAATGGGCTTAATATCGTGTGCGAATTAGTAAATAGGGTGTGTTATGTTTAGGCCCATTAGAATCTATAATATTTAATTAATTTAATAAGAAGAAAATAAAATAAAAAAAATAAGTTATAGAACATAAGAAAGAAACAGAAGTTGGGAAAAAGCCAGTGGAAGAGGAATTTTGGAAACTGTTGTACGAGCGTGAGAGAACGAGAAACGATTTCCGGAATCCGATCGTAAGAGAAACCGTCAATCCAATCTAAGGTAAGGGTGGGTTCGATTCTTATAATCGGGTATGAATTCAATACGATGATTGGGTTTGAATTTGGGTATTAGGTTATTAAATCTGTATTGTTATGTAAAATTTGTATGTGGTTATTGTTCTGATTTTGATGTGAAATTGGTGGTCTGCTTGTTGATTTTGTGTTGGTATAAGTTGCTCTGGTGTTGCTGGATTATTGTTGATAAAAACTATGTTGCGAAATTCTGGAAATTTTTCAATTCGGGGACGATGAACAGAAGATTGGTGGGGATAATAGTGTGGTGGAATGAACATGGCGCAGGCCATGTGGTATTATATATAATACAATATGTATTATATATAATACATGGTGCAGGCCATGGTGTATTATATATAATACATATTGTATTATATATAATACAAGTGCATACATGGAGCAGTGGGGATAGCATGGCCCAGGCCATGAAATGTGAGTGGGAAAGGGTGGCGCAGGCCACCCTGTTGTGAGGGGAAAGATAATTTTCATTAAATCCCTAATTTCTAATTAATCCAATAAATTCTTTATGGAGTTAAAATTTTTTTATGATTTTATAAAATTATAGATTAATAGATTTTTAAGGAGAAATAAATTGGATAATGAAGATTAGCATTGTAAATACAGGTAGAATAATCAGTAAATAAACCGTTCTAAAAATAATACTGTGTTATGCAGTTATCAGAGATGTTGTAGGTTTAGCCAATTTGACAGAAACAGTAGTAGCAGTCTATCTTCTAAGACAGATGAGTTTTAACAATATTTAGAAAATTCCAGTTTTGTAATAATGTCGTATTAATCGCAGGAAGTAGAAAACATTACTGGTTAGTCGGTTTAGCCGAATTAGGTGAAAAATGGAGTTGCTCGGAATTTAATGAAATTCGTCGGGGTAAGTCAGGTAATATGATAGTTGATTTTAATGAGTTGTTTTAAGTTGATGTGTTGTTCCGGTTACGGAATTGTCTTAAGTTGATATGTTGTAGGCTTGATAAGCCAAAGTTGAATATAAGTTGATTATATTGAAAACATTGTCTTGTTGATCTTGTTGTCATGTTATCTGAGTTGTAGAGTCGTGTATGCCATTTAAGTCATTTGCATTTATCGGAGCCGTTGCTCGCACCACGTTGGCCTGGATTGGCAATTTAAGTTGAACGTTGAAGGCTTATGCCTTGATGCCTCGATAACCTGGCAATGATTTAAGTTGGGAGTTTTACTCCGATGGTAACATATGCATAATTAGTCGAGTCGCATTAAAGTTGCATTTTCCTTGAATTGTTTATGTTGATGCTCGATTGAAGTTGTGAAGTGGTGTTCTGTTTATGATCCTTATTCACTGTATTGTTTTTATATACTGCTTATAATTATTGTAACTCACCCCTTCTGTTGAATGTTGTCCTTATGTGAGAACGTGCAGGTAATCCTGAGAAGTAGCCGGTTACCGTTGGTCGAGTCGGTGGTCAGTCGCTCTGATACGTAGCACTCGGGGGGATTGTCGCGTGTCTGCTTTGTTGATCTTTTATTATTGTTGAATTTTATTTAGTCGAAGAACTTAGAGTTGCTTAATTCTTATTTTAAAGTTGTTAATATGTTGTTTAAAGATGCTATGAATCAATTTATGAATCCGCTGTGTAATATTTTTTGAAGTTGAACTATTGGAGTGAATGACGCTGTTTATGTTGATTTTACGAAAAAGTGCTACGTATTTAGTATGATTTTCCTTAAATTGGAAACTGTTTAAAGTTGAATATGTGATATCCAGTTTTGTAGAAAAATTTTACGAACTCTGATTTTGTTTATATTTCGCGGGTAGAAAATGAGGTGTTACATTAGTGGTATCGGAGCAGGTCGGTCTGTCCGGCCAGTTGTCGAGTCTTAATTGTTTAACAATCGTGTATTGTTACTAATCCAACTTTTAGTTATGTTGTAGTGATAATTTGAGATGGCTGGAAGAAATGACGCTGCGATGGCTGCTGCAATACAAGCGATGGCACAAGTTGTAGAAAACTTGCCAAATGCTAGTGAAGATGCTGGATCACGTAGCTTGGCGACTTTTCAAAGAGAGAATCCGCCGGTATTCAAAGGAAAGCCTGATCCAGATGCAACTTTGGGATGGTTGTAAGAGATAGAGAGAGTCTTCCGTGTTATGGATTGTACTCCAGCGCAGAAGGTTCGGTATGGTACTCACATGCTAGCAGTCAAAGCTGATGACTGGTGGCTAGAGAATCGTGAGAGGCTGACCGCGGCAGGTGAAGTCAATACTTGGGATGTATTCTGTAGGGAATTCATGAGAAAATATTATCCGGAAGATGTCTGTGGCAAGAAAGAGATTGAGTTCCTTGAGCTGAAGCAAGGAAACATGTCTGTCACAAATTATGCTGCAAAATTTATGGAGCTGTCCAAATTTTATCCTCATTATACTGGTGCTGGCACTGAATTTTCAAAGTGCATCAAGTTTGAAAACGGGTTGCACTCTGAAATTAAGAAGGTTGTTGAGTATTAGAAGATACGCGTTTTTTCTGAATTGGTTGATAGCTGCAGGATATTTGAAGAGGACAACAATGCTCATTACAAGATTGTCAATGATCATAGAGGCAAGTAACATCAGAACCGTTGCAAGCCGTATGATGCTCCAGCTGGAAAAGGGAAACAGAAAGCTGCTCCGGCTCAGAGAACTAGTGGGGGAGGTGCTCCTGCTGGTATAGTTTGCTTCAAATGTGGTCAGGCTGGTCATAAGAGTAATGTATGCACTGCTGAAGTAAAAAGGTGTTTTTGTTGTGGTAAGACTGGGCATGAAATAGCTGATTGCAAGCACAAGGAAATGATTTGTTTTAATTATGGCGAAGAAGGGCATATTGGTAGCCAGTGTCAGAAGCCAAAGAAAGCTCAGACTGGAAAGGTGTTCGCGTTGACCGGAACTCAAACCGCTAACGAGGACATACTTATAAGAGGTACATGTTTCATAAATAGTATTCCTTTAATTACTATTATTGATACCGGTGCTACACACTGTTTTATTTCTGCTAACTGTGCTCAAAGACTGGGTTTTAAATTGTCCGCTATGAATGGTGAATTGATTGTTGAGATTCCAGCTAAGGGATCCGTAACTACTTCTTTGGTATGTTTAAAGTGTCCTTTGTCGATCTTCGATAAAGATTTCTATGTTGATTTAGTGTGTTTACCGTTGACTGGGATGGATGTAATTCTTGGTATGAAATGGTTAGAGTATAACTATGTTCATATAAATTGTTATCATAAGTCTATGAGGTTTTCTACTCCTGAAGAGGAAGGAGTTAGTTTGTTATCTTTCAGAGAATTACAACAATTAATGAAAGAAGAAGCTCATATGTTTTCTTTGATGGTAACTTTGTCGGTTGAGAGTAAAGCTAAGATTGATGAATTGTTAGTAGTGAAAGAATTCCCTGAAGTTTTTCCTGATGAGATTCCTAGTGTGCCGCCAGAGAGGGAAGTTAAATTTGCTATTGATCTGGTACCTGGTACTAGGCCTGTTTCGATGGCACTGTATATAATGTCAGCATCTGAATTGTATGAATTAAAGAAGCAATTGGAAGACTTACTTGAGAAAAAGTTTATAAGACCAAGTGTATCACCGTGGGGAGCTCCAGTGTTGCTAGTAAAGAAGAAAGATGGTAGTATGAGGCTTTGTGTTGATTATAGACAGTTGAATAAAGTGACGATCAAGAATAAGTATCCACTTCCGAGAATAGATGATTTGATGGATCAGTTAGTGGGTGCTTGTGTGTTCAGTAAAATTGATTTGAGATCGGGTTATCATCAGATCAAAGTGAAAAATGAAGATATTCAGAAGACAGCGTTCAGAACACGGTATGGACATTATGAGTATTTTGTGATGCCTTTCGGTGTGACTAATGCGCCAGGAGTATTTATGGAATACATGAATCATATTTTTCATACTTATCTGGACCATTTTGTAGTAGTATTTATTAATGATATTTTGATTTACTCTAAGTCAGAAGAAGAGCATAAGGAACATTTGAGATCAGTGTTGGATGTTTTGAAAGATAAGAAATTGTATGCGAAGCTGTCTAAGTGCGAGTTTTGGTTAAGAGAAGTCAGTTTTCTTGGCCATGTAATTTCAGGAAAAGGTATTGTCGTGGATCCTTCAAAGGTAGAAGCTGTATTGCAATGGGAGACTCCGAGGTCGGCTACCGAGTTTAGAAGCTTTTTGGGATTAGCTGGATATTATAGAAGGTTTATTGAAGGATTTTCTAAGTTAGCACTTCTGTTAACTAGATTAACTTGTAAAAGTAAATCTTTTGTATGGGATGTTCAGTGCAAAGAGAGTTTTAATGAATTGAAAAAGAAATTGACGTCGGCGCTGGTTTTGACTTTGCCAAATCCAGAGGAACCGTTTGTAATTTACTGTGATGCTTCATTGATGGGTTTAGGAGGTGTGCTTATGCAAAATCATAAAGTAATTGCTTATGCATTGCGACAATTGAGAATTCATGAAAAGAACTATCCTACGCATGATCTTGAACCTGCTGCTGTTGTGTTTGTGTTGAAAATTTGGAGGCATTATCTCTATGGTTCCAGATTCGAGGTTTACAGTGATCATAAAAGTTTAAAGTATTTATTTGATCAGAAAGAGTTGAATATGAGACAACATAAGTGATTAGAGTTGCTTAAGGATTATGATTTCGGTTTGAATTATCATCCAAGTAAAGCAAATGTTGTGGCTGATGCTTTAACTAGAAAGACTTTGCATATGTCAACAATGATGATTAAGGAGTTGGAATTAATTGAACAATTTCGTGATATGAGTTTGGTTTGTGAAGTGACTCCGCAAAGTGTGATGTTAGGAATGCTAAAGATTAATAATGACTTTATGGATAGTATCTGAGAGGCGCAGAAGTTGGATGTGAAATTAGTGGATATCATTAAT
Organism: Lathyrus aphaca; assembly: GCA_963966055.1. NCBI lineage: Eukaryota > Viridiplantae > Streptophyta > Magnoliopsida > Fabales > Fabaceae > Lathyrus > Lathyrus aphaca. The sequence continues at coordinate 269,975,358 of OZ014522.1, forward strand.
CGTTGTGGTCAATCAGAGAAGAGTGACTTTAAGATTGATGTGAGAGGTGTGTTGAGATTAGGTGAAAGAATTTGTATTCCTGATGACGCGGTTATGAAAAGAAGTATTCTAGAAGAGGGTCATAGAAGCAGTTTGAGTATTCATCCAGGAGCTACTAAAATGTATCAAGATTTAAAGAAAATATTTTGGTGGCCCGGAATGAAAGAAGATGTGGCTCGTTTTGTGTATGCGTGCTTAACTTGTCAGAAGTCGAAGATTGAGCATCCGAAGCCTGCTGGGTTGATGCAACCGTTGGAAGTTCCAGAATGGAAATGGGATAGCATTTCTATGGACTTTGTAATGGGGCTTCCTGTTACATTAAGAGGGCTTGATTCGATTTGGGTGATCGTTGATAGGCTTACGAAGTCGACTCACTTCATACCTATTAACATCACTTACCCAATTGCGAAGTTGGCAGAGATTTACATCCGAGTAATTGTAAAGATGCATGGTGTTCCTCTGTGTATTGTGTCGGATAGAGATCTGAGGTTTACGTCGGAATTTTGGAAAACTTTGCAAGATTCATTGGGTTCTAAGTTGAGATTGAGTTCGACATATCATCCTCAAACTGATGTCCAAACTGAGAGAACTATTCAATCATTAGAGGATTTGTTGAGAGCTTGTGTTCTTGATCAAGGAGGTTCGTGGGACACTTATCTTCCGTTGATTGAGTTCACATATAATAATAGTTATCGTTCTAGTATCGGAATGGCGCCTTTTGAAGCACTGTATGGTCGTAGGTGTAGAACTCCATTGTGTTGGCATGAATCTGGTGAGAGTGTGGTACTTGGACCAGAATTAGATTGAGAAACTACCGAGAAAGTGAAGTTCATCCGAGAGAAGATGAAAGCTTCTCAGAGTAGGCAGAAGAGTTACCATGACAAGCGGAAGAAGGATTTAGAATTTCAAGCTGGTGACCATGTGTTTTTTAGAGTCACGCCTGTAACCGATGTTGGGAGGGCTTTGAAGTCTAAAAAGCTCACTCCTCGCTTCATTGGTCCGTATCAAATCTTGGAACCAGTTGGAAAAGTTGCTAATCGGATGGCGTTACCGCCAAATCTTTCGAATTTACACGATGTATTCTATGTGTCGCCACTTCGGAAGTATATTCCAGATCCGTCTCATGTGGTTAGTATGGACGATGTGCAAGTGCGAGATAATCTCAGTGTGGAGACAAAGCCTGTACAAGTTGAAGATCGTGAAACAAAGACTCTTCGAGGAAAAGAGATCGTGTTAGTCAAAGTCGTTTGGTTGGGAGCTACTGACGAAAGCATGACCTTGGAATTGGAGAGCAAGATGCGAGACTCCATCCTGAGCTGTTTGAATCAGGTAATTTTCGAGGACGAAAATATTTTTAAGTGGGGGAGAGTTGTAACGCCCAAATATTTATTTATTTATTTATTTTATTATTTAATTATTTATTTGTGGTTAGTCGATATATTTAATGTTGTGGTTGATTTAATCGATAAGTCAGAAATTAGTCGAAAGTTGTAGAAAATATTATTAGAAATAATATTATAGTTGTTGTGTTATTAGAGTTAATGGGCTTAATATCGTGTAAGAATTAGTAAATAGAGGGTGTTATGTTTAGGCCCATTAGAAATTATAATATTTAATTAATTTAATAAGAAGAAAATAAAAAAAAAGTTATAGAACATAAGAAAGAAACAGAAGTTGGGAAAAAGTCAGTGGAAGAGGAATTTTGGGAACTACTGTACGAGCGTGAGAGAACGAGAAACGATTTTTGTAATCCGATCGTAAGAGCAACCTTCAATCCAATCTAAGGTAAGGGTGGGTTCGATTCTTATAATCGGGTATGAATTCAATACGATGATTGGGTTTGAATTTGGGTATTAGGTTATTAAATTTGTACTGTTATTTAGAATTTGTATGTGGTTATTGTTCTGATTTTGATGTGAAATTGGTGGTCTGATTGTTGATTTTGTGTTGGTATAATTTGCTCATGTGTTGCTGGATTATTGCTGATAAAAACTATGTTGCAAAATTCTGGAAATTTTTCGATTCGAGGACGATGAATAGAAGACTGGTGGGAATAATAGTGTGGTGGAATGAACATGGCGCAGGCCATGTGGTATTATATATAATACAATATGTATTATATATAATACATGGCGCAGGCCATGTGGTATTATATATAATACATATTGTATTATATATAATACATGACGCAGGCCATGGTGTATTATATATAATACATATTGTATTATATATAATACAAGTGCATACATGGCGCAGGGGGGGGGATAGCATTGCCCAGACCATGTAATGTTAGTGGGATAGCATGGCCGAGGCCATGAAATGTGAGTGGGAAAGGGTGGCGCAGGCCACCCTGTTGTGAGGGGGGGATAATTTTCATTAAATCCCTAATTTCTAATTAATCCAATTAATTATTTATGGAGTTAAATAAATTTTATGATTTTATAAAATTATAGATTAATAGATTTTTAAGGAGAAATAAATTGGATAATGAAGATTAGCATTGTAAATACATGTAAAACAGTCAGTAAATAAACCGTTCTAAAAACAATAATGTGTTATGCAGTTATCAGAGATGTTGCAGGTTTAGCCAATTTGACAGAAACAGTAGTAGCAATCTATCTTCTAAGACAGATGAGTTTTAAAGAAATTTAGAAAATTCCAGTTTTGTAATAAAGTCGTATTAATCGTAGAAAGTAGAAAACATTACTTGTTAGTCGGTTTAGCTGAATTAGGTGAAAAATGGAGTTGCTCGGAATTTACTGAAATTCGTCGGGGTAAGTCGGGTAATATGATAGTTGATTTTAATGAGTTGTTTTGCTGGAAATTATGTTGCAAAATGTTGATATGAGTACAACTGAGTTAATGTGTTGTTCCGGATACGAAATTGTCTTAAGTTGATATGTTTTAGGCTTGATAAGCCAAAGTTGAATATAAGTTGATTATGTTGAAAACATTGTCGTGTTGATCTTGTTGTCATGTTGTCTGAGTTGTAGAGTCGTGTATGCCATTTAAGTCATTTGCATTTGTCGGAGCCATTGCTCACACCACGTTGGTCTGGATTGGCAATTTAAGTTGAAAGTTGAAGGCTTATGCCTTGATGCCTCGATAACCTAGAAATGATTTAAGTTGGGAGTTTTACTTTGATGGTACCATATGCATAATTAATCAAGTCGCATTAAAGTTGCATTTTCCTTGAATTGTTTATGTTGATGCTCGATTGAAGTTGTGAAGTGGTGTTATGTTTATGATCCTTATTCACTGTATTGTTTTTATATACTACTTATAATTATCGTAACTCACCCCTTCTGTTGAATGTTGTCCTTATGTGACAACGTGTAGGTAAACCTAAGAAGTAGCCGGTTACCGTTGGTCGAGTCAGTGGTCAGTCGCTCTGATACGTAGCACTCAGGGGGATTGTCGCGCGTCTGCTTTGTTGATCTTTTATTATTGCTGAATTTTATTTAGTCGAAGAACTTAGAGTTGCTTAATTCTTATTTTAAAGTTGTTATTATGTTGTTTAAAGATGCTATGAATCAATTTATGAATCCGCTGCGTAATATATTTTGAAGTTGAACTATTGGAGTGAATGACGTTGTTTATGTTGATTTTACGAAAAAGTGCTATGTATTTAGTATGATTTTCCTTAAATTGGAAACTCTTTAAAGTTGAATATGTGATATCCTGTTTTGTAGAAAAATTTTACGAAATCTGATTTTTTTTAATATTTCGCGGGTAGAAAATGGGGTGTTACAGGATCCACGCTTGCTTGTTTGTTTTAAAGGGTTAGAAAATAAAGTTGTTGCTGAATAAAACTGCTACTGGAACTGGAAATGAAATGAGAAAAGAAACTGGAAAATAGAATGTAAAGAAAGGGGGAAATGTAGGGAAAATAAAGAATGTGTTCGAACGGGCCCTACCTCGCTGCCTACGTACCTCATTGGGAAAATAAGGATTAGAGTCAGCGTAGTTCGCCTTACTAAGGCGGGAACTATTTATTTGTGTTTTTTTATGCGCTGGAACTGCTTATGTCTATGCTCAGGTGTTGCAGGCTCGACTTGTGCGAGTGCGTTTACTGTCTTGCATACGAGACAAGTCATCGCAAGTTCGCGTTGAGAATGGATGAGATGAGAAGAGAATTCCCGCAGGAAAGTCGCTTATTGTTTGTTGTTTGCTTTTTAAGAGTTTTTATGAATTTGGCACAAGGAAGTGAATTCAAACTCTTTTCCATGGAATGTATACTTGCTACTACATTCCAAGATGGAATAGTAGAACAAGCACAACAAGTAAGAAGAATTTATCCAAGACTTGCTTCCAAGGATTAGAGCCTAAGTTCACTAGCTTGTTGAACTTATTACATGTTTTTGTAGCTTTTGAAGAAATGTCTTTTATGTTTTCTTTGTGAAGATAGTCTCAAGATCAGACTTGTGCATCATGCTAGACAAACCCATACTATTCCAAGATGGAATGAATATGAGTTCCCCATGGAATAAGGTACTTCAAGCCTTTATTAAGTCTTTTGGATTTTTGTTTGAAGATGAGAGAAGAAGACTCAAACGGAGAAAGGAAAAAACTAAGGGGGACTAAGACACAACCCTAAGTTATTCATTCAATGGATGTCCTATGGTTAATGAGGTATTCTAAACCTAAAAAGAAAGGAAATTAGAACCCAACTTACTTCCTAAGGAAGATAAGTTATTTCTAAGAGAACAAAAGGGGAAACCTATGATCATAGCGCAAAGTGCTAAGGAAAACACAATTAAAATGAATAAGAGATGAGAATGAAGTAAATCCTACCTCAATCTTCCCCCTACAAAACAAATGTTAGCATGATGGAGCATTTTGAACAATTATAGCATGGCAAAATTCAAAGGAGAACTCACACTAGCTAATTAAAGCAACTAATGAACTTCTAAGCCTAAAGTCAAGTCCTAAAGGTCAAGGATGAATGTAAAGTCCAGAACCTAACACTAAATGGAAGTGTTCAAAGACATTAAAACAAATGAGGAAGAAGAGATTCAATTCATAAGGATTCAAACATAAGAGAGAAAGATGAAGGAAGGAACATGGAAACATGGTTTTCAAAGTAAGAAAAATGGCTTAGAAATAAAACCAATCATGACCAAAGAATTTTTAATTTTCTCATACAAAAACCAGGGGTTTGATGAAAAGTTAAAATAGAAATGGATTCCCAAAAATGATCACAAATGGAGTGGTGAGAAGTACATCATGGCTAAGGACCAAAAATGTGACTTATGATGCAAGACACTAAGATAAATACCAAATGACCTAGAAAAATTATGAAATTTAATATCCAATATCACAATCCAGAAGATGATTCAAGTATAAAAAATCTCACAAAGATTCATATTTTTGCCTAGTCAAAAAAATGCTAGAATTGAATTATGGTCCATATGGATCAATGCAAAAGAATGGGTTTAAAAGAAGACCAAACATGACCTAAAAATTGAACAAAAAATATTTTTGGGAAGTTTGATGAGTCCTCTGGATGACACAAAAAGAAAGAACTTCATATCATTTTTGGTTTAGGAGAACAAAATTATACAAAATGATTGGTCAGAAATAAGAAAAATGTAGAAGAAATTAATTGCAAAATTAATTCTAACTTAAAAATACAGCAAAAATGTAATTAAAAAATTCGGAAAATTATAGAAAATGTTCAAGAACACGTGTGAATTTACTTAGGAGTTTAGGATGATTTTTGGTATTTTATAAGATTAAAAATGGAAATGGAATAGAAGTGAGAAAAGGATATAAAAGAATTAAATGCCAATGGGCCTGGGGGTGAGAAAAGTAAGAAAATACACCGAATTAGGCTTAACCTACACGTAGGGGGGTGTCAACAGAAGCTGAGTTTTTTTGTTCATAAAAGAAACATGTGCCAAGCATGTGCTTCAAAGTTCAAACAAAGGGTTGTTAGATGGATACAATCCAAGGGTTGTGTTTTAAAGTTCAAACCAACCTTGGATTACTATTCCGGTCACCAGAGCTAATCTCCGGTCATCTTCTCCGGTGACCTCCGGTTAGGGCTTTACAAAAATCTTCACTAAAATGGAAAATAAGACCATGGACAGATCCGTCTCCTTGCACTAATCACATATCTAGGCTTAGTTTTCACTCAAGGTTCATGAATAATGATAATCGAAGCCAAACATTTCCAACCTAGAAATTGAATCTAAACTTCTAGGAAGCTTATCAACTAAACAGAGGTCACATTGCTTCTATTAAGCTCAAAACAACACAAATCAATCAAAAAGCATTGAAATCGAGTAAGAAAGTTAGGATAAGAACCTGAAATGTAGTGAGGTTAATAGTTGAAGAAATCCAGAGAGGAGGTTCCTATGGCTTCCTTGATTGATCTTGGATGTGGCTGGAGTGAAATAAACACTTTATGATTGAAGAATCATGAAGAATTGGTGAAGATGCATAAAAGTGCAGAGGTGAATTCTTGATGATTCAAGCTATAAACTCCATGGATATGCTGTGTAATACCTCAAAATTTTCCCTCTCATTTCCCCAACATTTTGCATAGCATTTTGCATACATAAGTTCATGAAATAACTAACAACATTGCATCATGTGTGGCATAGCTGAGGCATAGGTATATGATCATTGGTTGGAGAAATTGAACACTATACAAAGGCAAGCAAAGGGCCACAAAGCTTCTCAACCTTATGCAAAGGGTTCACAACATCCCACAAGTCTTCATTTGAAGCCACAAGCCATGGAAAGATTTGAATTGATCAGAGAAGGCAAGCAGTGCAACATCTCCTAATGAAAAAGGCCAAATTAGGGTTTCACTTCTACTGGGCTTCTCCGTGAAGTTTTGATTCAAATTGGATTCCTTTGTCTTATATATGATGTCAAGTTCCTAGGGTTCAAATTTCAACCACAAATTCATTTTGGAAGAGGTTCAATTGGTCAAATGGATTGAAAATCAAGGAATCGGGGAAATGTCAACCAGGTTAGGTAAAAAAGGTCGACTCCTGACTTTTAAGATCAAAATCATGAAATTAGGGTTACAATAATCCTATGGTTCAAATTTGGTCAAGAAATGATGGAGGAATCATAAAAAATCAAGGAAAAAAAGATCATTTGAAAAATGGTTGATTTCACCTTTCCCTCCATTTTTCCTTCCACTTTCCTTCCACATTTCCTTTCATTCTTTCCCTCTTGTTTTTCCACTTCAATTCCACTCCATTTCCTGTGGATGCTTCTACCATGTTCTACCACCTTCTAGAGTATTCCAAGGAATATTCCCTCTCCAACCCTAACCCTAACTAACTACAAACCTAAATCCATTCCTAAACCTAACTCCATTCCCAAACCTAGCTCCAAGCCTAGCCCCTATATAATCATTAATCACTTCAATGAAAAAGGTTCCCAATTTTTTCACTCTCTCACAATTTCTAGAATCACTTTTTCTCTCTCACTTTTCCTCCATTTCCCTTTCCACCAAAGCTTTTTTGAAGAAGCTCTTCAAGTCTCACATTGAAACTTGAAGATCTTAAAGCTTAGCCTCCAACCTCCATTGAATTGTGGATTGTAGAAGAAGAAGCTACTGAGTTTTGTGAAGATTTCGACTAATCGGAAGTGAAAGAAGGCTCAAGCATCAAGAACGCATTTATTTTGCGGATTCGCAGTTTTCTTGGTTTTCTCTTTGATAAAGCTCCAATTATTGCAACATTTACTGAAGTACTTCTCCGCTTCGTAGGTTGGTGGTCTAAAATCACTTTTCCTTTAAGTTATTCTTTCCATCTCGCCATTTTGGCATTCTTTAAGTACTTTTCGTATTACTTGTGGTTGATTATGTTTTCGTTACATTTTGCTTGCGATTTGTGGAGTTTAATGGATTAGAAGCTAGGTTATAGCTTGTTATAGGTTTTAGCATGTGTTAATAAGCCATAATTGAGTAGAAATTCGTGTTAACATGATTAGATGTGTGTTAGGGATGTTTAGAAGTAAGTTTGTGGCCAAAAACACTTATTTCAAAAGCATTTTTCACTTTCTGTTCAGTGTTAACCGGTTAACACATGCGTTTTTGGCCATTTTTAGTGCTGTCTGGGGTGCGTTAACGGGTTAACAATTTGGTTAACCGGTTAACGCTGTAGAAATTCAGAAATTTAGCTTATTTGCTTGCTTGTTCTTGCTTCCTTATTCTTCTAAGGTCCATGTATGTTCAAGTATTTATTTTAGGGAATTTTTGGGTCTATTTCCAGTAGTCGATTCCATGTTTTCGAGTCGTTTCGGAATGATTTCGTTCACTTTTCCATGTTTTGTGTTAAATATGCATATGTGTTATGCTTAAATTCAACATGTGCTTCCTGATTATGATTCTTGCTTGTTGGATCGATTAAATGATTAAGTGTTACATGTTGATTTTTTTGCCAAAAGTGATTAAATGCTTCATATGTTCATGCAAGTATCTTGTGCTTAATGGATCCTTTCTTGACATGAGTTCAATTATGATTTTTAGGCCATGCATGTGAAATAATTGATGCTTGTAGTGATACTTGTTCAAAGTCATGATAAATGTTTATTGTGTGCAATATGGAAAAATATGGTTATTCTTGTTGATCATTGTTCCTTTTATTCAAATAAATGATGTAAATAAATTCACATGTTTGAATTCATTGTGTGATGTAGGTAGATCCATTTTTATTCACATTAATGTGTTGTTTATCATTCACTTTGTGCACATAAATAAAAATGATCAAATCTGCCCCATGTTTTCATAGCTGTTTGTTAGTGCAGTAGCTGTAAAATGTGTGTTTATATGTTGTATGTGATATGCATTTTTCTGATAGCTGTTGTTACTTTAGGGGCTGTAGTAGGTGCTGAATTTTTGTTTTAAGCATTTTTTAGTTCTCTAGAATTAAGATAGTGTTTAGATTTAGTCCTAGAGTTATTAGGATTTAATTGGTGTGAGTTTGCCTTATTATTTTTAATAAAATGCATACTAATCTTTGTTTTGTAGGGAGGGAAAGGTATGTTTTCTTACACCTTATCCTTTTATTTTTTATGCATTTTCTTTATGCATTTAATTCACCTTTTACTTCCATATTTGTGATTGGTAGGATTTCCCCTTTTGTTAGGACCAACTTATCTTCCTTAGGAAGTAAGTTGCATCCTTTTTCTTCTCTCTTTTCCTTTTGCTCCTTAGGATAGAATACCTCATTAACCATATCACCACACTTGTACATAATAAGATAACTTAAGGTTGTGTCTTAGTCCCCATTAGGTTAGACCTTTTCCTTTTGAGTCTTCTTTCTTATCTTCAAACAAAATCCAAAAAGACTTAATAAATGCATGAAAGGATCCCTTGTGTATAACCTTATTCCATGGGGAACATACATTCATTCCATCTTGGAATAGTGTAAGCTTGTCTAGCATGATGTACAAGTCTCATCAAGGGGTTGTTTCACAAAGAAAAATATAAAATATACTTCTTCATAAGCTACAAAAACACTTAATAAAGTTCAACAAGCTAGTGAACTTAAACCCTAATTCATGGAAACAAGTCTTGGATAAATTCTCCTTGCTTGGTGTGCTTGTTCTATAATTCCATCTTGAAATGTAGTAGCAAGTACACATTCCATAGAAAAGAGTTTGAATTCACTTCCTTGTGCCAAGTTCATACAAAACTCTTAAAAAAGCAAACAACAAACAATAAGCGACTTTCCTGCGGGAATTCTCTTCTTATCTCATTCACTCACAACACGACCTCGCGACGACTTGTCTCGCATGCAAGGTGGTAAATAAACTCGTACCAGACAAGCCTGCAACACCTGAGCATAGACATACGCAGTTATAACCATAAAAAACACAAACAAATAGTTCCCGCTTAGTTAGGCGAACTACGTCGACTCTGATCCTCATTTTCCCGATGAAGTACGTAGGCATCGGGGTAGGGACCGTTCGAGCAAATTATTTATTTTCCCTACATTTCCCCTTTAATTATCTTTTCCAATTCATTTTCATTCCAGTTCCAGTTAGCAGTTCATTTGTTCAGCAGCACTTATATTCTTTTACCGTTTGAAACAAACAAATAAGCGTGGATCCCGTCGGGTACGGAGGACGATCTGGGGTTCTAATACTTTCCCAGGTCGTAACCGACTCCCGAACCCAGATATTTGGTTCGCAGGACCTTGTCCTTTCATTCATCCTCAGGTTTGTGCAGCATTACCTTTCCCATTCATTCGGGATAAAAATGCCTGATTGGCGACTCTACCTTTTCCGCGCCACTTTCGCATTTGTACTAGGATGAAAATCCTGGGAGCGACAGCTGGCGACTCTGCTGGGGACGTTTTAGAATCTCTAGTTTCCCTCGTAGAGTCAATCCTAGCTCCTGTTTGTTTTAGTTTTCTTTGGGTGTTTATATGTGTATGTGCTATTGTGTTTATTTACTGTTCTTGTTTACAGTTTACTTTACCACTTTATTTACTGCTTTCAGTATTTATTTTCACATGCATCATATACTGGACTGTGCTGGTTTCATTTTTTCTGTGGGATGGGCTTTGTTACTGTGAGATAAGCCAAATACCTGGCTTGAGTGCACCTAGAATTTAGAGTGGTTCCACTTTGGCTTCATGGCATCTTGCTATGTTGGTATTAGTGAGTTTCACGCCTTGACTTGCAACCTTCTCAGAAATGTATTAACGCCAGAATCTTTTTGGGGCAATACACTACCTTGATAGTTATGTGCAGTCAAGGGACCGATCATTGAGAACCTTTATGGAAACATCCCTCTCCAGTGATGATAGTGGCAGACCACATTTTTGGCAAACCCACTCGCATCCGAGGGCCCACTGGGAACTCACATAGGATGGCCTGGTTCTCTCATAAGAATCCAGTTAAGGCAAACTGTTTGTATGACGATAGTATTGTACCATTCAGGATGAATGTACTATTGTTTCTCGATTCAGTGCTTGAAGGTGAGGACTTATGAGGGATTCTTGTTTCCTTGGACTCAGCTGAGACCTCCCTGAGTAGTACATAATGCCAAATCGATTCCCTGATTTGGTCATGAGCCATTTCTCGGAAATGGTGAACATATTATTGCTATTCGGTTTTGAGAGTCCGTGATGTTTGACCCGAGTAGCACACCCGTGAGAGGGGGAGGGGTTTACAAGTTTGCAGGAACCCTAAACTTCAACATACCCATTATTCCAGCATGCTTCAGTAATATGATCTTGTTCTGCTAATTATGGATTCTGAAATCATGAACTCCTGATTATAGAGATACTTGTGATGATGTTGTGGCCTTGAACAGACACTTGATTACCTGATTCACTACATAGACATATCACTAATCACATACCATGCCTTGCATAACATCATGGCATCATTAATCATTTGTGTTCTTTTTATTCTCAGGGTTCGTTACCTCCTATTCCTGGTCATATTTGCTGCTTCAACATGGAGATTCCAAGGAAGAGAAATGTCCATTATACTTTCCCACATCCAGAAACAGATGGTATTCAAAAGTTAATTAGCTTGATGGGTGACAAAGTGCTTGATGATTTCAGAAAAGAGTTTGGAAAGATCCTAGACTATGTGAATAAGCCAACCATTGACCAGAGGGATAGCTTGCATTCTCTACTGAAGTTCTATGATCCACAACTGAGGGTCTTTGTTTTCCCTGACTACATCTTAGCTCCCACATTAGAAGAGATATCCTGCATCCTCAGAATTCCCATAAAAATGGTGCTCCTTACTATGGCTTAGAGAAGATGCCTTCATCCAAGATATAGCTGACTCCTTTCTTTTGGACTTATCCAAGGTTAGCAGAGGACTGGATGCCACCAAAGGTAAAGGACTTTTCTTGGATTTTCTTATCAAGGAAGCACATGATCTGGCCTCTAAAAACAAGTGGGCTAAATTCAGCACCTTGCTTGCTTTGATAGTGTATGGGATCAGTTTGTTTCTAGGAGAAAAGGGTTTGATCAGCATGGAAGCCATCGCTATATTTTCCAGAAGAAATCCAGTGCCTACTTTGCTAGGTGACTTTTACTATGGGGTTCACCACATGAATGAGAAGAGAAAGGGACATGTGAATTGTTGTGCTCCCCTGTTTGCTGACTGGTTTGTAAGGCAACTCCCTAAATCATGGCCTTTTTAGGATTTGAAACACTCTTGGAACTGGTCCAAAAGATTAATGGGCTTAACCTCAGTTGACATTGCTTGGGGATGCAACAGGGATCTTGTTGGGAAAGAGATCTTGGTCAGTTGTGGGAGTTTTCCAAATGTGCCCTTGATAGGAAGGAAAGGTGGGATTAGCTACAATCCTATCTTATCCAGGAAACAATTTGGTTACCCCCTGAGAGATGTACCTTTGATTGAAGAAGTGAATGAGTCACTATACTTTCCAGCTGGAGGTAACCTAAAGATGAGCTTGCTAGCATCCCAAGCTTGGGAAGTTAGAGTGATGAAAGGGAAGAAATACTTTGGGAGAGTAGATCCCAAGACTTATGATCCTTTTGCCACCTGGTTGGAAGATCGTGTAGAGACTTTGTTGCTCCCATTCTCTAAGGAAACACCTTTCTACCCTAAGGAGGTAGCACCTACAAATTCAGTTCCTCTTCAGGAATATAAAAAATTGGAAGCCTTGGTTCAGCAACTCAGGTTGGAGAATCAAGAAGCCTACAATTCATGCCAGAAGTTGAAAATGCAAAATCAGAAATTGGATGAAAGGGCTCACAAAGCTGAAGAAATGGTCAGGCTCAAGCAGCAAGACTTTCAAGAGAGAGATCTCTACTTTAAGAAAATGGGATTAGCTGAAACTCACAAGGAGGCCCAGCGCCGGAAAGAGAAGAAAGATTTGAATGAAGCTATCACCTTATGGCAAGAGAAGTGGGAAGACAATTTGAAGAAGCAGAAAGAGATGGAAGTCAAGCACAAGCTATAAATCAAGAGTCTTCAAGATTCTTTGGATGGACAGTGAGAGCTCCTTCAGAAGGCTTATCATCAAGAAAATAATCGTCTCCAAGGTCTAGAAGAAAGTCAACAAGCATTAAAGGAAGCTCAGAAAGAAATAGAAGAGTTGAAATTGAAAGTTGACATCAAGAGGACCAAAACTGATTCCATTACAAGCCAGGAAAGTGAAAAAGTGTTCCTACAATAGATTGAGGAATTGCATGCTTCCTTTGACCTTAGGGATATCCTGATTCAGAAGCTTGTGCAGGAACCTACACATCCAGATATAGCTCAACTGTTGCAAGGTGTCAAGCGCCTTAGTTGGAGGTTACAGGATGTAGATTTTCCTAGCTTTAGTCTTGTATTCATATGACTTGGATTACCCACATGCTTGTTTTGGGAGTCCTCCCTCTCTTGATGTACCTTTTGATGTATGAACTTATACCCATTGAGGGTTTTTGCTATTATAGTTTCCTTTTGATTCACCTGAAGTCTCTGATTGTTTATCTGTTGCACGGACACAAGATATTGAATATTGCCACTGCACATCTGGATGTCACACAATGTCTTCTTTTTCTCAGCACTGGAAATGGAAAGTAAACAAAGCCTTAAGGATAAAAGGAACACATTGCATTACATACACATCATTTTCATTTTTCTTTGTTTTGCAGGTTTTCTATAGGTTGCTTAACTTATCTGTGTTTCAGGAAAAGATTGTATGAGCTTCCAAGACCCGACACTTCAGACATAACATTCCCCATCGTTATGCAACATGCAACAACCAGAGGACAATCATGGATGCTATGCAAACCGAGCTCAACGAACTCCGCACTAGGATGGGCGAATTCATGGTCATGATGCAAGGGATGGCCCAAGGACAACAAGATTTGAGGGCTGCAATCCAGGGACTCAACCCTCCTCAGATTGATCCTCCTGTAGTCACTTCAGAAGTACAAGTGAATCCTTCCAACACCAACAATGGCCCAGGTGGACCTCCAGTTCCAAAACCTGGTACAACCTTCATCCCTGTGCAAGACCGACAAGAGGATCAATTTCTCCCCTTTAACAACGATATGGGATTTGGTGCGGAAGGAAATTTCCAGGACTTTTTGCTGCTGGCTGAGAAAGTCAAAGCCATTGAATGTAAAGACACTCTTGGGATAGACGTATCTGACATGGGCCTAGTCCCTGCGGTGGTCGTTCCTCATACGTTCAGGCCACCTACTTTCGACAAGTATAACGGTAACTTCTGCCCCAAAACTCATCTGTAGGCGTTCTACCGAAAGATTGTTGCCCATACTAGGGACGAGAAGCTCTGGATGTACTATTTCCAGGATAGTCTCTCCGGAGGATCCTTGGAATGATATATGAAGTTGGAGAGAAGCTCCGTGAGAAGCTGGAAAGAATTGGGAGAAGCATTCCTTAAACAATATCAGTATAACATTGACATGGCGCCCAGTCGCACTCAGCTCCAAAGTCTGACTCAGAAGAACTACGAGAGCTTCAAAGATTACACACAGAGATGTCGTGAAGTGGCCGCTAGGGTGCAACCACCGTTGCTAGAAAGGGAGATGGTGGGCCTTTTCATGGATACTCTTCCTGGACACTTTATGGAAAGGTTGGATGGATGTTCCTCAAGCGGATTTTCAGATATTATCTTGACCTGCAAAAGGATAGAGAGCTAGATCAAGCAAGGGAAAATACAGAATAGGGGCGCTTCAATTTCTGGTGTCAAGAAACCCTTCTTGAATGGGAGAGAAGAGAGACTGGGGCAGTGTATGCACAAAGAGGCAGAGGTAACAGAGGTATTTATCAGCAAGTGGCCCCTGTCACTATCTCAGCTCAGCCTGTTCAACAACAAGTCCAACAACCGCAGCAGCAACGCCAACAGGGGTATCAACAAAGAGCCCCTCATCTATATTATCCCCAGAAGACCATAGAAAGACAGTTTGAAACACCACCTATGTCCTATTCTCAGATTTTGAAGAATCTCCTCCAACTCCAGATGGTTCAGCTCAGAACTTTGCAATCCCCGAAGCCGGGGCAACTCCCTGAAGGTTATAATACGAATTCCCGATGCAAATTTCATTCCGGAGCTCCCGGACATACCACAAAAAACTGTAAAGCCTTAAAGTATGTAGTCTAAGACCTGGTAGATTCTAAAGCGATTAACTTCGCTCCTACTCCAAACGTGATACAGAACCCCATGCCTCCTCATGGAGGTGCAGTTGGGGCAATTAGTGATGGAGAGAGTCTAAATATGGTGTGCGATATCAACGACATGCAAACTCCGTTGAATGCTGTTAAGGCTTGTTTGGCCCAGAGGGGTGTTTTTCCAGGTTGTGAAGATGATTGTCCAGGGTGTGCTGTAGCTTCGGATAGTTGTGAGTAGTTGAAAAAGGAGATCCAAAGCATGATTAATGAAGGGGTTTTACAGTTTGACAAAGTTGTGAAAGAAATAGAAGTCTCTACAGTAACCATTTTCTATGACCCGTCTCAAGTTCCTCCACAAGCCAGAATAGCACCAATAACTATCACCATTGCAAGGCCAGTAATGTATCAAAGTGATAAGGCCATTCCTTGGCATTATGATGGTGAAGTATATTGTAAAGGCCAGAAGAAAGAATTGGCCACTTCTAGTACGTCTCCAGCTCAAGTAGAAAATGTTGGGGTAGGAGGCTTTACTAGGAGTGGGAGGTTGTTCGCGCCAGAAACACTGAGAAACAGTGTGATACCACCCTGAGACACTGCAAAAGCCCAAGCTAAAGCCAGAGGGAAACAACCAATATCTGCTAATGAGCCCACACCCGTGGCTGACCCAGACATTACATTTGATAAAGAGGCTGAGGAGTTCTTGAGAATCATCGAAAAGAGTGATTACAAGATTGTGGACCATTTGCAACAAACTCCATCGAAGATCTTTATCTTGTCCTTGTTAATGTGTTCTGACTCCCACCGGAAGGCTCTATTGAACATCCTGAATAAAGCTTATGTACCTCAGGATATCTCAGTGAACCAATTGGAGATGGTGGTATCTAATGTCAATGACAGTCATGGATTGGGCATTATAGACACGGATTTAACCTCTGAGGGTCGGGCTCACAATCGGGAATTGCATATTTCCTTAGAATGTAAAGGTGCAATGCTATCTCATGTGTTGGTGGACACCGGATCATCCCTGAATGTTCTTCCCAAGAAGGCATTGATGAAGTTGGATTTTGATGGAGTGATTTTGAAGCCCAGTGACCTGGTAGTTCGAGAAGATCAATGTTTGGGGAGGTAGAATTGCCAATCAAAGTGGGTCCACAAATCTTCAACGCCACATTCTATGTAATGGACATACAACCTGCATATAGTTGCATGTTGGGGAGGCCCTGGATACATTCGGCAAGGGCAGTATCATCCACACTCCATCAGAAACTGAAAGGAAAGACAAATTGTAATAGTCTGTGGGGAGGAGGATATCTTCATCAGTCATCTGGCTTCATTCAAATATGTGGAGATGGATGGTGAGATTGTAGAGACTCCATGTCAGGCTTTTGAGCCCTTGAAAACTGAATTGACATCTTCGTCAGCAGCTTCTTCTGAAGAATCAAAGAAGGGGGTTTCCATAACTTCTTATAAGAAAGCTTTGAAGGTTGTGGAATCAGGAGCGCGAGAAGGCTGGGGCAGTCCAGTAGAAGTGTCAGAAAGGAAGGATATGTTTGGTGTTGGCTACCATCCTGGGTAGTCATCATCTGAACAGAGCGCTAGAGGTCGTCAAGGCCGGATTACCTTCACGAGTGCGGGAATGGTGGATTATGGAAGCATCAGTGACGTGCAGGACGATACAGTAGATAATGACTGTGACTTAGACGAGTGGATCAGACCTTGTGATCCAGAGTCTCAGCTCAACAATTGGTCGTCTGAAAGGCTTATCTCAGTTACCTCCTTTGAAGAGTAATTTTTTTTTGCTTTTGTCTTTCCTATACTCAAGCACTATGTCTTTCCCGAGGCATAATAGCTTATTGTAAGGGTTCTTTTGTTCCTAACACAATTCATAATCATTAATAAAGCTGACGTTTTGCATTCATCCATGTTGTTCCTTGTCTTTCATTTTTTCTTTTGTTTTTCAAAAAGAAAGAAAATTTTTAAAGTGGCAATGTTTCTCGTTTTCTCAAAGTCCTTCTAACGCCTTGCATGAATCACCATTCACGCAGGTGCTCGTCCCCAGATCTTATCAATGACGACCCTGCTATGGCTAAGTATGACTTTGACAATCCGATTTACCAAGCCGATGAGGAAGGAGAAGAAGATTGTGAACTACCTGAAGAGTTAGCCAGACTGCTTAAACAGGAGGAAAAGATGATTTAGCCGCATGAAGAGGCCATCGAAGTGATAAACCTGGGTACCGAAGAAGACAAGAAAGAAGTTAAGATCGGGGCCGCATTAGAGGAATCTATCAAGACTCGTCTAATCGCCATGCTTCGAGAATATGTTGATGTCTTCGCTTGGTCTTACCAGGACATGCCTGGTTTAGACACTAATATTGTGGTACACAAGTTGCCTTTGAGAGAAGACTGCCCGCCAGTGAAGCAAAAGTTGAGGCGCACGCGCCCCGATATGGAAATCAAAATCAAGGAGGAAGTACAAAAACAATTTGATGCTGGTTTTTTGACCGTGACCAGTTACCCTCCATGAGTTGCTAATATTGTACAGGTCCCTAAAAAAGATGGTAAATTCAGGATGTGTGTAGACTACAGGGATTTGAACAGGGCCATCCCTAAAGATGATTTCCCTCTGCCTCACATAGATGTGCTTGTTGATAATACTGCTCAGTTTTCTGTGTTCTCTTTCATGGACGGGTTTTCAGGTTATAACCAGATTAAGATGCCTCCCGATGATATGGAAAAGACTACCTTCATAACGCCTTGGGGAACTTTTTGTTACAAGGTCATGTCGTTTGGTCTGAAGAATGTTGTAGCCACTTACCAACAGGAAATGGTGATGCTATTTCACGACATGATTCATCATGAAATTGAGGTTTATGTTGATAATATGATAGCAAAATTCCAAATAGAAGAAGAGCACTTGGTCAATCTAGCAATGTTGTTTGACCAACTCCGGAAGTTCAAATTGAGGTTGACTCCGAACAAGTGCACCTTTGGGGTCCGTTCCGGTAAGCTACTGGGATTTATTGTTAGTGAGCGGGGAATTGAGGTTGACCCGGCCAAAGCAAAAGCCATCCAAGAGATACCTGAACCAAATACTAAAAAGCGAGTGTGTGGTTTCTTAGGGAGACTAAACGATATTGCACGGTTTATCTCTCACCTAACGGCCACGTGTGAGCCCATCTTTAAGCTTCTGAGGAAGAATCAGACCATCAAATGGAATGAAGACTGTCAGCAAGCCTTTGACCGAATTAAGAAATACCTGCTAGAACCTCCAATTCTCATGCCTCTAGTGCCAGGGAGACCCTTGATCATGTATCTTACTGTGCTCGAAGGATCAATGGGGTGTGTGTTAGGTCAACAAGACGATTCTGGTCGAAAAGAGACGACCATTTATTACCTTAGCAAAAGGTTTACCGATTGTGAGACACGCTACTTACTACTCGAGAAAACTTGATGCGTTTTGGCATGGGCTGCTCGCTGACTAAGACAATACATGTTGACTCACACCACTCTCCTAATCTCCAAAATGGATCCTGTGAAATATATCTTCGAAAAGCCAGCTCTAACAGGAAGGGTATCCCGATGGCAGATGATTCTAACATAATATGATATCCATTACACTTCGCAAAAAGCAATCAAAGGAAGTATATTGTCAGAATACCCGACTCAGCAGCCAATTGATGATTATCAACCCATGAAATTCGAGTTTCCGGATGAGGTCATCATGTTTCTCAAGTTGAAAGACTGTGAAGAACCGCTTCCGAAGGAGGGGCCAGACCCTGAATCTAAATGGAAGTTGATGTTTGACGGAGCCGTGAACATGAACGGAGGCGGAGTAGGTGTTGTCATCATCTCACCAGAAGGGGTCCACACACCTTTAGCTGCTCGGTTGACTTTCAAATGCACTAACAATGAGGCAGAGTATGAAGCTTGCATCATGGGGATTGAAGAGGCAATCAATTTGCGGGTCAAGAACCTCGAGATCTTCAGCGATTCAGCTCTGGTTGTGAATCAGGTCAATGGTAAATGGTTAGTTCATCAACCTCACTTGGTTCCTTACAGGGATTATACCAGGAGGCTTCTAACTTTCTTCACCAAAGTCAAGCTGAGTTATATTCCCCGAGATGAAAATCAGTTCGCCGATGCTCTAGCAACTTTGTCATCCATTATTAAAGTTTGTCAAGAGAATTTCGTGCCTCGAATCATGGTCTCCCGTCTTGAAAGACCTGCCTATGTATTTGCAGTTGACAGTGGTAAAGATAACAAACCTTGGTATCATGATATCAAACAATTCTTGAAGACTCAAGAGTACCCGACTGGGGCATCCAGTAAAGACAGTAAGACCCTCAGAAGACTTGCAGGTGGTTTCTTCTTGAATCAAGATGGTGTGTTGTACAAGCGAAACATCGACATGGTTCTGCTCAGATGCATGGATAGACACGAAGCAGACCTGTTAATGCAAGAGGTTCATGAAAGCTCCTTCGGTACCCATGCTGGAGGACATGCTATGACCAAGAAATTGTTGAGATCTGGATATTATTGGATCACTATGGAATCCGATTGCTGTAAATACTCCCGTAAATGTCACAAGTGTCAGATTTATGCTGATAAGGTCCATGTACCTCCAAATCCATTGATTGTCATGTCTTCACCGTGGCCGTTTTCCATGTGGGGTATTGATATGATTGGCAAGATCGAGCCAACAACTTCCAATGGTCACCGCTTTATCCTAGTTGCCATAGACTATTTCACGAAGTGGGTCAAAGCGGCGTCTTATGCCAACGTTACTAAACAAGTGGTAGCCCGGTTTATTAAAAGAGACATTATTTGCCGGTACGGAATCCCCGAAAGAATCATTACTAATAATGGTTCTAACCTCAACAACAAGATGATGACTGACTTGTGTCAGGATTTCAAAATAGAGCATCACAAATCTTCTCCATATCACCCGAAGATGAATGGCACCGTCGAGGCTGCCAACAAGAATATCAAGAAAATTGTGTAGAAGATGGTTGTGACATACAAAGACTCAAATGAGATGCTACCATTTGCGTTATATGGGTACAAAACGTCAGTGCGTATCTCAACAGGGGCAACCCCGTTCTCATTGGTATATGGTATGGAGGCAGTCCTACCTATTGAAGTGGAGATCCCCTTGTTGAGGTTAATGATGGGCATTAAGCTAGATGAAGCTGAGTGGCTCCGATCCAGATACAATCAACTCAGTTTCATTGAGGAGAAACGCCTAACAGCTGTATGCCATGGACTGTTGTATCAACAACGCATGAAACATGCCTTCAACAAAAAGGTACGACCTCAAAGGTATATACCAGGTGACCTGGTACTGAAAAGGATTCTTCCTCCTCTTAACGATCACAAGGGGAAATGGACACCCAATTATGCAAGTAAGATGTCTACTTAAACAGACAATAATCATCTTCTGAATCATTACTTCCTAGACATTTTTTCTGGTGTAGCACCGGAATGGTATGAGTCTGGACGAAAACTAAATAAGTCTTTCAACTATCTGGGAGAGGATTTTGTTAAACAGTACAAGTATAATGTTGATATGGCACCAGACAAAGATCAACTCCGTGTTATGGCTCAGAAAGACAAAGAAACATTCAAAGAGTATGCACAAAGATGATGTGAGCTTGCAGCTCAGATTATTACTTCATTGGAAGAGGAAGATATGACAAAGATCTTTTTGAACACTTTAGGTTATTTTTATTATGTGCGGATAATTACAAGCACTTCAAATGATTTTACAGAAATGGTGAATATGGAAATGCGGTTAAAAAAAGGTGTCCATTAAGAGCGGTTGAGTAAAGAAGGTGAGACTAATGTTGTGTCTCGTGAGGGATATTGGAGACCTCGCAGTCGAGAAGTCTGTCACCAAAAACACATAGCTTTAGTAACTCCAATTATTAATGTGGCTCGAACTGTTCCAGTGGATCCAAAGTATCAACCTTGTTTTCAGCAACCTCAGGTTCAACAAAATGGTAACCAACAGAATCGTGCAAAGGCCTATTTTAATCCCATTTTGATGTCGTGTGCAGAATTGTTTCCAACACTGATTAAGAAGAATCTTGTTCACACACATTCTACACCTCTTGTTCTAGAGGTTATTCCATGGTAGTATAAGCCAGAAGCTCATTGGGTTTTTCATTAAGGTTCCCCGGGACACGATATTAATAATTGTTATCCATTGAAGTATGAAGTGCAAAAATTGATAAAGAGTAACATTTTGTCTTTCAATGACCTTAACTCAAATGTTAAGACAAATCTACTTCCTAACCATGGTAAAACATCTGTGAACATGGTTGATAGTTGTCCTGGACTGTTCAAGATTTATGATGTCCGTTGGATATGAAGATCTATGGATGAGATGCATGCTTTCTTAAGTGAATACCACAACATTGATCACGATTATGCTACTTGTTGCATTTGTTCGGTGAATCCTCGTGGTTGCGTAATTGTTAAGAGAGATATTCAGAAAATGATAGATGAAAAGTTGATTGAAGTAACAACAAAAAGAGATCAGTATGAGAATGAAGTGAATGTCATTGTGCCTCAGTTCAATATTCCTGAGCGAATGGTTATTTCTTTTGATAGTCGTAAGTCGGATGTTACTCCCGTGGTCATCAATTTGCCTGGTCCAATGCCATATGACTCTGATAAAGTTATTACGTACAAATATAATGTTACAATGATATAAAATGTAAGGAGGTGCCTATAAAATGCTATTACGTGCTTAGCATTGCTGATGTGACTAGGGTTACTCGAAGTGGTAGAGTTTTTGTTTCAGGTCCTCCAAAGAGAACAGAAGATGTGAGTGCGAGTAAACAGGTTCAAAAAGATGATGATGTTGTCTTCTCAGGCCAATTCAGCGATTCTAAATCAGAAAGTTAGTGCAAATAAGGTTTTGAAATTAATAAAGAAGAACGAGTACAACATTACCGAGCAACTGTTGCATACTTCGTCCAAGATATTTATTTTGTCACTCTTGATATGTTATGAGGCTCACTGAGAGTCTTTGTAGAAAATTCTTGAACAAGCTTATGTGAACCATGATGTGAGTGTCAATTAATGC
The DNA here is from genome assembly GCA_963966055.1 of Lathyrus aphaca. NCBI lineage: Eukaryota > Viridiplantae > Streptophyta > Magnoliopsida > Fabales > Fabaceae > Lathyrus > Lathyrus aphaca. Next base: position 269,997,576 of record OZ014522.1, read on the forward strand.
GATAATATTATGGCTAATATCACATCATGCAACAATTTGAGTTTCTATGATAATGACTTGTATGAAGAAGGAAAGAATCATAATATGGCTTTGCAGGATGTTCCATGGTAGTGAATTGTCAAGATGATACCATGTCTAATGTGCTGGTTGATACTGGATTATCCTTGAATGTGATGCCAAAGTCGACTTTGTCAAGGCTTGCGTATCAAGGTGCTCCCAATAGGTATAATGTGATTGTTGTGAAAGCTTTCGATGGCTCGAAGAAAAACATTGACTGGTTAAGTTGATCTTCCTATTTTGATTGGACTATTTGTATTCCAAATTACTTTCCAAGTAATAGATATACATCCAACTTATAGTTTTCTCCTTGGAAGACCCTGGATTCATGAGGTAGGGGTTGTGACTTCTACTCTTCACCAGAAGTTGAAGTTTGTGAAGAATGGGAAATGAATGACTATCGGCTGTGAGAAGGCGATGCTAGTGAGCAATTTGTCATCCTTTTCTTGTATTGATGATGATGAAGTTGTTGGAACCCTATTTTAAGATTTTTCTATTGTGTGATGATGTTAAGAAGAATGTTTTGCATATGTCTTCTCTCAAGGATGCTTTGCGTGTGCTTGAAATTGGCCGATATGACAGTTGGGGACGAGTTATTGATGTTGCTGACAACAAATAGGCAGTTTGTATCGGTTTTCCTCCAGGATCAGTTGTCAATGAATCAATGAGTATTCAAGAAAGATTCTGAAGTGCTGGTTTTATCAACATCAAAGATCATTCCGTCGGTGCTATCATTAAAGATGATGAAGAAGAAGAAATGCCTAACTTTGTTACGCATGGATTGATTTGCCAAAACTGGATTTGTGTTGATGTTCCTTCTATTTTCATGTTTCAAAGTGTAGCACCCTAATTTTCCCCCTAATATTTCTTCTTATTTCAGCTACATCATGCATACCAACAAGATCGCATTGGTTTCTCGGTTCTTCTTGGGTGTAGGTTTATGCCTCACAGAGGATCACCATTGCTTTTATGTGTTTTTATGTGTTTATGTTTACTAACCATTAATTAAAATCCAAAAAAAAATTGTTTTATTTATTAACATTTTCAGGGGAAGAGCAGGTGAAAATACCAAAAAAGAGCAGTCATGCAGCTAGAATGAATTTCACAGATAAAAATTCAAAGCTTATCCACAAACAATTCAAATTTACTTGATCAAGGATTTTCAAAGTGTTAATTGATTTATTCAAGTAAGTCCAAGGTTCATGTGTTTATTTCCATGCCTTCTTCGACAAGGAAAAAGAATTGAGCTCAAAACCAATACAATCTAGTCACATGGCAATTTTTCAAAATTTTGCACTGTGCAATTGATTGCACCAATGTGCAAATCGATTGCACCATGTTTTTTTGCTCAGGAAATTGAAATTTTGCACTGTGCAATCAATTGCACCAATGTGCAAATCGATTGCACCATGTTGGTTTTGCCTAAAAAGTGAAATTTTCAGTAGTGCAATCTATTGCACCAATGTGCAAATCAATTGCACGACTGATAATTTGGCCAAAATCAGTATTTTTCAAGTTTTGAAGCATTTGACACCAATTTTATCATTTGAGAATATTCTAGATCCCTTCACTTTTAATTCCCTACATCATTTTGATCTTTTCCTACCATAATCCCTCACTAATCACCATTATTTTTATAATTCCCTCCAAATTTGAATTTTCAATCCTAATTTTGAATTTCCAAAGCAAGCTCCATTCCACCAAGTTCCCATACCTAAACTCTTTTAATAGAGGCTTCGTTTCATTCATATTTCAAGCTTTTTTTTAACCACAAAATCCCTTGCAAAATATCTTCCCAAACCACAAATTTACTAAAGCTCTTCTTCGTTTGAAAGTTATCAAGAATTCACATTGAATTCTTGATTAACTTTGAGCTAAACGTTCATCCTTTTCATTTTTCTTCTTCAAATCTAGTAGATCAAGCTTACTAGTGGAGTAATTTGATGTTTTTTCTTGGTAATTCATCTTCCTCCATCATTACCCTTTCATCATCATCACAAAAAATGTATATCTTGATTGATTCTTGTTGTTTGATCTTTGGATCTTGCAGTTGTGTTCTTATTAGTGGTATTTGTTGTTGGTTTAGTGGAAAATTCATGCTCCATTGAATCCATGGTCAAAAGGTGTTTGAAGGAATGATTGAGCGTGGATTTTGTCATAAAAATGTTGATTTTTGAAAATTAAACAGTGTGCAATTGATTTGCATCTTGTGCAAATCGATTTGAACTACCTATTATAAACATTTTCTGGCTATTTTTGGCATGTGCAATCGATTTGCACACTGGTGCAATCGACTTGCACAAGTCTGGAATTGATTCTTTCACTTTTTTTAGGGCTCTTTTGCTTTATCTCCCCCCTCTTCTCCTCTCTTCTTATTTTTACATTGGGAGACATTTTTTGGACCAATTTCTCTTTAATTTCACTTTATGTACTTTTCATTAGTGATATATTTTCAAACTTGAATCTACCAAGATGAGTGATTAAACTTAAAGATGAAAGAATACCATAAGTGAAACACAATTTGGTATTCATCTTTAGTTTCGTGCGGTATTGCGTTTGGATGGCAATTTACATATCGTTTATCTCACATGCATTAGCACATATATCGTTCACATTAATTGGTGTTGGCCGACCTCATTTGTAGGGTAATTAATCCGTAAATTACTCGTATATTGCTTAACATTGACCTAAATGTGTCCTAAATTTGGAATAAAAATCCAATTGGATACTTGCACTTTTATGGTTCGGACCTCGTGTTGGTCACGTAATCCCAAAGTGATTGATCTTTTTGCGTTAAGATCCAAGACTTGTGAAGTTTGATGCATAGTTGCTTTGGGTCTCCCAATATTCTTTTAAACTTCATTTAATTTGGTTATGATCGCCTTGATTAATCACTATAGTGTAAGATACTAAATGGAAATGGTTGCCTTCTCGATTTTTGGTACTCAGTACCTTGGTTTCTATTTTTGGTTGTGGATGATTAAGTTCACCATACCAATATTATGTATATTATTATTATTATTATTACTATAATAAAATTTTAATTTCCTTCTCAAAACTTTATTTCCTTTATTTTTATTATGCTTTATATTGCTTTATCATCCATTATCATGTTTATATTCTTGTAGAAATTCTTGTATGACAGACTCAGATGTCGAATATGATGTTGAGACATCTTATCTATTACTTATAATCATGGCAAGGCATACACAACAATATTTAAAGTTTTGATATATCAGATTCAAACATTCTTCAGGATGTTTAAACATCTGATATGACATTTTGCACATATACTGCATAATATAGACTGAAAGTTGTAAAGAACACATTCAAATTGTTAACCCAGTTCGATGCTAACTCATTTACTCTAGGGGCTACCAAGTCAGGAAGGAAATCCACTATGTAGTATCAATTCAAGGACCCACTGTAAACCACTTAGTTTACAATCCTCTCACTTAATCACTACTAGTGCAATTTCTACTTAGGAACTCCTAAATATGAGAAACCTATCTCACTTCCAATCACCGCAATGATGTCTCATAGTCCCAACAGTCTGTTGCTGATATTGACGGCTCTTTACCTACATAATAATCCAAACCAGAAGACACGCTTCCATGACACTACCTTAACCTTGCTTCATAACTTAATTCAAGTACACACAATATCTCTTGCTTAAAATCTTCGAGACTTACAAAGAATCAGCCCTAACGATTATATCTTTTGCATATGGCTGCTATAAGAACTCAACCCTAATGATATAACTTTTACATCTTTGGTTGGTTACTAAAGCTAGGTTACAAGTTTTCTTTTTATAACCTAATCCCAATTGGATTTTGGGCCAAAAAACGTAGCATATCAACTGCCACAATTATGCAGAAAAATATGCTACAAAAAGATCTCCAATCTACAACTTCCTAAAACATCTCTATATTTAGAAAGTATATATTCTTCAATATTCTGAACCAAGCTAAGTCACAACCTTCATAAAATAGCTCCTGATAAATCTCAACAAAAAATTGGACAGTTCTGATTTCAGCACTAGACAGAGATGTCATGACATCAGTCTTGACATCTTGCTAAAACAGCAGCACTCTTAAAACTTCACACCTGTAGATTTCTTTAAAACATGTCATTACATCAAGCATGCCTTTAGAATACAGAAGTTGTTTTACCAAAAAATGCTACCAATCTACAACATCTACACTTGTTATTATTATTGTGTTAATTTTCCTTTTGTTCACTTAGACACAAAAACCTTAAAAAAGGATTAAACCTCTAAAAAACTTTTGATCTTGATCTTGGACTATTTATTACTATCCTTTGCATTGGAATTAGAGTTTGGGATTTATATTCTAGGACACCTTCCCTTTGCTTTGATATTCATGGAGTTGGTATTTTTGCCTTTATTTGGCCATTTGCTAGCTTATAAGGATGGAACTCTTGTGCTCATAATGGGAAGCATCATCAAGTTTGGTTAGATCTTTCCTATTTTATCTCTTTTATTTTCTTTTTAGGGTAGTCTCTTCATCTCCTCCCCTTCTTAAATTTGGAAAACTTCTCCCTCTTTTCAAAAACTTCTTTGTTTTCAAACTTTAAACAACTTTCATAATCAAACCTTGACTTAGGTCAAGTGATTTTGACCATAAAAAATACAAAACTCATCAAATATTTTTGTGCCTTTGTGCACTTTTCCTTTTAACCTTTTCTTTACATGTTTAGATATGATTCATTCTTTCTAGCGGAATTATTCGCTAAAGAATGACGACTTATCTTTACATTTTAAAATCAATCTACCACACTAATTTTTCACTATTTGTACCATGAAGTATGGGGTTTTGATCTTACAATTTCACTTTATGGGTGCATAGGCATGAGGTGGTAAACCTCTCCAAACACAAAAACATTAAAATTTTATTCTTCTCTCATCCCTCCACACTCTTTTACAAACATTTTCAAACCAAAAGAAATAAATTTTTCAAAGGGTTCCCGTGGAGAACCACAAACATTTTGGGTGCGTTTACCTTCCCATTTTGTAACTTATCCCCTTACCCGGTTCTCTGCATGTTTCTTTAGCTTTTTGCTTTCTAGATTCGTTAGGATTTATTCGCTCTTTTTTCCTTTTCCATTTGGAATAAAATAAAAGCGCGGTGGCGACTCTGTTTACTTTGAGTTAAGTTAACTAATCGCTTACACTCATGTTTTTACCACTACACAAAGTAATTTGTTTTTTATTTTCTTTCAAAAAAGATCTTTTCACTCTGCCCAAGTTGAAAGTGAAATTGTTTGGGCTTTGTTTCAATTTTTTATCAACATCAATAATATGTTATTTTGTTTATGCCATATGAGTTTTTCATTTTTGCTTTATTATGAAAAATGGTAACATAAAAACCAGAAGAAAAAATCATTGTTTTATCCGCATGATGTTTTCACTTTTGTTCATACTCTAAAATCAAAATAAATCATTGTGCAAATTAATTGTTACATCTGAATATCCTTAATGGGTGGCCAATATTGTGCATGTTCCAAAGAAAGATGGAAAAGTCTGAATGTGTGTTGATTATAGAGATCTGAATAAATCTAGTTCAAAAGTTGATTTTCCATTACCACACATTGATATGTTGGTAGACACTACGGCTAAGTTGAACGAATTTTCCCGTTATAATCAGATAAAGATGGCGCCCGAGGACGTGGAAAAGACAACATTTATTACACCATGGGGAACATTCTTCTATAGAGTGATGCCTTTTGGATTGAAGAATGCTTGTGTGACTTACCAAAGAGCTATGACTACTCTTTTCCATGACATGATGCACAAATAAATTGATATATATGTTGATGATATGATCGCTAAGTTGAGGACTAAAGATGATTATGTAGAACATTTTCCGAAGTTGTTCCAAAGGTATATGAAGTCTAAGCTTCTTTTGAATCCGAACAAGTGAACTTTTTGTGTTTGTTCTGGAAAGTTGTTCAGTTTCATTGTCAACCAAAGAGGCATTGAAGTTAATCCTGATAAAGTGAAAGCTATTCGGGAAATGCCTACACCAAGAACTGAAAAGCAAGTAAGAGGATTCTTGATTCGTTTGCATTACATCTCGAGGTTTATTTCTCACATGATTGCCACATGTGCTTTGATCTTCAAATTGCTTGAAAAAGACCAAGCTTGTGTCTAGACTGATGATTGTCAGAAAGCTTTCAAAAGTATCAAAGAATATATGCTTGAACCTCCTATTTTGTCTCCTCCGGTAGAAGGTTCACTGTTGATCATGTATTTGGCCATGTTGGAAGATTCCATGGGTTGTGTTCTTGGTCAGCAAGATGAATCTAGTAGAAAAGAGTATGATACTTATTATTTGAGTAAGAAATTCACTGATTATGAGTCTCAGTACTCCATGCATGAAAAAAAATTATGCCTTAGCTTGGGTTGCAAGCGTCTTTGCTAGTATATGTTGAATCATACAACTTGGTTGATATGCAAAATGGATCTGATCAAGTATATCTTTGAAAAGCCTGCTTTAACTTGGAGGATTATTCGTTGGAAAATGTTGTTTTCTGAATATGATATCGAGTACCGAGCTCAAAAAGTTGTAAAAGGGAGTATTTTGGCTAACCATTTCGCATACCAGCTAATTGATGATTACCAGTCCGTCAAGTTTGATTTTCCTGATGAGGATGTGATGTATTTGAAAATGAAAGATTGTGATGAGCGTTTGATTGAGGAAGGTCATGAGCCTGGATCTCGATGGATTTAGTTTTTGATGGAGTTGTGAATTCATGTTGAAAAGGAATTGGGGCCATGATTATTACTCACCATGGTTCGCATATTACTTTTGATGCAAGATTGACTTTCCCCTGTACTAATAATGAAGCTAAGTATGAAGCATGCATTATGGGTCTTGAAGAAGCTATTGTTTTGAAGACCAAGAATCTTGGTGTGTATGGAGACTCAGCCTTGGTAATTAATTGGATCAAGGGTAAGTGGATAACTCATCAACCTCACTTGATTCCATATAGAGATTATGCTAGAAGGATATCGACTTTCTACACAAAAGTCAAGTTTCATTATGTACCTCGCATTGAGAATCAGATGGCATATGCTTTGGAAACCATATCTTCTATGATAAAGGTGAATCAATGGAATAAAGTTCCTATGATTAACGTGTTGCGTCTTAAGAGACCAGCTCATTTGTTTGTAGTTGAAGAGGTCCAAGATAACAAGCCTTTTAATTATGATATTAAATGATATCTCTAGAGTCAATAATACCCACTTGGGGCATCGAGTAAATATAGAAGGACTTTGAGGATATTGGCAGGAAATTTATTCTTGAATGGTAATGTGCTTTACAAGAGAAATTTTGACATGGTCTTGCTCAGATGTGTGGATAGACACGAAGTATACATGTTAACGAAAGAAATTCGTGAAGGATCTTTTGGTACTCATGCCAATGGGCATGTAATGGCTAAGAAGATGTTGAAAGTAGGTTACTATTGACTGACAATGGAATATGACTGTGCTAATATGTGAATAAATGCCATAAGTTCTAGGTTTACACTGATAAGATTCATGTTCCACGAACTCATCTCAATGTTATTTCTTCCCCATGGCCTTTCTCTATGTGGGGAATTGATATGATTGGCATGATTGAACCCACAGCTTCGAATGTGCAACATTTTATTCTCGTGGCTATGGAAAACTTCACCAAGTGGGTGGAAGAGACATCATAGGCTAATATGACCAAGCAAGTAGTGGTTTGGTTTATCATGAATCATATTATTTTCTGATTGGTGTTCCGAATAGAATCATTACTGATAATGGTTCAAACTTGAATAATGAAATGACGAAAGAGCTTCGTGAAGAATTCAAGAATTAACACCATAATTCTTTTCCTTATAGACTGAAGATGATTGAGGTCATTGAAGCTTTGAATAAGAACATCAAGAAGATCATGCAGAAGATGGTTGTTTCATATAAGGACTGGAATAAGATGCTCCCTTTTGCTTTGCATGGGTATCGTACTTCCGTCTGCACTTCAACAGGGGCAACCCCTTTCTCACTTGTATATGGTACAAAGGCAATGCTACCTATGAATTTGAGATCCCATCAATAAGAGTTCTGATGGAAGCCAAGTTGATTGAGGCTGAATGGTGTCAAAGTATATTTGATTAGTTGAATTTGATTGAGGAAAAAAGAATAATGGTTTTATGCCATGGTCGGTTGTACCAATAATGAATGAAGAAAGCTTTTAACAAGATGGTTTGACCTTGTGTATTCAGAGAAGGCTACCTCGTGCTCAAAATGATCCTGTCTTTCATTACTGATTCTAGGGGAAAGTGGACTTCTAATTATGATGGCCTATATGTTGTTAAGAAAGCCTTCTCTGGAGGTTCATTAATTCTTGCAACTATGGATGGTAAGGAGATCACTCGTCCTGTGAATTTTGATGTAATCAAGAAATACTTTTCCTAAAAGAAATAAAAGAACAACTCGTTATGTTGAAAACCCAAAAGGGTGGCTTAGGCAAAAATTAGCGTCTCGGTGTATTGAAAACCCGAAAGGGCGGTGTAATACCCCAATAGTTGCCCTCTTCTTTTCATGGAATCTAGCATATTGCATTGCATTAGTAATTCATGCAACATTGGTTGGTGCACAAAGCATGTGATCAGGGTTTTACTCAGTGGCAAGATCAAATATCATAATCCAAGGTTGAATATGGCTCTTAAAAGACGGTGGAGATGCATCCTAAGGGTTACCCACCTAAAGGAGGGAGAATTTGAATTTCATCTGTTAACTAGTTAACGCTAGGGGATAACCAGTTAACGCTGGCGAAATTTGGGCAAAAATTTCAAAAGTTAGTTGGTGTTTCCCTCTTTCTTCCACTTTCCACTTTGTTTTGTGTTTCTACCAAGTTCTAGACCCTTCTACCACTTTTCTATGGAATATTCCAAGGAATATTCTAGAAACCCTAACTAACTTCTAAGATAGCTCCAAACCTCATTTTCCTAACCTAATGCCCAAGCTAATTCCTAACCCAAAGCTCATTCCAAACCTAGCTCCTATATAAATAATTTTCACTCCAAACCTCACAACTCCAATTTTTTTTTTCATAATTTCACTTCTCATCCCAACTTTCTCTCAATTTTTCTCCCATATTCAACCTTTATTAATCATAAGTTCTTCAAGTTTTTCATTGAAGCTTGAAGAACTTGAAGCTAAACTAGCATTGATTCCATGATTTATTGAAGATTAATTGGGGTAATTGCTACTGTTTGGGGTTGATTCTTCATCTTGGAAGTGCTTTTGTGGAAGTGTTCATCAAGATCTTCAAACATTGCATTTATTTTTCACTCTCGCAGATCGAAGTTAGAAACTTTTGGTATTCTCTTCATTTGTGCATCAATCAATATCACAACAATCACCAAAGAAATCCTCCGCTTTGTAGGTTGGTGGATCTGAAATCATTTCTTGCTTTAAATTATTTCTCTTCATCTCGCCGTAAGGCATTCTTTGATTCGTTGATTGCTTTTGTAATGCGGTATTCAATTTAATTGTTAGTATCTAGAAGCGTAGCTCTCTCTGGATGCTAATAGGCATTAGAAGGTTGTGGTTAGGTGTTAATTTTGTGATAGTATGTTCAGAATAATCATGCCATCATCCGACAAGCAGCCTGGGCTTGGGATAACATATAGACTAAAGGGACTGCCATTTTGGGGAAGGGCAACAACATAGCTTCAACTCAGTACATTGAATGTTCTCGCATCAGAGGACAGATCACCCGCATGCCATTCACCCTGGAAGATGTTCAAGGGCCATCAGCAGTCGAGCCTGTAGCTACAGTCAGTTTGGAAGAGTTTGAGAAACTGAAAGAAAGGAATACCCAACTTTCTGAAGCTCTGAAGAAGACCCTTTGGGAAAGGAATGACGGTCGTCTGGATAATGAGAGGTTAGAGAAGCTCCGAATCGAGCATGTGAATAAGATAGAGAAGACAAAGGACTTCATCAGAAAAGCCCGAGCAGGGGAATTGGTATTGAAGTTTGCTTCCAAAGAGGCCAAGATTCATAAGGCCAGAGCTGAACACTATCTGGAAGAGAGTCAGGCTAGATGGATCAGGATCACTGAAGCTCGTTTGCAAGAACATCATAAGACATAGGCTAAAATAGAGCAACTGGAAGCTAATGAGAAGACGAGTCAAGAAGCACTCCTAGCAGCACAGAAGGAAATCTCAAAGTTGAAACTTTGGGTAGGGTTGAAGAGATCAAAAGACCAAGACAAGTACCAGAAGATGACAAGTGCTATTGCAACCAGAAACCTTCTCATCAGGACCATCATAGAGCATCCAGTTGGACCAGTGACTGATGCTCTCCTGAAGGAAGTCAAGGAGGATGAATTTGGGTTGGATGTTTGATTTCCTTTACTTGTATTTTATTTTGGCTGTACTTTAATTCTCCATGGTGATTTTGTTGTATTTCTTAACTTGATTGTATTTTGACCCACCATGGGAACTTGTTGTAATTATAAACTATGTATTTTGGCATTTTGTAATGTTATAGTTTGTGTATTACCTGGATCTGCTTGTGAATTTCACTTCTCTTCAACATCTTCATTCTTAGAGGTCTGGAAGGTCAAAACCAAATAGCCGAACCAGATACCCTTGGAAGACAAATAGACATACTGCATTGCATGTTAACCTCATTCTCTGTGTTTTTGCAGGTGTTTTTGTTGTTGTTTTCTCACTTTGCTGTGTGTTTCAGGAAACATTACTCATAGGAGGGTTTTCCCCATCAAAAGAGTCCACAAGTATTCTATAAGACACAACCTTCTGAGAGTTCAAATGGACCAAGTTCAACAAGATTTGACTGGCGTTAGATCTCAGATGGCTAATGAGAGAACTGAGATGAGGGCTCAGATGAACCAGTCCATGGCAGTGATGACTGGGTTGGCTCAGAGCCAAGAAAGATTGAGAGAGTTAGTCGAGCGGCAAACTCCAGAAGAGAATCATCTAGGCACTAGAGGTACTAGTAACAACAATCACGGGCAGCTGGGAACAAATCCGCCAGAGTTTGGGCCCCACCTCAATCCGGAAGTCAATGTTATCAGAAATACCCAAGGAAATGAAAAAGGTCGTGTTCTACAAGAAGATCCTCAGGATGAACAGTTCACGGTAATTGGTGCTGGGGATGAAGCCTATGATCTTCGTCTGGACGAAAAAGCGGAGAAGCTAAGATCCTTGGAATCCCAAAACTCTTTGGGATTTGATGTAATGGATATGGGATTAGTAGAAGGAGTCGGGATTCCTTAAAAGTTCAAGCCTCCATGCTTTGAGAAGTACAATGGTACCTCCTGTCCTCGTACCCACCTGCAATCTTTTCTGGGAAGGCTGAAAGCTTACACCATGGATGAGAAGCTGTGGATGTTTTACTTTGAAGATAGCTTGACCGGGGCATCCCGAGAGTGGTATTCTCACCTATCCAGAGCTACTGTCAGAAACTGGAAGGATTTAGCTGAAGCTTTCATACGCCAATATTAGTAAAACTTGGATATGGCTCCCAATAGGACCCTCCTGATGGGTATGTCTCAGTCTTCAAGAGAAAGATTTAGGGAATATGCCCAAAGGTGGAGACAACTTGCTACTGCTGTCCAGCCACCTATGTATGAAAGGGAGATGGCTGACATGTTTATGAACACATTGCAAGAAACCTACATTGACCGGCTTGCTGATTTCTCTTCCACCAGTTTTGCTGATGTCGTTATAGCTGGTGAGAGAATTGAGAGCCTATTGAAGATGGGTAAGATATCTGACAACGGTGCTAGCTCCAGCAATGCAAGGAAACCTTTCTCAGGACCTCGTAGAACGGGTGAAACTAATTCAGTTCATATGGGCAGAGGTAGGCCTCAATACATGCCAAGATCAGTGGCTGCTATCACCATTCCCACTCCAGCACCTCAACAACAGTATCCTCAACAACCACAACACTTCCCACAGAAACAACAGTTTCCTCAACCAAGATCTTACAACAACAACAATCAGCAACAACGCCCCTTCCAACAAAGGACTTCACAAATCAACAGGGTTATCGATCCCATTCTGATGCCCTATGCTGCCTTACTTCCACAGTTACCGAAGCTCAATCTAATCGAATTGAGGACTCTGGCTCCACCAGATCCTCAGAACTTTCCAAGAAACTATGATGTCAACGCTAGATGTGCTTTTCACTTCAATGCACCTGGTCATACAACGGAGAAATGTAGAGCCTTACACATGAAAGTCCATGACTTAGTTGATTCAAAGGCTTTGAATTTTGCACCTCCCCAAAGTGTTACCAAAACTCATATGCCTAGCCACGGTGGGCCTAAGATAAATGCCATTGAGGAGGATCAACTAATAAGCCTAATTGACAATGTTGCAGATATTCAAACACCTATGGCCGAGGTTAAAGCCCAGCTTTTGAAGTGCCACGTGTTTCCAGGTTGTGAGGCCCATTGCGAAGCTTGCAAGATTTCTACCAACGGTTGTGAAAATTTGAAGACCGGTATCAATAGTCTTATAAAAAAAGGCATTTTACAGATCACTTCAACAATTCAAGCTCCTACAACATCAACAACCATTCCTCCTACAACACCAGCAAACATCACTTCATCAGATATAACATTTATCACTCCTACAACTTCAACAAAAATCATTTCAACAGATTCTTCTACAACATCAACAACCATCCCTTCTTCAACTTCAACAGACATCAGTTCAGTAGCATCTTCTACAACAACAGAAACTGTCAACAATGACATTTCCACAGTCACCATCTATTCAGACCCAGCAACAATCCATGTTCCAGATTCTTTCAACAACTCACATCAACCCCCCCATCAAAATCAACAACTCCTTGCACCTACACCATCTCCAATCAGATCTCCTGTCACCATCTATTACGACCCACAAACTGTCACCACTCCTTCTTCCGCAACAATCAGTCCGGTAACCATCATGATACCTGGACCAATTCCATATGATAACAGCAGTTCTGTGCCTTGGCACTATGGCTCAGATCTTTATTGGAACGGAAAGAAAGTTACTCTTGATTCGTCTCTTCGCGTCACAATTCCCCAGAGTTAATGCTGAAGCAGAAACTGCTGCCAAAGCTAAAGGCAAAATTGTAGTGCCTAAAGAACCAATTGCTAAAGAAACTCAGAAGACATCCTTTGGTCAGGATGTAGACGAGTTCATGAGGATTATCAAGAAGAGTGACTACAAGGTTGTGGACCAGCTCCATTAGACACCCTCCAAAATCTCTATTCTATCACTGCTCATGTGTTCCGAGGCTTACCGGAATGCATTGCTCAAAGTCCTGCACGCAGCTTACGTGCCTGAGGAGATTACAGTTAATCAGCTAGAGATAGTGGTTTCAAATGTCAATACTAGTCATGGACTAGGGTACACCGATGCTGATCTGACTACGGAGGACCATAACCACAATAAGGCTTTCATATCACCTTAGAGTGTAAAGGTGTTGTACTTTCTCACGTTTTGGTTGACACTGGGTCATCTCTCAATGTCCTTCCAAAGAAAGCCTTAGTTAAGATGGAGTATGATGGTCTTGCACTTCGCCTGAGTAACCTAGTTGTGAGAGCCTTCAATGGTTCTAAGAGATCGGTTTTTGGAGAAATTGAGTTGCCTGTGGTAATTGGCCCACAGAGTTTCAAAACTATCTTTTATGTGATGGACATTTAGCCTACCTACAGTTGTTTGTTGGGTCGACCCTGGATTCATGCCGCCGGCGCCGTAACATCGAACTTTCACCCGAAGTTAAAATATGAGTGGGAAGGCCAAGTTATCACCATTTGTAGGGAGGAGGACATATTTGTCAGTCATCTGGCTACCTATAAGTACATTGAAATGGATGGGGAGATCCATGAGACAATGAGTCATGGTTTTGAAGCTCTCAATATCAATGAAGCAACATCTGAAGTGTCTGGTACTTCAATTGCTTCTTACAAACAAGCTCGGAAGGTTGTTGAAGATGGGAATGCCCAAGGCTGGGGCAAGCTGCTGCAAGTCCAGATTAAAGAAGACAAATTCGGGTTGGGTTACAGACCATCCCGACAGGTCCAAGAGGACGCTTCTGAAGCTCCCAAGTTTATAAGTGGGGGAATGCTGACCCCGGATGCTATCAACAATGTGGAAGACGAGGCTGAAAGCGACTACAACCTGGAAAGCTGGATTCTTCCGAGAGTCTCGGACCAACAAGTCCTCAACTGGTCTTCCCAGGAAATTATAAGGGTTACTGCTACAGAGAAATTATTATTTCCTGTTTAAGCATGCATCAAGTCCTGCATCTTTCCCAAGGTGTCAGGACTCATTTTGTAATAGGGCCATATATGTATTTTGTGCAAATGGAATATTAATGAACAAATGGACATCTTTTACAAACAATCTTTTTCGCTCACTGTCTTTTCTTTTTTGTTATTTTCGCACAAAACAATAAATGACAATGTTTTTCTTAATAAACTTCATTCACTTTTTCTGAATAAGATAAAATCAATCACTAAAATGAACAAATATCAACCCTTGCCGAGATAGCCCTCCAGATTGCATCGACAACGACACTGCTATGACCTCGTATGATTTCGACAATCCGATTAATCAAGCTGATGAATGGGTTGGTGAAGATTATGATTTGCCTGAGGAATTGGCCAGTTTATTGAGACAAGAGGAAAAAGTGATTGCTCCTCATCAGGAGGAAGTTGAAACTATCAATCTTGGTACCAAGGAATATGTAAAAGAGGTGAAGATCGGGGCTAGTCTGCAAGCTCCAATGAAAGAACAGCTCATCAGTATGCTTCGAGAGTATGTTGACGTCTTTGCTTGGTCCTATCAAGATATGTCGGGCTTGGATACGGATATTGTCATGCACAGGATGCCATTGAAAGAAGATTGTCCGCCAGTTAAACAGAAGTTGCGCCGTACTCGCCCAGACATAGCCATGAAAATCAAAGAGGAAGTACAAAAGCAGTGGGACGCCGGTTTTCTCGCTGTAACTAGTTACCCGCCTTGGGTAGCTAACATTGTACACGTACCTAAGAAGGATGGCAAGGTGCGTATGTGTGTGGATTACCGAGACCTGAACAGAGCTAGCCCGAAAGATGACTTCCCATTACCTCACATTGATGTATTGGTGGATAACACAACTCAGTTCTCGGTGTTATCTTTTATGGGTGGATTTTCTAGATACAATCAGATTAAGATGTTGCCTGAAGACATGGAGAAGACAACATTCATCACACCCTGGGGCACGTTCTGTTACAAAGTAATGTCGTTTGGTCTGAAGAACGTCGGTGCAACATATCAACGGGCTATGGTAACATTATTCCATGATATGATCCATAAATAAATCGGGTGCTATGTGGATGATATGATTGTGAAGTCCCAAACAGAGGAAGATCATTTGGTATACCTATTGAAACTTTTCAAGCGTATGAGAAAATAACAGTTAAGGTTGAACCCCAACAAATGTACATTCGGAGTACGTTCCGGTAAGCTGCTGGGTTTTATTGTAAGTGAAAAGGGAATTGAGGTTGATCCCGACAAAGTCAAAGTTATTCAGGAAATGCCTACACCTAAGACTGAGAAAGAAGCTCGAGGGTTCTTAGGTAGATTGAACTACATCTCAAGGTTCATATCTCATCTCACTACAACCTGCGAACCCTTGTTCAAGCTGTTAAGAAAAGAACAAACAGTCAGGTGGAACGATGATTATCAGAGAGCTTTTGACAAGATCAAAGAATATCTACAAGAACCTCCAATTCTCATGCCTCCAATTGAAGGAAAACCTCTAATCATGTACCTGACAGTATTAGAAGAGTCAATGGGGTGTGTGTTGGGCCAGCATTACGAGTCTGGTCGAAAAGAGTATGCAATATACTACCTAAGAAAAAAGTTTACTGACTGTGAACAACGTTATTCACTGCTCGAGAAAACTAGATATGCTTTAGCGTGCGCTGCTCACCGACTAAGATATGTATATGTTGACTCATACTACCCTATTGATCTCAAAGATGGATCCAGTCAAGTACACATTTGAGAAGCCATCACTTACCGAAAGGGTTGCAAGGTGGCAAATGATTCTAACAGAATATGACATTCAGTACACCTCTCAAAAAGCCATCAAGGGCAGTGTATTGTCTGACTATCTGGCTGAGCAACTCATTGATGATTACCAGCCTATGAGATTTGACTTCCCTGATGAAGAGATCATGTTCTTAAAAGAAAAAGATTGTGAAGAGCCAGTTCACACTGAAGGGCCTAACCCAGAAGAAACATGGACTATGATGTTTGACGGGGCAGTTAATTGCAACGGTCGTGGGGTTGGTGCATTACTTATTACACCCAAAGGGGTTCATATGTCTTTCTCAGCAAGGCTCACCTTTGCTTGCACTAACAATGAAGCAGAATACGAAGCTTGTATCATGGGGCTTGAGGAAGCCATTGACCTCAGGATCAAAACCTTGAATGTATTCGGAGATTCAGCTTTGGTAATCAACCAGACTAACGATAAGTGGTACACTCATCAGGAGCATCTAATTCCCTACTATGACTATACGAGGAGATTGTTGACCCTCTTCACAAAAGTTAAGCTTGAATACATCCCTCGAGATGAGAATCAGTTCGCAGACACTTTGGCTACCATTTCATTCATGATCAAAGTACATGTCGCCGATTATGTACCTCGGATTTTGGTATCCAGACTGGACAGACCGTCATATGTATTCTCTGTGGACACTGCCACTGTCAATAAGCCTTGGTTCCACGACATCAAATGCTTCTTGGAAACTCAGACATACCCACCTGGGGCATCGTCAAATGATAAGACGACATTAAGAAGTTTAGTCGGCAGTTTCTTCCTCAATACTGATGGTTCTTTGTACAAGCGAAACTTCGACATGGTCTTGCTCAGATGTGTTGACAAGAAGGAAGCATACCTACTGATGAACGAAGTACATGAAGGTTCATTCGGTACCCATGCTGGAGGACATGCAATGGCCAAAACATTGTTAAGATCAGGTAACTAATGGATCAAAATGGATGCAAACTATTGTGCTTATGCCAGAAAATGCCACAAATTCCAGATCTACGCAGATAAAGTTCATGTGCCTCCGAATCCTTTGAATGTAATGTCTTCACCTTAGCCCTTCGCCATGTGGGGCATTGATATGATTGGAAGGATTGAACCGAATGCTTCAAATGGTCATAGATTCATCTTGGTAGCCATGGATTACTTCACCAAATGGGTTGAAGTAGCTTCGTATGCAAATGTCACCAGGCAAGTGGTAGCTCGATTTCTAAAAAGGGATATCATCTGTTGATATGGAGTTCCCGAGCGAATCATTACTGATAATGGTTCCAATTTGAACAACAAGATGATGGCAGAACATTGTCGGAACTTCAAAATTCAACATCACAGTTCTTCTCCTTATAGGCCGAAGATGAATGGCGTTGTTAAGGCAGCTAACAAGAACATCAAGAAAATTGTGCAAAAGATGGTAGTCACCTACAAAGACTGGCACGAAATGCTACCATTTGCCTTACACGGGTACCAAATCTCTATCAGAACATCTACTAGGGCAACATCTTATCATCTTGTGTATGGTATGGAAGTTGTCCTACCTGTTGAAGTGTAACTACCCTTCTTACGGGTAATGATGGATGTGAAACTGGATGAAGCAAAATGGGTCTGATCTCGTTATAATCAACTGAGCCTGATTGTAGAAAAGAGATTAGTAGCCATCTGTCATGGGAAGTTATATCAGAAGCGAATGAAGAAGGCCTTCGATCAGAAAGTCAGACCTCGAGAATACCAAGTGGGAGAGCTTGTGCTAAAAAGACTTCTTCCTCCTCATACAGACCATAAGGGCAAATGGACGCCAAACTATGAAGGCCCATTCATAGTAAAGAAGGTTTTCTCTGGTGGGGCACTGATGCTCACTACTATGGATGGCGAGGATTTCTTATCTCCTGTGAATTCAGATGCAGTTAAAAAATACTTCACATAAAAGACCCGTTGGACATAAAAACAAAATGTAAGTCCAGGCAAAAATAGGGCATCCCGGGGAGTCAAAAATAGAATAAAAGACTCGGGCAAAAATAAGGGAAAAATTGAAAAAAATGTACACCCGTTAAGTTGAAAAGCCACATCGGACAACTCAGGCTAAAATGGGTATCACGGTGGATTGAAAACCCGAAAGGGCGATCCCCGTAAAATCAGGGAATAAGTGAACTACTGCATTCTGAATTCGTTTGTATCACTCACAACATGGCAAGCTTTGAAAGGATAAAGCGTCAATCAGAATCAACCTTCTTCAGAAAGCAAGATAAGAAGAACATCAAGGTCATATGGGTCATAGCAAAGGAAGCTCAGTGAAGCATCAACTTCAACATTGCCAACACTTTTATTTTCTCAATTTACAGCAATCTCCTCCTTTCAGGGATTGGCTTATTCGCTGTACTTGCCTATTCAGGGCACACAAATAAATAAAATCAGAATTTTTAGTCACACTTTGTTTTGTACATTTTTGTTTCGTTTGCAAAATATCCAGAGTTCATAATACAACACTTGCATGAAAACATATAAGCCATTTTCAATATATGCTTGCAGGAAATATGAACTCTTGAGCAAATCTAACTCCGATGACGGAATCCGGTTGAGGATACCTCGGGACAATCGTGCGTTCCTTTTAAACAGGTTGCAGGTACTCAAGGCGGACAATCTTTCACAGCATTGGGCATATCAAGCATTATATCCCCAACCAAGTCAGCAGTCACCTCATCAGCAGGGTTACTTGACAGAAGCATTCCCCCACGAAGCCGTCATCCCCTTAGAGGATCCTTCCAGAAACTCATTTAACCCCCAACGTGTCGCTTGGACGAAGGAGTTACAACAGATCACTTCCCAAAAGTTCTCTTCTCCCCAAGCAGAATCTCCCGAGCAATGCATAAACTACTCTTCCCCATCGGAGTTACTAGGATCTTCTCATCCTCAGCAAAGTCGGCATAACCGCTTTCCCGTAGAGTTGCCATTTTCTCCCCAGTAGAGAAATGCCTGAAATATTGTTCCCCAGCGGAGTTGCCGAAGCCTCCTTATCCCCAGTAGGGGTCTCTTCAACAGAAGTTTCCCCAATCGGAATCCCCATATATTTCTTCCCCTAGAGCGCCACAGAGTTCCCTAAGAAGATTGTTCGGTGATCCGCTCTCCCCACAGATTGGTCAATGATCTCTTTCCCCAGCGGAGTTCTCCCTCCAGTCAGATCGCCCAGAGATCTCTCTCCCCGCATGATCCGGATCTCGGATCGGTTCTCTCATTTTGCATAATCATGGAGTTTGCATCATTTTTCCCCACACAAAGCATAACATTCCATCTAATACGGAGCATTACGACAAAAATCAAACATTTGCATGATCATAAGACCAGGTTCGAGCCGATCACCTGCAAATACAGAATCATTTCGCCAACAATATAAAAAACTTATCCCCCACAGACAAAGCCAGAATACCTTTTTGCACTCTCAATACAAATACTTGTTCATACTTGTACATATTCTTTTTGGCATTCGTCCGTGTCATACTTCCCTGGCAAGTCAAACACTCGTTCGTGTCCCTTGCTCAATCTCTTTGAAACTCGTTCGTGTCTTGCACATATCTCCCCAGCAGGTCAAACACTTGTACATACTTATACACATTCCTCTGATACTCGTCCATATCTTGCATATATCACCTCCCCGACACCTTAAACACTCGTCCGTGTTCCTTACTTAACAGATTGATACTCGTCCGTATCATCATCCTTAAACACATGTCTGCGTTTGTTCTTATCGATACTCGTCTGTATCATGGTCCTAAGGATGCTTGTCTGCATCTTTAGTCTATACACTCTGTCAAAACTTATACCTTTTATTTCAAAGCCTAAGCACTCGTCCGTGTTTACCATTCCCCATAAGTCACCAACAAAACAATCTCTTTCTATCCGGCATTCGTCCTATGTCGTGATATTTTTGGCAGCCGTCCCCTGCCAAGTGATTGTCCTTCACCTTTTGATGAACATCCCTCATCATTTTATCCGATGGCTTTCCCTATTGTTGATCCTCTTATCTGGCATTCGTCCTATGTCGCGATATCTTTTTTAGTAGTCGTCCCCTGCTAGGTGATCGTCCTTCACCTTATGATGACCGTCCCTCATCAATTATCCGATGACCGTCCCCATCGTTGATCTTTGTTATCCAACATTCATCCTATTTTGAGATAATCCCCAAGAGCAGCCGTACCCTGCTAGGTGATCGTCCTTCACCTCTTGATGATCATCCTTCATCATGCTTATCTGATGGCCGTTCCCATCGTTGATCTTTTCTATCCGGCATTCGTCCTATGTCGTGATATTTTCAACAGTCGTCCCCTGCTAGGTGATCGTCCTTCACCTTTTGATGACCATCCCTCATCATTATTTCATTTATTCCTTTACCCGATGGCCGTCCCCATCGCGATTTATTTACCCTTTAACATGATGGTCGTCCCCGTCATTGTTTTACTCATCGTTCTTCATCCCCGATAGTCGTCCTCTGCTCGATAGTCTTCCTCTATTGCTTTCATTTGATACTCATACTATACTACCTGTTAAAATTTATATCCCTTTTCTTCTTCTGCCCCAGTGAGTGCAAATTTCGGACTGTCTTTCGTATTCAACCACAAGTTATCTTGTTTGTCTGTTAAGACAGATGCTTACACCCTGCACAGCTAACTCATGCTTAAATAGGGGAAGCTGTAAACACCCCAAATTTTCCCTCACTTCTTCTCACACCATGTCTTGTGATCTTTTCATATTGCATTTTCATAAGCATATCATCTCACAATGCATACACATTTCATCTGCATAAGTTGCATAGTTAGAGTTTGTGATCAGATGAATCCAAGAAGTGATCTGAGCCAACTCAAGGGCCTTGAAACATGCCAAGAAAGTCCATATGTGTTCCATGATCACCTTATGCTCCCCAAAGTTCATTAAAGTAAACAAATCACAAAGCATGGCAAAGGCATAGAGGCAGACTGAAGATTTTCCTGCACAGATGACCTAAAATTAGGGTTTTGGGTTTGAGGCCTTTAACTTCAAATTTTGTGGTCATTCTTGATTCTAATGGTCTTAACATGTTATAAGGAGCTTGTGTACCAAATTTGATGAAGAAATTGATTGTGAAAGTCATTTGATCAACTGGTAACTTGTTGTGCAAGAAAAGTTAGAATCAGGGCATCTGAGGCCCCCAACAATGGAACCAAAGGATCATTTTTATCAAATTGAGGTTCTATGATCTTTATTTGATCTTAGAAGTGGTTAGAAGTTCACAATATTGAAGAATTTCAAGTCATTTGCAAACTTTCCATTTTTGGACATGACTTGTAATGGAAACTTTCCATTTTGGGAAAGATTTTCAACCTCCTCTTTCTTGATCAAAAATGCTTCAAAGGAAAAATCCTTAAACATGAAAGTTGTAGATTGGATCTTCCCATTTCAAAAAGTACAAGAACTCCTCTTGATTCATCTTAGAACTCAAGATATGATCTTTCAAAGTTGGGAAAAATATTATAGTTTTCAAGTTCATGCCAAAGAGGGATTTTTGCAAAATCAAGTTTCAAGACTTCTAATGACCTCTAATTGACCTCTAAGCTTCATTACATGATAATGCAACACATTTAGATCAAATTTGAGACTTTCATCACAAGTTTTCATGGCCAATTTCTTAAGAATGTACAAAGTTGTAAATGTGCAAAACCATTGCAATCTCACCACTCATTCACTTCTGATCACTCTAAACCATCCCATGGCCCTCCTTGAAGCTGTCTGAGGAAAGACACCCCTTTAGATCACCTCTGACCCGAGCCCATACCTCATAGTACACAATCTTGACTTTTTGCAAAACCTCCCATACCAATCAGCCTGTGCCACAACAACTCTCTGGCCAATCAACTTTGTTCATGTGGACATCAAGGAGCTCATTTCATAACACACACAAGCCTAAAACAAGCCAAGACTCAGATTGCCCAAAAATCCCCAAAATCTTCATTTCTTTGAAACTCCACACACAGCCAACAAAAATCACTGATTCTTTCACCATTCATCTCAAAATCAATCATAGAACACAAAGCACCCATTGCCATGGCATGAAAGCTTCTCAAACAAGAACTTGATTTTTGAGTTATCAGAACTAAAACACTAAAACTAACCATCATAAATTTGTTCTAAGCCTTCCAGAAGACTCAAGGGATCAAGTGGAGTGGTTTTGCACAAAGGAGGGGGTCAGAAAGCTCCAAACTGAAAAGCTTCAACTCAGGTAATCATCAAGAACAATTTTTCCAGAACTTGTTTTTTAAAAAATAAATTGATTCTACATGATGTGCTGATCATTGTGATATGTTTACTTTTGAAAATGGTTGATTATTAAGCATGTATTGATCTTTTGAAACATTGCCCGTGAAAAACATTTTTGTTTGATTCTCTTGTTTGATGCAAAATAAATTGTTCTTGTTGCTTGATTCTTGTCCTATGATGTTTAATGAGTGATTCTGGAGATTTAGGGAGTTTGGGGTGGCCTAGGGAGTGAGATACGATGAGTGAGCTGCCAGAGAAGATGACCAGAAGTCTTCTTCGGCCACCTGAAAGTCATTAAACCCTAATCTGTAATTAATTCCTCAATTTAAATTTAGGCCGTTAGATTGTGTTTCCCGCGTGTGTGGAGGGCCAATATCAGTTCATTAAAACCCTAATCCTGATTAATTAAATTAATTAGGTTTAATTAAATAATTTTTCCAGATTCAATCCTAGCCATAGGATAGCGCGCATAGTCTTCCTAGGTTTGAACCTCAACCATCAGATTGGTTGACTTCTCCTTTATTTGATTTTTATTTATTTTTTATTTCATTTCTTTCCACATTTATTTTAAAATAGCAAAAACAATTAAAAAAATCTAATTTTCTGCATTTTTACTTTAAATATTTTTCTTAACTCAAAAACATTTTTTATTTTAATTTTTGCATTAAAAAAGATTTTTTTAAACATTTAAATGTTTTATTTAATTAATTATTTGATTTTAATTAATTAAAAATACATTTAGGTTTCTAAAAATCACAAAAAAAATTCATGAAACATTCTTAGACATTTAGAAACATTTTCAAACTCATCATACAAATTTCATTTTATGTTTGATCACATTTTCACAATTATCTTTGAATTAGAGTTCTTAAAAATCACATTTTCTAACCCTAACTTGAAAAAATCATTTCTACCTAACCATGTTGATTTTGAACTTTGTTCTTTTTGCATTGTTTCACATGTTGCATCTAGTATCTAGGTTATTTATTTCATAATTTTTCATTGAATTTTCAATTTTATTTGCATTTTTCCCTTAGAAGTATCCAAAAACCCTAGTTAACTTAGGAAATCCATAACTTTCACTAGGTTTAGCTTCTGACCTTCTCCTTTGGTTAGTGATCTTGTATATGTTTAGGGTTTGTTTGAGTCCAATTTCAAATTTTTATCATGATGTATGCTTCTGTTTTGGTCATATGCATCTCATGTTTCCTTAAAACCCTAATTTCTCATGTTCATTTGCATTCATTTTTGCATATCATCATCATATGAACTTGCCATGTTTTGCATTCATTACATTCCATGAACATCCATGTGTTTTCATGCTTCTAAACATGCTTCCTTTGCATCTCATCCTTGTATGAACGTTCATAAACATTATGTATGACTTTGCATCATCTCATAACACACTTTCCTTGCATATACACTTCTGGTTTTGGCCTTTGCATCTTATTTCATCTCATTTCCTTTTGCTTTATGTCTTATGCATTCATACTAACATTTCAGGGGCTTATGGTAAGTTAATTGGGATTTGGATTTGCCTTCACATCCCACCTCTTCCCATCTTCTCATATGCATTATTTACTTGTCTTTGAAGTGAATTTAATTCACTTATTCTCTATCATTCTTACTTTCTCTCTTTTAGGTTACTTATCTTTTTCAAGAAGTAAGTAACTTATTCTCCTATCTCTTCTCTTTTCATCTGCTTCTTCTTCCATGATGGCCTCATGAAGATCTTTCTTTAAGCCTCACAAACCATAGGATATCCAAGAATGATAATCTTTAGGGTTGTATATAGTCTCCCCTTTAGTTTTTACCTTTGAGTCTCCTTGAGTCTCTCTTCTAATCTCATAATTAGAGGCTAAACACTTAAAGCTTTAGGACTTTGAATTAGGGTTATGCCTGCATCCTTATCTTAGTATGGAGTGTATAACTTTAATCCTTATTGTTAAACCTTTAATTTGTTTACACTTCTTAATCAAAACACTTAATAATAATCAAGACATAAGCTGGAAACTTGGGCCTTACATTAGGGTTCCATCTCTTCCTTTTGGCTAAGAGGGACTAACCCTAGTGTTTAATGGACAAGTCCCCCTCAAGTTGTCTTACAAACTTAAAACGCATTTCTTAATCCCACCTTTAATTAAAATCCACTTAATAAAGGATTTTTATATAATGAATTTAGTCCCTAACCATGGATTAAGTTGAGGTATCTTCCTTAGCTTAAGTGTTCTCATCTATCATCCTTCTCTTAGGATGGTGTAATGAGTTCATTAATCCCTGATTAGAGATTAAACTCATTACTTAACACTAAACAAAAATCCAAAAAACACTTAATAATTACAAAGTAGGTTAATGATCTTAATCCTATATCATCATGGTAATTAAGTTGAGATGCTTATCTCATACTTAAGTAGGCTCATTATCCCTAATACAGGGAGGATATAATGAGTTTACAACCATTGATTTAGGCTTAAGCTCATTATCCTATGCAAAACACCAAAAACAATAAAAAACTGAAAAACACAAAAGCAAACAATAATCGTCTCCTCCGGGATTCTTTTCTCACCACACTCACTCTATAAACGAGATCTCGCTTCTCCCGTCTGATGCAAGAGAGTTAGCACTCGAGCCAGACGAGTCATACACTTGAGCGAAGACAAGCATGCAGTTCACAAGTCAAAAGCATTTCAGTCTCTTTGAGTCGAACTACGGTGTTCTGACTTCCTCATTGCACGAGAGGATACATAGGCATAACTTAACAGTTATCGAACAAAAGTCTCTTTGTCTCCCCTCTCCTTCCTGCTTTCTTTCTAAGCCTCAATCTTGAGCATTTCACCCATCTCTTTTGCACTGAAACACATTCTTTTCTTCCCAGCTTTTCATACACAGTTTAGCACATACACTACCCCTTTTAAACACAATCAAGTAAGCGTGGATCCCTTCGAGTACGACAGACGATCTGGGTGATAATACCTTCCCAGGTCATAACCAACCCCCTTTCTCGGTTTCTTTGGTTCGCAACCGTCTTATCCATACCCTTCCAGGTTTATGCAGCATTACCTTTCCTTCGGGATAAAAATGCCTAGCTGGCGACTCTATTCAACCTCAACCTCCAACATCGCCGACCGTTCGCGTCTGCACCGGGGACGTAAGTTTTTTCGGGAGCGACACCTACTAACCTTTGTTTTGTAGGGAGGTGGAGGTAAGTTTATTCACAACTTCTTCCTTTTAATTTCTTTACACTTTCTAAGTGTGTTTACCTTATCATGTTGTGCTTAGTTTGAATAACTCCAGGCTAAACCCCTTTATAAGAAACTTAGCTTCCCTTGGAAGTAAGTTGGATTCTAAGTCCCTTCTTTCTTTTCCTTTTCTCATTAGGGTTAGAAAAACTGCACTAACCTAGGTTCATCAATGCATGACAATACTTAGGATTGCTAGTCTCCCTTTAGACTTTTACCTTTGGTTCGGATTGCTTTCTTTCTCATCTCAAAGAAAAGTAAAAAACATCTAATAAAGGTTGATCTTCTCGTAGGCCATGAGACTTTGCCGTGGGTTACTTATACGCGTCCCATTTCGGGGCGAGGTGTAAGGCATCTACCACAATGAATAAACAACACTTGTCTTTTCCTTCAGGAATTCGCTTCTCACCTCATTCACTCTCAACGCGAACTTGCTACGACTTGTCTCATTTGCAAGACGGTTACGCACTCGTTCAAGGCGAGTCTGCAACACCTGAGCATAGACATAAGCAGTTCAGCTCATAAAAAACACAAACAAATTCCCACCTTAGTTAGGCGAACTACGTCGAATCTGATCCTCATTTTCCCGATGAGGTACGTAGGCAGTGGGGTAGGGCCCGTTCGAGCACATTCAATATTTTTCCTACATTTTTCCTTTTCTTTTCGTTCTTTTTTTCTAGTTCCCTTTATCATTCAAGTTCCAGTTAGCAGTTCTTTCATTCAGCAACATCTTATTCATTACCCATTGAACAGACTAACAAGCGTAATTCTTGTCGAGTACGACAGATGGTCTGGGGTTCTAATACCTTCCCAGGTCGTAACTGACTCCCGAACCCAGATATTTGGTTCGTAGGACCTCGTTTTTCCCTTTTCTCTTTGGTTTGTGCAGCATTACCTTTCCCATTCATTCGGGATAAAAATGTCTGGCTGGAGACTCTACCTTTTCCGCGCCACTTTCGCGTTTGTACTATGATGAAAATCCCGAGAGCGACAGCTGGAGACTCTGCTGGGGATCGAACCCAAAATCTTTGATTTCCCTTTGGAGAGTCAATCCTAGTGCCTGTTTTTTTCTATTTCATTGGGTTTTTATCTGTATGATGTTGTGTGCTTTAATTTATCTTTACTGTTTCCGTTTACTGCTTTACTTTACGACATTTATTTACTACTTTCAGTATTTATTCTCCATGCATCATATATACTGGACTGTGTTTGTTTGCATTTTTCTGTGGGTGGGAGTTACTGTGAGATAAGCCAAATACCCGACTTGATTGCACTCTAGGACTATTGTGGACAAACATTGTACTCGCATGGTAGCATGATGAGTGGCGATGTGTTCCACACCCAGACTGCGACCGTCTTGGAACTATTCTATATGGGGATCTCCTCCATTTTAGGGTACGCCCTTGATAGTTATGTGCATCTGGTGACCGATCATTAAGGACCTTAGTAGAAACAACCCTCTCTAGTGATGACAGTGGCAGACAACATTTTTTGGTAAACCCATTCGCATCCGAGGGCCCACTGGGAACTCGCATAGGATGGCCTGGTTCACTCATAGGAATCCAGTTAAAGCAAATTGTTCATATGACTATAGTATTGTATCTTAAGGGTTGAATGTACTATTCTTTCTCGATTCAGTCCTTGAAGCTGGGGACTTATGAGGGATGCTTGTTTCCTCGGACTCAGCTAAGACCTCCCTGAGTAGTACATAATTCCAAACATATTACATGATTTGGTCATGAGTCATTTCTCGGAAATGGTGAACGTATTATTGTTATTCGACTTTGAGAGTCTGTGATGTTTGACCCAACATACCCACTTTGCCAGTATTGTCCAGTGTTATGATTTGGTTCTATGATTCTATGGTTCTGAGATCCAGTATTTCTATTCAGAGAAACTGTTACCATTATTGCTATTGTGACCTTACACAGACACTTGATTATCTGATCGGCACAACACAGAAACTTCATGATCACCTGCCTTACCTTGCATAAGCATCATCGCATCATTAATCATTTGTGTTATTATTCATTTCTCAGGGTTCATATTATTCCCAGTTCCCGGTCGTACTTCTGCTTCAGAAATGGAAGATATCAAAAAGAAGAATATGCACTATAAGTTCTTTGACACCAAAGTGGATCTACTCAACCAGATGGTGTCTCTTATTACCCCGGGTCATATAGATAATTCAAAGATAATTCTTGTGATATTCTGGATTTGGTAGTCAACCTGGATAGTTCTCAAAGGAGTTTGATTCATACCTTGTTGCAGTATTATGATCCTCGGCTCCGATGCTTCACTTTTCATGACTTCCAGTTAGGTCCTCTGCTTGAAGAGTATACTGTGATGTTAGGGGTCTCGCTTAAAGACTAGATCCCTTTCAACTCAGAGATGACCATACCAACTCATCTTTATATTGCCAAAGCTCTTTATTTGAGCTTATCTGAAGTGGAGGAAAAATTGATTGCTACCAAGGCAGTACTCATATTTTCTCTTGACTTTCTGGCTATAAGAGCTGGGGAACTTGTTGTGGCTGCTGGTGGGATACAGTTTGTTCTATCTTATCCTTGTCCATCAATGGGATCATCATGTTTGCTGACATGGATAAATTTGTGGATATGAATTCAATCCATATGTTTGTGCTGAAGAATCTTGTGCCCACCATCCTGGGTGACTTGTACTATTTAGTGCATTACAAAAATGAGAAGAAACGAGGTGGTCTAGTCCAGTGTTGTGCTCCTTTATTCTACAATTGGTTCATGAGACATCTACCCACTAATGAAGTCTTCACCGATCCCAATGTAATTTGGGCCCAAAAATTGAGCATGTTGTCTGCCAAGGACAACAGGTGTTTTACCTTGAGGCTAAGGGGGAAGAACTTTATCACTAGATATGGAAATTATCTCAATGTTCCATTAATAGGTGTGCCTGTGGGTATCAGTTATAACCCCATCCACTTGAGAAGACAGTTGGGATATGCACTCAAAGATGTTCCCCAAGAATCAGACTTATTACAGACTTTTTACTTCCCTATTGTAAACACCCCAAATTTCCCCTCACCCATTTCACCATGGCTTGTGATCTTTTCATGTGCATAAGTTCAATCATAGCATCTCATATTGCATTTTTGTTTCACTACTTTGTTTCTAAGTCATCTGCATCTAGAGTTTGTGATCTGAGCAACCCAAGATCTATTTGAGCCACTTCAAAGGTCATCAATCACTTCAAAGGGGTGGGTATGTTCAATCATCATATTATGTCCTCAAAAGATCAAGGAGGTCAAGAAATCACAAGAACTGAGAAAGGCATGGAAGTAGAGCCAGGTTTAACTGCACAGATGACCTAGAATTAGGGTTTTGGTTTCAGAGGCCATAACTCCAAATTTTTTGGTCATTCTTGTTTCTATTGGTCTCTATATGTTATGAGGACCATGCATATCAATTTTCATGAAGAAATTCAATGGGGAAGGCATCTGATCAAAAGGTGACTTCTTGAGCAAGTCAGTGCAAAATCAGGGCATCCGAGGCCCCCAATGACACAACCAAAGGGTGTTCTCCGTCATTTTGAATGTTTATGATCTTTATTTGATCATAGAAGATGTTAGAAGTTCACAAAATTGAAGAAATTCAAGCCATTTGCAAAGTTGCCTTTTTGGGAAAGTGACTTATAATGTAAACTTGCCATTTTAGGAAAGTTTTTCAATCTCCTCTTTTTGATTCAAAAAATGCTTCAAATGAGAAAACTTTGGTCATGAAAGTTGTAGATTGAATCATTCCCTTTTCAAAAAGTACAAGAGCTCTTTCTAATTCATTTTGGATCAAAAGTTATGGCCTTGCAAAGTTGGGAAAAATCATGAAATTTTCACTTTTGTGCCAAAGGAGGAAAGTTGCAAAACCTCATGCCAAAACCAAATGTGACTTCAAATCAACTTCTAAGAATTACACAAACATAGTCCATGGTCCAAAATTCAGAATGCACCAAAGAATTTCTCACTTTCATCCCTTGAATTCCAAAAATAATAAGCCATTTTTCATGAAAATCACAAAGAGGGAAATCTTGCAAGAAGGGTTCCTATGGTTTTTCTTGATCTCTAATCAATATCAAAGTGTCATAACAACATTATATGGTGCATTTTGCTGCATTTTTCTCAAGAGATGTCACATGTCCATGGCCAAAAATCACAAGATGCACAAAGTTGGAAATTGGCAAAACACATGCTATCTTGAAATAAAAGTGTTGAAGTCCTTCATAGACCATCCAAGGGTCATCCTCAAACCCAGCTGAGGCAATCCAAACACAGAAATCTTCTCTGCCATGGCCCATGCTTGAAGTACACCTAACATTGACTTTTTGGCCAATTGCCCCATGCCATTCCCACAGTGCATGTCAAGTCTTCTGACTCATTCCAATAGCTTAGGATTTGTATAAGGATCATAAAACACACCACACACAAGCCAGAAACCTCACACAATCCAGCTTGCACAAAATCTGTCCAAAACTTCTCCTCTTCGAAACTCTTCACATAACCTTCAAACTTCCATTTTTCTTTCACCAACAAGTCACAAATCATCCTCAGAACAAAACCCACCCCCTGAAACAGCTTGAAACATCACACACAAAGACCTCCATTTCTGCTACACTAGAACAAAACAGCCTCAATCAGTCATTATCAAAGCTTTCTAAGCTTCATTTCATCATCAGGGTGTTCAAAGAAGAGGGTTTGCACAAAGGGTGAGTCCAAAAAGCTCAGAACCAGAGAGTCTTCATCTCAGGTAACATGAAGAACTTTTTTCCCAGAAGCTAAGTTTTAAGTTCTTTTATGATTCTGCATGCTCCCCTGATCATGGGGATATATTTACTTTTGAAAATAATTGTGAAACCATCATGTATGATGTCTCTGAATATTTGCCTGTGTTTTACATTTTGCTTCGATTCATGCTTGTGAGGTGAAATAAATGAGTTTTAGATGAGGGTTTAGGTTTAGATTGATGAAAGGATCATTTTGGTGGAAGAAATTTGGAGTTTGGTAACCTGTAGAAGAAACTAGGGTTTGTGCTTGCCGGAGAAGATGACCGGAACCACTGTTCCGGTCATCTGAAAGTCATTAAGTGTAAATTAGGGTTAGGGTTTTGGTTTGAATTGAGACCCTTGGATATGTCTCTCCCGCGCGCACTGTGTGGTCCAGATTAGGTCATTAGGATTAATTGTGATTAATTAAATTAATTAATTAGGATTGGCTTTAAAAATGCCAGTTTGAACGTGGACCATAGGATCTGGCGCCAGTCAATTCCCTCCAAATCCATTTGAATCTCAGCCTCAGGATGCGCATACTTTCATTATTTTTAATTTTTATTTCATTTCATTTGTATTTTATTTCTACGATTTTTTAAAAATAGAAAAATGCATTAAAAAATTCTGAAATTTTTTGTCAAACCTTTTATTAATTTTCAGAACCCAAAAATATTTTTATTTTTATTTTTTGCATTAAAAATCATTTTTAAATCATTTAAATGTTTATTTTTAATTAGTTAATGGAAATTAATTAATTAAAAATGCATTTAGGTATTTAAAAATCACCAAAAAATTCACATTGCATTTTGATATATTTAGAAACATTGTCCAACTCTTCAAAAAAATTTCTTTTTGGTTCTTGACCCATTTTGACAATTTTCATTGGAATTAAAGTCATTTAAAGGCAATATTTTGGTCCTAAATTGAAAATATTCATGCTGCCTAACCATGAAGAGTTTGATGATGGTTCTTCTTGCATTGCATTCTCCATGTCATGTAGTTTCTAGGTTAAAATTGGTTTGAATTTATCTTTCATTTTCAATTTTATGAGCATTTTTCCTTTTGAAGTGCCTTGAAACCCTAGTTAACTTGAGAAAATCATAACTTCCATTAGGTTAAGATTTAGGTCTCCTCCTTTGGGCAGTGAACTTGTGTAGGGTTAGGGTTCCTTTGATCCCATTTTCAATTTTTTATCATGCCATTTGCTTCTGATTTTGAATTTTGCATTGCATATTGTATGAGAACCCTAATTCTTGCCTTCATTTGCATCCATCTCCCATTTGCTTGCATACATGAACTTGCCATGACATTTTGTGCATCCATATGACATATAATACATCTTAGGACATCTTAGAATCATGTTTGATCATTGAATCTTTCATTTTCCATGTTATGCATTCATTCCATTTCATATACTTTCATGAACTTCCATGGTTCAAAGCATGCTTCATTTGCATCCTCATCCTTGTATGATCATCCACAACTCTTGACATGAGTTTGCATCATCTTTTAGAATCATTGAAATAATGTTTATGCTTCTGAATTTGTCTTGCATCATGGCATTTCATCTCATTTTCATTGCATTTCATTGGCTAACTTTTCAGGTGGTAAGTTGTTTTGAGAAGTGAGTTTGCCTTCACTTCTCAAAATCTCTTCTCATCTCTCTTATGCATAATTGCTGCATTTTATCTTTGTATTAGAGTGAGCTTGCTCATTCATGTTCATCTCTTACTTTCTTTCTTCAGGCAACTTGTCTTCTTAAGTGAAGCAAGTTTTCTTGATTCTCTCTGCTTCTTTCTCCTTTCATCTGCTTCTTTCCTGGTGGCTTTTCTCCTGAAGATCTTTTGCAAACCTCATAAACCTTAGGAACAACCAAGCATGATAACAATTAGGGTGTGTTTAGTCCCCCCATTAGCTTTTCCTTTGTGTCATCTTTGTGTCTTCTCTTCTTATCTCATAATCAAGGACTAAACCTTAAAGGTTTTAAGGCTTTGTGATTAAGCTTATACCTGCATCCTTCTATTAGGATGGAGTGTATAACTTTAATCCTAAGTGTTAAGCCCTTAATGTGTTTAAATCCTTTAATCAATCCATCTAATAATCACTAAGACATCAAGCTTGTAACTTGGACCTTGCATTAGGGTTCTAATTCTTCCTTAATTGGTTAAGAAGGACTAACCCTAGTGTTAATGGACAAGTCCTCCTCAAGTTGTCTTACAAACCATAAAATCCATTTCTAAATCTTATCATTAACCAAAATCCACTCTAATAAAGGCCTTTTTTTGTCATGAGGTTAATCCCTAATCATGGATTAAGTTGAGGAGCATTCCTCAGCTTAAATGTTCTCATCTATTATCCTTCTATTAGGATGGTGTAATGAGCCCATTAAATCCCTGATTATGGCTTAATCTCATTACTTAACACTAAACAAAAACTCCAAAAACATGTAAATAATCACAAGTAGGTTAATGATCTTAATCCTACATCATGGTGATTAAGTGTGAGGTGCTCACTTCACACTTAAGGTATTCTCATTACCCCTAATCAGAGGGAGGATGTGATGAGTTTACTAACCCTTGGTTTAGGCTTAAGCTCATTTTCTTATGACACATTCAAAAAGCAATAAAAGACTGAAAACACCAAAAACACCAAAAACAAACAATAATCGTCTCCTCCGGGATTCTTTTCTCACCTCATTCACTCACAAACGAGAACTTGCTTCTTCCGTCTAATGCAAGACAGTTCGCACCTGAGCCAGACAGGTCATACACTTGAGCATAGGCAAGTAAGCAATTCACAAGTCAATTTACCTTTCAGTCTCTTTTGGTCGAACTACGGTGTTCTGACTTCCTCATTGCACGAGAGGATACGTAGGCATAACTTAACAGTTATCGAACAAAAGTCTTTGTATATTCCCCCTCCTTCCAGCATTATTCTTTGAGCCTCATAGTCTTGAGCATTTCACTCTTGTCCTTACACTGACACTTCTCTTATACACTACACTTTTCTTTTGCACTGACACTTGCATTCTTTCCAGCTTTGATACACAAATTGCACTGACACTACCCATTTAAAGCACAAATCTTCTGAGCGTGGATCCTGTCGAGTACGGCGGACAATCTGGGTGCTAATACCTTCCCAGGTTGTAACCAACCCCCTTTCTCAGTTTCTCTGGTTCGCGACCGTCTTATCCATCCTTTCTTAGGTTTATGCAGCATTACCTTTCCTTCGGTATAAAAATGCCTAGTTGGCGTCTCTTTCCTTTTAAGTTCACCCCTGTGTGTTCTCTCTTCTCTTTCGCCGACCGTTCACGTCTGTACCCCTCTTGGCCCCGTGTCATCAGGTGGGAGCGACAGCTTGGCGACTCTGCTGGGGACCCTTATACTGTAACCAGGGCTTCTGGTTCTTTTTGTGGGTTCCTCCTAGCGCTTGTTTGATTTGTGTTTACTGGGGTGTTATGTGTTAATTGTTTTTGTTTATTTGCTTTATTTACTTCTTTATGTACAGCTTTATTTATTGCTTTCCTTTATAGTTTTTCATATTTCATACTGTCATACTATCATTGCTGGATCTGGTTTCTGTTTTGGTGGGTGGGGTTTCATTGAGAGTTTAAGGTCCTATACCTGGGACCTGAGTGACACCTAGGCTAGAGTGGTTCATGTTCTTTCCCATTCCATTTCGGTCTGGTGCGGGAATATGAAACACGGTTCAGATGTGGGTTTCTTCTTGAGAACTCTGTGCTACAGATTTCCTGTAGTGCTAGGGCTATCTGGGAAGCCTGCTAAGTCTGGATGACCTTTATTATGACCTTTAGAAGCTGAGGTGAATTAGAGGAGGATCTTTTATGATTATTGTAAACACTGTACCTCCAGGTTAGAAGTGTTTACACTTCTCATAACTGATCCAAGTCTGAAGATCCTTGTTCTAGAACATCACCTGTGAGGGGGTTGGGCTGTTTACAGGTTTGCAGGTACCCTTGGCCACATCATACCCTGTTATTATTTGGTTTAAGAGTACCTCATTTTGGAAAGTTCTTGTGATTAACCCTGGACATGTGACTCTTTATTTTAGTCCCCCACCTTGGTTACTGGATTTCTAAACCTCCATCTGGACTTCTTGAACATACATGGACTCATATCAAGACAGATAATCAGATCCAGCTTGATCACAAACCTTTGCATATCATTTTCATACTCATCATTTGCATCATTTAACATTTGTTTATTTGTTTTTCAGGGTATCCACATTATATCTGGCTTGGTTTTGACCCCTTCTTCTGCATAGGCCTCTGCTTCATCAGTTACCTGCTTCAGCTATTCTCATCATCACCAGCATCAGCCTATCAGTGGCTCATCTCTAGTATCAGTTTTGATCTTCATTAGCAGTTATCTTCATCATTTTCAGCAGCATTCATGACCACTCCTAGGAAGAGCAACATATCCTACCATTTCTTTGAGCCTGTGTTGACTGGTATCAGGCAGGTCCAGTCACTTATCACACCTGACTACATCCCATTATTCAGAGAGCATTATGGAGGTATCCTTGATATGGTTATGGACCTAGACCCTTCTCAGAGGAGCATGGTCCACACCTGCCTACAGTTTTATGACCCTCCTTTGAGATGCTTCACATTCTCAGACTTTCAGTTAGGACCTCTGCTGGAAGAGTTTTCATCATTGATTGGAGTACCTGTCAGGGGTGGAGTTCCCCCTTCAACCCAGAAATGACTTCTCCCAGCAATGGAGAAGTGGCAAAAGCACTGCACTTGGAGCCTGCCTTGATTGAGCAAAGCATGACAACAAAAGCTGGGATCCCTGGTTTGCACTTGAGTTTCTTGATTTCTCAGGCCATCCTGAAGGCCTCATTGGGAGAATGGAGGGCAGTCTGTGCACTGTTAGCCCTCAACATATATGGGGTTATACTGTTTGCAGATGAGCCCAAATTTGTCAGCAAGAATGCCATTCATCTTTTTCTTCTGAGGAACCCAGTACCCACCTTGCTGGGAGATTTCTATTACTCCATCCATCAGAGGAATGAAAAACAAAGGGGGAGGTTGGTGAGATGTTGTGCTCCTTTGTTTCACACTTGGCTGCTCAAACACCTGCCTAAGTCAGATGCCTTCCTGAATCCCCACTAACAGAAGAATTGGGCCAAGAGGCTCATTGCTTTGACTTCAAGTGATATCAGATGGTGCACCCAGAGCACCAAAGGCAAAGATATAATCACCAGCGATGGGCAATACCCAAATGTACCTCTGATAGGAGTAAAGGGTTGCATCAACTACAATCCTTTGTTGTTTAAAAGACAACTGGGCTATGCTTTGGTTCACCCTCCTAGAGTGCAAGATTTAGCTGAGACCCTGTATTGTGAAGTGAAACCTAATCGAGCTGTTGTCAGACAAGCATCCTGGGCTTGGGACAACATCCAGACAAAAGGGATGGCCATTCTTGGAAGGTGTAATAATGTTGCTTCAGCTCAGTACTATGATTGGTCCCGTACTAGAGCTCAGATTACTGGAATGCCTTTCACCATTGAGGATATACCTGGACGATCTACAGTACATCCAGCAGCCACTGTCAGCCTGGAAGAACTTGAGAAGCTGAAGGAAAGGAATGAGAATCTGTCTCAAGCTCTGAAGAAGACCCTTTGGGAGAGGAGTGATGGTCGTTTGGACATTGAGAGGCTAGAGAAGCTTAGGGGGGAGCATCTTGCCAAAATTGATAAAATAGAGGACTACATCAGGAAAGCAAGAGCTGGGGAGCAAATATTGAAGAATGCCTGTAAAGAGGCCAAGATTCAGAAGGCTAGGACTAAGCTCTATCTGCAAGAAAGTCAGGCTAGGTGGGTCAGGATCACTGAAGCCCGGACACAAGAAGATCAGAGAATTCAAGCCAAGATTGAACAGTTAGAGGCCAATGAAAAGAAGCAGCAGGAAGCTTTGTTGGAAGCCCAAAAGGAGATTTCAGAGTTAAAACTTAGAGCTGGATTAAAGAGATCAAAGGACCAGGACAGGCACAAGAAGCTGACCACTGCCATTGCAACCAGGAACCTCCTCATTAGGACAATTACAGAGCATCCAGCTGGTCCAGTGACTGAGGCACTTCTGAAGAAGGTCAAGGAGGATGAGTTTGGATTGGATGTTTGACTTCTTTGCTTGTTGTTCATTTCCATTTGATGTACTTTTCTTTTTGTTGTATTTTGACCCTCTAGGGGCATGTGTTGTAAAACAAACTATGTATTGATCACCTTTTGTAATATATTTTAGTTTGTTTCCATTTTGGGTTTCTTTTCTCAACAACATCAAGCATCTTCCTCGAGGTCTGGAAAGGTCAAAACCAAAAAAAACCAAGCCGGATACCTTGGAAAACAAATGAGCATACTGCATTGCATACTAACTTTTGTTTTGTTTTGTAGGTTTTATTATTATTTGTTTCTAACTCTTTTGTGACCTCAGGAAATATTGCTCGCCGCCGGGTGTTCCCTGTCAACCGTACGCACCGGTACCCTACTCGCAACAACCTTCCTGGTATCCAAATGGAGCAAGTACAGCAGGACCTGACTGAGGTCAGAAATCAGATGGCTAATGAAAGAGCAGAGATGAGAAACCAAATGACTCAATTCATGGCTGTGATGACTGGCTTGGCCCAGAGTCAAGAAAGGTTAAGGGCATTAGTGGAAAGACAAACTCCCGAGGAACCTCATCCTGGAACTGGAGGAACTAGCAATAATGAGCGGGGCCAGCCTCATGTTAATCCACCAGTATTTGGACCTCATCTAGATCCAGAAGTCAACATCCCGGGAAATGTGCAAGGAAATACTACTGGGGGGAGAATCTTGCAAGAGGATCCCCAAGAAGAGCAATTCACGGTTATGGGAGCTGGAGACGAAGTCTATGATAGATGGTTAGATGAAATTGCTGAGAAATTGAGATCTTTGGAGTCTCAGAACTCCTTGGGCTTCGATGTAATGGATATGGGGCTAGTGGATGGGGTGAGAATTCCCCACAAATTCAAACCCCCGTACTTTGAGAAATACAATGGAACCTTTTGTCCACGGACTCACCTGCAGTCTTTCCTGGGAAGACTTAAAGCTTATACTATGGATGAGAAGCTGTGGATGTTCTACTTTGAAGACAGTCTGACTGGGGCTTCAAGGGAATGGTATTCACACTTGACCAGGGCTACCATTAGATGCTGGAAGGACTTAGCTGAAGCCTTCATCAGGCAATATCAATACAATCTGGACATGACTCCTAACAGGACCCTTCTGATGGAAATGTCCCAGTCCTCCAGAGAAAGCTTTAGGGAGTATGCCCAAAGGTGGAGACAGCTTGCTGTTGCTGTCCAACCACCCATGTCAGAAAGGGAGATGGCTGACATGTTCATGAATACTTTGCAAGGAACCTATATTGATAGATTGGCTGCCTTTTCTTCTACCAGCTTTGCAGATGTGGTTATAGCTGGTGAAAGGATTGAGAGTCTATTGAAAATGGGCAAAATTTCTGATAATGGTGCAAGTTCATCCAGTAATCCCAGGAAGCCTTTTGTGGGACCTCGAAGAGCCGGTGAGACCAATGCCATTCATGCCAGCAGGGGCAGACCTCAGTATGTCCACAGATCAGTAGCAGCTGTCACTATTCCAGCTCCAATTCCTCAACAATCAACATATCAACAACAACAACAACCACATTATCAACAGCAAGTTCAGTATCCGCAACAGAGAACCTACAACAACAACAATAGCAATCAACAACAACGACCTTTCCAGCAAAGACCGTCACAGGCAAACAGGGTGATTGACCCTATCCCTATGCCTTATGCTGCCTTATTGCCACAACTCCTGCAGCTTAACTTGGTTGAGTTAAGGACGTTGGCACCATCAGATCCCCTCAATCTCCCGAAGAATTATGATGTCAACGCCAGGTGTGCTTTCCACTCCAATGCACCTGGTCACAATTCTGAAAAATGCAGGGCCTTACAAATGAAAGTCCAGGATCTGGTGGATTCTAAAGCCCTCAACTTTGCACCTCCTCCAAATGTCAACAAAAATCCTATGCCTAATCATGGTGGGCCGAGAATTAATGCCATTGAGGAAGACAAACCATCTACCTTGATCACCAGTGTTGCACAAATTCGAACACCTTTAGTCGAAATTAAAGCTCAGCTTCTAGAGTGCCAAGTGTTTCCCGGGTGTGAGCTCGGTTGTGGGTATTGCAACATTGCAGTCAACGGGAGTGAAAAGTTGAGAAGCGGCATAGATGGTCTTATTAAGGATGGTATCCTTCAGATTTCAACAACGGCGCTTACAAATCCAGCAATTCCTTTGACAACAATTCCTGATTCTTATACAACAGCAACAACAATCATTCCTACCGATTCATCAATATCATCAGTAGTTACTCCGTCCATCACTTCAACAAGTCAAATTTCAACAACCATTTCTTCTACAACATCAGCATCCATTTTATTAGCAGAATCTTCTACAACGCAAACAAAGATTAATGAAGATGTCTCGACAGTCACAATCTACTATGACCCATCAAATGTTCCTCCCAGCAGCAATTTCCAACAACAAACCATGGCACCTCCTGCCAGATCACCAGTCACAATTTACTATGATCTGCACACCGTCACAGTACCCTCCTCTGCAGCAATCCGTCCGGTCACCATTACGGTGCCTGGACCCGTTCCTTATGAAAGCAGTAATACCATACCTTGGCATTATGGCTCTGATATCTACTGCAACGAGGAGAAAATCACTCTGGATTCATCAACCTCTTCTCCACAATTTGATAATGTTGGGGGAGGCGGAGGCTTTACCAGAAGCGGACGCCTTTTTGCCTCACAAACACAAAGGCCTAATGTTGAAGCAGAAGCTGCTGCCAAAGCAAATGGAAAGAGTGTGGTATCTGAAGAGCCAACTGCAAAAGAAACTCAGAAGACATCTTTTGAACAAGATGTAGACGAGTTCATGAGAATCATAAAAAGAAGTGATTACAAGGTGGTGGATCAGCTTCACCAAACTCCCTCAAAAATCTCCATATTATCACTGTTGATGTGTTCTGAAGCTCACAGAAATGCATTATTGAATGTCCTGCACGCAGCGTACGTGCCGGAGGGGATTACTGTTAATCAGCTAGAAACTGTGGTTGCAAATGTCA
Organism: Lathyrus aphaca; assembly: GCA_963966055.1. NCBI lineage: Eukaryota > Viridiplantae > Streptophyta > Magnoliopsida > Fabales > Fabaceae > Lathyrus > Lathyrus aphaca. The sequence continues at coordinate 270,037,225 of OZ014522.1, forward strand.
ACACCAGTCATGGACTGGGCTTTACCAATGCTGACTTAACAACAGAGGGGCGCAACCATAATAAGGCTTTGCATATCACCTTGGAATGCAAGGGTGCTGTTCTGTCTCATGTACTGGTGGACACTGGGTCATCACTCAATGTTCTACCAAAGAAGGCCTTAGTGAAGCTGGAGTATGATGGCTTGGCATTGCGTCCGAGTAATTTGGTGGTGAGAGCATTTGATGGCTCTAAAAGATTAGTGCTTGGGGAGATTGATCTGCTTGTGATGATTGGCCCGCAGACCTTCAAAACTACCTTCTTTGTGATGGACATTCAGCCGGCCTACAGCTGTCTGTTGGGTAGACCCTGGATCCACGCTGCTGGCGCTGTTACATCTACCCTTCACCAGAAGTTGAAATTCGAGTGGGAAGGCCAGATCATCACCATCTGTGGGGAGGAGGACATCTTTGTTAGCCAGCTGGCTACGTATAAGTACATAGAAATGGACGGGGAGATCCATGAAACCATGAGCCAAGGGTTTGAGGCCTTGAACGTCAATGAAGCATCTGCTGTACTAGGAACTTCCATAACATCATACTAGCAAGCCCGAAAGGTTGTTGAGGAAGGTACCGCCCAAGGTTGGGGCAATCTGTTGCCCGTCGAAAAGAAAGAAGACAGATTTGGGTTGGGTTACAGACCAACTCAGCAAGATCAATCAGAGGCTGCAAAGGAGCCCAAGTTTGTCAGCGGGGGAATGCTCACCCCGGATGCTGTGAACAATTTGGAAGACGAGGAGGAAAGCGACCGCAACCTGGAGAGCTGGATACGTCCAAGGATCCCGGGGAGCCAAGTCCTTAACTGGTCTTCCCAGGAAATTATAAGGGTTACTCCTGCAGAGTAATTATTATTTCCTGTATTTTATAGCATGCATCAAGTCTTGCATCTTGCCCAAGATGACAAGACTCATTTTGTAATCGGGCCATCTTGTATTTTGTGCAAAGATCAAATTAATGAATATCAGGACATCTTTTGCAAATGAGTCTTTTCTTTTCCGCTCACTGTTTTTCATTTTTCTTTTTGTACAAAATTAAAATGGCAATGTTTTTCAGAATAAAATAACTTCATTTTCACTTTTTCTAAATAAGATAAAACTGATCACTAAAATAAACCAACCTGAACCCTTGCAGAAAGTGCCTTTCAGACTGCACCGACAACAACACTGCTATGACTTCGTATGACTTTGAAAATCCAATCAATCATGCTGATGAAGGGGTTGAAGAAGATTATGAGCTACCTAAAGAGCTAGCTAGGTTGCTGAGACAAGAGGAGAAGGTTATCACTCCTCATCAGGAGGAGATTGAAACGGTTAATCTTGGCACGGAAGAAGACGTGAAAGAAGTTAAGATCGGAGCCTGCCTGCAAGATTCAGTAAAAGAGCAACTTATTGACATGCTCCGGGAATATGTGGATGTTTTTGCTTGGTCTTATCAAGATATGCCAGGGTTAGACACCGACATTGTCATGCACAAGCTACCTCTGAAAGAAGACTGCCCACCAGTAAAATAGAAGCTGCGCCGTACTCGCCCAGATATGGCGATGAAGATAAAAGAAGAGGTACAAAAGCAGTGGGACGCCGGTTTCCTTGCTGTGACTAGCTATCCGCCGTGGGTTGCTAATATTGTACCTATACCTAAGAAAGACGGCAAGGTGAGGATGTGTGTGGATTACCGGGATCTGAACAGATCCAGCCCGAAAGACGACTTCCCATTACCTCACATTGATGTATTGGTTGATAATACGGCTCAGTTCTTGGTGTTCTCCTTCATGGATGGATTTTCAGGATATAATCAGATCAAGATGTCACCTGAAGACATGGAGAAGACAACTTTCATCACACCCTGGGGGACATTCTGTTATAAGGTGATGCCATTCGGACTGAAGAATGCTGGTGCTACTTATCAACGGGCTATGGTAACCTTATTCCATGACATGATCCACAAAGAAATTGAATGTTATGTGGATGACATGATTGCCAAGTCCCTCAGAGAAGAAGACCACCTGGTAAATTTGTTGAAGCTATTCAAACGTCTGAGGAAATACCAACTGAAGTTAAACCCCAACAAGTGCACATTCGGGGTGCGATCGGGTAAGCTGCTGGGATTTATTGTAAGTGAAAAAGGGATCGAAGTTGACCCTGATAAATTCAAAGCCATTCAAGAAATGCCTGCACCGAAGACTGAGAAAGAAGTTCGGGGGTTTCTAGGTAGGTTGAACTACATTTCAAGGTTCATATCTCACCTTACAGCAACCTGTGAACCTTTGTTCAAGCTGTTAAGAAAAGAACAAATGGTCAGGTGGAACGAAGACTTCCAGAGGGCCTTTGACAAAATCAAGGAATATTTACAAGAGCCTCCAATCCTTATGCCTCCAGTTGAAGGAAGACCTCTAATCATGTACTTGACAGTATTAGAAGAGTCAATGGGGTGTGTGCTGGGCCAGCATGACGAGTCTGGTCGAAAAGAGTATGCAATATACTACCTAAGCAAAAAGTTTACCGACTGTGAACAACGTTATTCACTGCTCGAGAAAACTTGTTGTGCTTTAGCGTGGGCTGCTCGCCGACTAAGACAGTATATGTTGACCCGCACTACTTTATTGATCTCAAAGATGGATCCAGTTAAGTACAGTTTTGAGAAGCCAGCACTTACCGGACGGGTTGCAAGATGGCAAATGATCCTCACAGAATATGACATCCAATACACATCCCAAAAGGCCATCAAAGGCAGTGTATTGTCTGATTATCTCGCTGAGCAACCCATTGATGATTACCAGCCTATGAGATTTGACTTCCCTGATGAAGACATCATGTTCATAAAAGCCAAAGATCACGAAGAGCCTGTTCACACTGAAGGGCCTGACCCGGAAGAAGAATGGACTATGATGTTTGACGGGGCTGTTAATATGAATGGTCGTGGTGTTGGTGCAGTACTCATTACACCTAAAGGAATTCACATGCCTTTCTCGGCAAAGCTCACTTTCAACTGCACTAACAACGAAGCTGAATACGAAGCTTGTATTATGGGTCTTGAGGAAGCCATTGACCTCAGGATCAAGACTTTAACTGTGTTCGGAGATTCGGCTCTGGTAATCAATCAGACTAACGACAAATGGTACACGCACCAAGATCATCTGATACCTTACCGGGATTATACAAGGAGGTTATTGACTTTCTTCACAACAGTCAAGCTTGAATATATCCCTCGAGACGAAAATCAGTTTGCGGATGCTCTGGCTACCATTTCATCCATGATCAAAGTTCAAGCTGTCAATTTTGTGTCTCGAATTTCAGTGTCCAGACTCGACAGACCAGCATATGTGTTCTCAGCAGATGTTGTTAAAGATGATAAGCCTTGGTTCCATGATATCAAATGCTTCTTGGAGGATCAAACATACCCACCTGGGGCATCTTCCAATGACAAGAAGACATTAAGAAGGCTAGCTAGTAGTTTCTTCCTGAATACTGATGGTTCCCTGTACAAAAGAAACTTTGATATGGTACTTCTCAGATGTGTTGATAGGGCAGAAGCAGACTTGTTGATGCACGAGGTGCACGAAGGATCTTTTGGTACCCATGCTGGAGGGCATGCAATGGCTAAAACGTTGTTGAGATCAGGCTATTATTGGATCACAATGGATGCGGACTGTTGTGCTTATACTAGGAAATGCCATAAATGCCAGATTTATGCGGATAAAGTGCATGTGCCTCCGAATCCTCTGAATGTGATGTCTTCACCTTGGCCCTTTGCCATGTGGGGCATTGACATGATAGGCAAGATTGAGCCGACTGCTTCAAATGGCCACAGATTCATCCTGGTAGCCATTGACTATTTTACCAAGTCAGTTGAAGCATCTTCTTATGCAAATGTCACCAGACAAGTGGTAGCCCGATTTCTGAAGAGAGACATCATCTGTCGGTATGGAGTGCCCGAGCGAATCATTACTGATAATGGTTCCAACTTGAATAATAAAATGATGGCAGAACTATGCCGGGACTTCAAGATCCAACACCACAATTCTTCTCCTTACAAGCCAAAGATGAATGGCGTTGTAGAGGCAGCTAACAAGAATATCAAGAAGATTGTACAGAAGATGGTGGTCACCTACAAAGATTGGCATGAAATGCTACCATTTGCCTTGCATGGGTACCGAACGTCAATCAAAACATCCACTGGGGCAACACCATATCAGCTTGTGAATGGTATGGAGGCAGTCCTACCTATTGAAGTTGAACTACCCTCCCTACGGGTACTGATGGATGTCAAATTGAGCGAAGCAGAATGGGTCCGATCCCGATACGAACAACTGAATCTGATTGAAGAGAAGAGATTAGCTGCGATCTGTCATGGGCAGTTATATCAGAAAAGAATGAAGAAAGCCTTCGATCAGAAAGTCAGGCTTCGAGAATACCAAGTAGGAGATCTTGTGCTGAAAAGACTCCTCCCTCCTCATACAGACCACAGGGGCAAGTGGACCCCGAATTATGATGGCCCATTCATAGTAAAGAAAGTTTTCTCCGGTGGAGCACTGATGCTCAGTACTATGGATGATGAAGACTTCCTGTCCCCTGTAAATTCAGATGTAGTTAAAAAATACTTCGCATGAAAATGACCCGCTGGACATAAAAACAGAATGTAAGTCCAGGAAAAAATAGGGTATCCCGGCGAGTCAAAAACAGAATAAAAGACTCGGGCAAAAATAAGGGAAAATAAAATGAAAAATGTACACCCGTTGAGTTGAAAAGCCGCATTGGACAACTCAGGCAAAAATGGGTATCCCGGTGGATTGAAAACCCGAAAGGGCGATCCACGCAAAATTAGGGAATAAGCGAACAATTGCATTCTGAATTCGTCTGTATCACTTACAACATGGCATGCTTCGAAGGGTTCGAGCTTCGGTCAGAATCAGCCTTCTTCAGAAAGCAGGACGAGAAGGACGTCAATGTCATACGAGTCATAGCAAATGGGAAGCTCCTTGAAGCGTCATCAACATTGCCAGCATCTTTTTGTCTCTCAATTTGTAACGATCTCCTCATTTCAGGGGATCCGTTTCTTTGACTGTATCTTGCCAATTCAGGGCACACAAATTAATAAAATCAGATTTTCAGTCACGTTTCATCTCGTACATTCTATTTTTTGCAAAAATGTCTGATGTCCTTAATATAATGATTGCATAAATATAGATGCATCTTTTCTAAACTACATGCTTGCAGGAAATATATTAACTCTCGGGAGTGTCAAAATTCTTATGATGGAATCCAGTAAGGGATACCTCGGGATACTTGTACGTTTCTTTGTCATACAGGATTGCAAGCGGTCAAAATGCATCATGGGGCATAAAAGTTTCTCCCTAGCAAGCTGCCAAATCATTACCTACTCAGCACGTCTTCCAAATAACACCAGAGATGCTTTATCCCCAGCTGAGTTGCCAGTCATCATTCCTCCTCAGCCAAATGTCAGACAGGGAACTATTTCCCCGCAGAGTTTCAACCTCTATCCAGAAGAGCAAGGCCTGAAGATCTCAAAACAGAGTAAAGAAAGCTTTTTCAAACCCCAGCTAGGTCCCTCATTACTGAGATAGGTCTATCAGTGATCTATTTCCCCATGCAGAGTCAGATGTGTCAGATCTACCAATGATCTCATCCCCCAGCTGGGATATCCACTTCAAGCAGATCAGCCAGAGATCTCCACAGCAACGGGATCCGAATCCCGGATCAGTATCTTTGCATAATCATAGCATTCGCATCATATTTCCCCCACAGAGCGTAGCATTTCGTCTAATGCGGAGCATTACGGCAAAAATCAAACATATTGCATAATCATAAGCCATGTTCTGAAACACACTTGTAAATACCAACAATGCCACATCAGCAGAATACAAATATCTCTTAAACTCCCCGGCAGAATGTTAAAACATTTCCTTTACACTCACAAATACAGATACATGCTCATTTCAGCACTCGTCCGTGTCATCATTCCCCAGTAAATTGCCCGAGCAAACAGATACTTCTTGACACTCGTCTGTGTCATATCCCCAGCAGAAAGCCAAAGCATCCCCTTTTCACTCACAAACACATGTTTACGTATATCTACACTTTCTCTTTTGACACTCGTCCGTTTCACCTCCCCCAACATAGTTACCTAAACACTTTGTAGATCAAATACTTGTTTATAATACACTTTTTTCGACACCCGTCCGTGTCATGCTCTCCCTAGCAAGTTGAACACTTGTCTATGTCTCACCCGTCCCTCATATAGATACTCGTCCGTATCTTGTATATACCACTTAAAACACTTCAGATTCGACATTTGTCCGTGTTCCTTGTTAACCAGTTGATACTCGTCCGTATCATCACCTTTGAACATGCGTCAAGCGTTTGTTTCTACTGATACTCGTCCGTATCATAGTCTTAAGGATGCTCGTCCGTATTTTTAATCTATACACCGTGTCAAACACTTATGTCTTCTTGAATTTAGACACTCGTCTGTGTCTACCCTTCCCAAGAAGAATTCCCGACAAATCTTGTTGAACCATTTCCTTTCCATCTGACATTCGTCCTGTGTCATGATACCTTTCGGCAGCCGTACCCTGCCAGGTGATCGTCCTTCACCTCTTGATGATCGTCCTTCATCATTCCCAGAGGAGTCTCTATTCATTAGAACCCCTTTCTATCCGACATTCGTCCTATGTCGTGATATTGTTAGCAGTCGTCCCCTGCTAGGTGATCGTCCTTCACCTCTTGATGATCGTCCTTCATCGTTTTATCCGATGGCCGTCCCCATCGTCGATTCTTTTATCTGACATTCATCCTATGTCATGATAAACCCTCAGAGCAGCCGTCCCCTGCTGGGTGATCGTCCTTCACCTCTTGATGATCGTCCTTCATCATGCTTATCCGATGGCCGTCCCTATCGTCGACCTTTTCATCCGACATTCGTCCTATGTCGTGATACTTTCGGCAGCCGTACCCTGCCAGGTGATCCTCCTTCACCTTAGATGACCGTCCCTCATCCTTATCCCCAATAGAGCAGTCGTCCCCTGCTAGGAGATCGTCCTTCACCTTTGATGATCGTCCCTCATCATTTATTTTTATTAACCCGATGGTCGTCCCCATCATTGACTTTATCTATAATCCCCAAAAAGTCTTATTTCTTTACGTGATGGCCGTCCCCATCATGATCTCTCTATCTCCCCAGCATGTCGGTCGTCCCCGTCATTGCTTTATCCCCAGCAGTTGTCCTCTGCTCGACGGTCGTCCTCCGTCGCCCGCACTTTATAATCATACTTTATTTTCTTTTACAATCTATATCCCTTTTCTTCTTCATTTCAGTGAGTGCAAATTTTGGACTGTCTTTGGTATTCAACCACAAGTTATCTTGTTTTCCTGTTAAGCCGTTGCTTACATCCTGCACAGCTAACTCATGTTTGAATAGGGGCAGCTGTAAACACCCCAAATTTGCCCTCACCCATTTCACCATGGCTTGTGATCTTTTCATGTGCATAAGTTCAATCATAGAATCTCATATTGCATTTTTGTTTCACTACTTTGTTTCTAAGTCATCTGCATCTAGAGTTTGTGATCTGAGCAACCCAAGAGCTATTTGAGTCACTTCAAAGGTCATCAATCACTTCAAAGGGGTCCATGTATGTTCAATCATCATATTATGTCCTCAAAAGATCAAGGAGGTCAAGAAATCACAAGAACTGAGAAAGGCATGGAAGTAGAGCCAGGTTTAACTGCACAGATGACCTAGAATTAGGGTTTTGGTTTCAGAGGCCATAACTCCAAAAATTTTGGTCATTCTTGTTTCTATTTGTCTCTATATGTTATAAGGACCATGCATATCAATTTTCATGAAGAAATTCAATGGGGAAGGCATCTGATCAAAAGGTGACTTCTTGAGCAAGTCAGTGCAAAATCAGGGCATCTGAGGCCCCCAATGACACAACCAAAGGGTGTTCTCCATCATTTTGAATGTGTATGATCTTTATTTGATCATAGAAGATGCTAGAAGTTCACAAAATTGAAGAAATTCAAGCCATTTGCAAAGTTGCCTTTTTGGGAAAGTGACTTATAATGTAAACTTGCCATTTTAGGAAAGTTTTTCAATCTCTTCTTTTTGATTCAAAAAATGCTTCAAATGAAAATACTTTGGTCATTAAAGTTGTAGATTGAATCATTCCCTTTTCAAAAAGTACAAGAACTCTTTCTAATTCATTTTGGATCAAACGTTATGGCCTTGCAAAGTTGGGAAAAATCATGAAATTTTCACTTTTGTGCCAAAGGAGGAAAGTTGCAAAACCTCATGCCAAAACCAAATGTGACTTCAAATCAACTTCTAAGCATTACAAAAACATAGTCCATGGTCCAAAATTTAGAATGCACCAAAGAATTTCTCACTTTCATGCCTTGAATTCCAAAAATCATAAGCCATTTTTCATGAAAATCACAAAGAGGGAAATCTTGCAAGAAGGGTTCCTATGGTTTTGCTTGATCTCTAATCAATATCAAAGTGTCATAACAACATTATATGGTGCATTTTGCTGCATTTTCCCCAAGAGATGTCACATGTCCATGGCCAAAAATCATAAGATGCACAAAGTTGGAAATTGGCAAAACACATGCTATCTTGCAATCCAAGTGTTGCAGTCCTTCATAGACCATCTGTCGCTCCCACCAAAATGACACGGGGCCAAGAGGGGTACAGACGCGAACGGTCGGCGAAAGGAGTGAGAACACACAAAGGTGAACTCAGAGGACAAGAGTCGCCAGCTAGGCATTTTTATCCCGGAGGAAAGGTAATGCTGCATAGACCTAGGAAAGATATGGATAAGACGGTTGCGAACCAGAGAGACTGAGAAAGGGGGTTGGTTACAACCTGGGAAGGTATTAGCACCCAGATTGTCCGTCGTACTCGACGGGATCCACGCTTAAAAGATTTGTGTTTAAAAGGGGTAGTGTCAGTGCAAATTTGTGTATCAAACCTGGAAAGAATGCAAGTGTCAGTGTAAAAGAAATGTGAAGTGTATAAGAGAAGTGTCAGTGTAAGAACAAGAATGAAATGCTCAAGACTATGAGGCTTAAAGAATAATGTTGGAAGGAGGGGGAATATACAGAGACTTTTGTTCGATAACTGTTAAGTTATGCCTACGTATCCTCTCGTGCAATGAGGAAGTCAGAACACCGTAGTTCGACTCAAAGAGACTAAAAGATAAATTGACTTGTGAACTGCTTGCTTGTTTATGCTCAAGTGTATGACCTGTCTGGCTCAGGTGCAAACTGTCTTGCATTAGACGGAAGAAGCAAGTTCTCGTTTATGAGTGAATGAGATGAGAAAAGAATCCCGGAGGAGACGATTATTGTTTGTTTCTGTGTTTTCAATCTTTTATTGATTTTTGGAGTTTGTCATAGGAAAATGAGTTTAAGCCTAAACCAAGGGTTAGTAAACTCATCACATCCTCCCTCTGATTAGGGGTAATGAGAATACCTTAAGTGTGAAGTAAGCACCTCACACTTAATCACCATGGTGTAGGATTAAGATCATTAACCTACTTGTAATTATTTAGATGTTTTTTGGAGTTTTTGTTTAGTGTTAAGTAATGAGTTTAAGCCATAATCAAGGATTTAATGGACTCATTACACCATCCTAATAGAAGGATAATAGATGAGAACATTTAAGCTGAGGAAGGCTCCTCAACTTAATCCATGATTAGGGATTAACCTCATGACAAAACAAAGCCTTTATTTAAGTGGATTTTAGTTAATGATATGATGACGAAATGATTTTTATGGTTTGTAAGACAACTTGAGGGGGACTTGTCCATTAACACTAGGGTTAGTCCTTCTTAACCAATTAAGGAAGAATTAGAACCCTAATGCAAGGCCCAAGTTACAAGTTTGATGTCTTGATGATTATTAGATGGATTGATTAAAGGGTTTAAACACATTAAGGGTTTAACAATTAGGATTAAAGTTATACACTCCATCCTAATAGAAGGGTACAGGCATAACCCTAATCACAAAGTCTTAAAACCTTTAAGGTTTAATCCCTGATTATGAGGTGAGAAGAAGGCTCAAAGATGACACAAAGGTAAAACTAAATGGGGGACTAGTCAAACCCTAATTGTTATCATGCTTGGAGATCCTAGGGTTTATGAGGCTTAAGAGAGGAAGAATCTTCAAAGAGCCACCAAGGAATGAAGCAGATGAAAGGAGGAAAGAGAAGCAAAACAACTTGCTTCATTTAAGAAGACAAGTTGCTTGAAGAAAGAAAGTAAGAGATGAACATGAATGAGCAAGCTCACCCCAATACACATACAAAATGCAGCAAAGAAAGTATGAAAGAGATGAAAAGGGATTGTGAGAAGTGAAGGCAAATTCACTTCTCAAACAACTTACCACCTGAAATGTTAGCACAAGAAAATGAAATGCAATGAGAATGAGATGAAATAACATGATGAAAACCAAAGTCAGAAGCAATTACATGATGTTAATGATTACAAGAGATGATACAAACATGAGGCAAGACATGAGAATGATCATACAAGGCAATGGATGCAGATGAAGCATGCTTTGAACCATGAATGTACATGAAAAGTTATGGAATGCAAAAGACATATAACAAGGCAAATGATAGATGCAATGATCAAACATGATTCTAATATGTCCTAAGATGTATTATGAATCATGTGGATGCACAAAATGTCATGGCAAGTCATTGGATGTAAGCAAATGAAAAATGGATGCAAAGGAAAGCACAAATTAGGGTTACATGCATCATGCAAAGCAAAAAAATGCAAAACCAGAAGCAAATGACATGCTAAAAATTATAAAATGCAATCAAAGATACCCTAAACCTATACAAGCTCACTACCCAAAGGAGAGGATCCCACTCTTAACCTAGTGAAAGTTATGAATTTCCTAAGATTGCTAGGGTTTTAAGGTACCTTATCAAGAAAAATGCTAAAAAAATTGAAAATGCAAAATCAAATCAAACCAAATTTATCCTATAAACTACATGCTATAAAGAGTGCAATGCAAGAAGAATCATCATCCAACTCTCAATGGTTAGGCAGAATGAAATTTTTAAAGTTTGAAACAAAATATTGCCTAAAAATGGATTTAATTCCAATGAAAATCATCAAAAGGATCAAGAACCAAAAAGAAATTTGGTTTGAGAGTTGGACAATGTTTCTAAATATTTCTAAATGCAATGTGAATTTTTTGGTGATTTTTAAATACCTAAATGCATTTTTAATTAATTAATTTTCATTAACTAATTAAAAATAAACATTTAAATTATTTAAAAATAATTTTCAGTGCAAAAAATAAAAATAAAAATATTTTTGGGTTTTAAAAATTAATGAAATCTTTGACAAACATTTTCATAATTTTTAAATGATTTTTGCTATTTTAAATAATTCGTATAAATAAAATGAAAAGAAAATGAAATAAAAATGAAAATAATGAAAAGTATGCAAATCTAAAGGCTGACATTCAAATGGTTTTGGAGGGATTTGATTGGCGCGTCATCCAACGACTGCAATTCAAACTGACCAGATTAATTTAAAAACCTAATTAATTAACTTAATGACGTGGATTAGGGCTTAAGTGATGAATCTGAGCCATCCATTCGCGCGGGAGTCAACAAAAGTCCACAAGATCTAAGGTCCATATTCAAACCAAACCCTAATCGTAATTATAGCCCTAATGACTTACAGGTCACCGGAGAAGAACTCCGGTCGTCTTCTCCGGTGACACCCTCCCTGAGAAATCTCAAACTCACTCCCCTGGCCATTTCTGGAGCTCTAAAGCTCCAGATCACTTCCTCTCACCTTCCTAAACTCATCCCTGCCCTCAAATGGAATTTATTTCTCACCATTAACAAGATTCGAAGCTATGAACAAAAATGGCAGAAATTTCAGGCAGGCAATACACTCTCAATTCTTCATCATTTTCAAAAATAAAAAGTTCAATGAACTCAGGGGATCAAACTTAACAAGTTGAGAACTTAAAATAGAGTTTCTGGAAAAAATAAATTTCGAAGCTACCTGAGGTGAAGCTTTCAGTTTGGAGCTTTCAGCCTGCCTCCTTGCTTCCATTCACCTCTACTGACCTCCCTCAAGTGTTTGCAAAGCTTGTTTGGAGTTTATTTTGGCTGGTTTGTGAGTTTGAAGGAGTTCTGTTCAGAGAGGGGAGGAAATCGTGTTTTTGTTTCAGGGGGTTTCAAGGCAAGGTGAAGGGTCAAGGATGATCAGTGGAGTGTTTTGAGATGGATGGTGGAAGAAATTTCAAGTTTTAGTTGCTGAGTTGAGAGATTCGATAGAAAATGCAAATGGAGGGATTTTTTTGTGAACTATGGCTTATGGGAGAGATCAGGCTTGTGTGTGGGTTGTGTTGAGTCTCTTTTGGTCCACTTATCACACTTGGATGGGTCAGAGAAGTTGGTGTGGCACAGGCTGATTGGTATGGGGTTTTTTGCAAAAAGTCCAAGTTAGGTGTACTTGAGGTATGGGCAAGTGGGAGGTTGTGATAGGGGCATGGTTTGGCTCAGCTGAGATCATGGAGTTTTTGTGAGCTATAACAAGTAGAGGCATGGCTACATGTGTTTTTGCAAGTTGGTACATCTTTGGCCCCTTTGGAAATTCATGAAGTTCATGGCACCAAAATGCATAATTCTTGGGCCAATTCTGATTTTTAGAAGTCACATGAGCATGTTGTGAAGAGTTTGTGCACATTTGAAGTCTTTAGAATGCTTGATCATACCATTTTGCAAAATGCCTCTTTGGTACAAAACTTGAAATTATGTGATTTTTCCCAACTTTGACAAGCCATAACTTTTGATCCAAAATGAATTAGAATGAGTTCTTGTACTTTTTGAAAAGGGAATGATCCATTCTACAACTTTCATGACCAAAGTTTTCTCATTTGAAGCATTTTTGAATCAAAAAGAAAGGGTTGAAAAAACTTTCCCAAAATGGAAAGTTTCCATTACAAGTTACTTTCCCAAAAAGGCAATTTTGCAAATGGCTTGAAATTCTTCAACTTTGTGAACTTATAACATCTTCTATGATCAAATAAAGATCATACACATTCAAAATGATGAAGAACACCCTTTGGTTGGGTCATTTGGGGCCTCAGATGCCCTGATTTTGTACTGACTTGCTCAAGAAGTCATCCCTTGATCAGATGCCTTCCCCATGGAATTTCTTCATGAAAATTGATATGCATTATCCTTATGACATATAGAGACCAATAGAAACAAGAATTACCAAAAAAATTGGAGTTATGGCTTTTGAAACCAAAACCCTAATTCTAGGTCATTTGTGAAGTTAAACCTGGCTCTGCTTCCCAGCCATTCTCAGTTCTTGTGATTCTTTGACTTTCTTGACTTTGTGGGGATATAATATGATGCTTGAACATACATGAACCCCTTTGAAGTGATTGATGATCTTTGGAGTGGCTCAAATGGCTCAGGGATAGCTCAGATCACAAACCCTAGATGCAGATGACTTAGAAGCAATGCAGTGTACTAAAAATGTGGTATGAGATGCTATGATTGAACTTATGCATATAAAAAGATCACAAGCCCTGGTGAATGGGTGAGGGAAAATTTGGGGTGTTTACAGCTGCCCCTATTCAAGCATGAGTTAGCTGTGCAGGATGTAAGCAACGGCTTAACAGGCAAACAAGATAACTTGTGGTTGAATACCAAAGACAGTCCAAAATTTGCACTCACAGAATGAAGAAGAAAAGGGATATAGATTGTAAAAGGAAAAATAAAGTATATATATAAAGTGCGGGCGACGGAGGACGATCGTCGAGCAGAGGACGACTGCTGGGAATAAAGCAATGACGGGGACGGCCGACATGCTAGGGATATAAGAGATTATGATGGGGACGGCCATCAGGTAAAGATATAAGACTCCCTGGGGATTATAGGTAAACGAAATGAAATAAATGATGAGGAACGGTCATCAAAGGTGAAGGACGATCACCTAGCAGGGGACGGCTGCTCTGTTGGGGATAAGATGAGGGACGGTCATCTAAGGTGAAGGACGATCACCTGGCAGGGTACGGCTGCCGAAAGTATCACGACATAGGACGAATGTCGGGTAACAAGGTCGATGATGGGGACGTCCATCGGATAAGCATGATGAAGTACGATCATCAAGAGGTGAAGGACGATCACCTAGCAGGGTACGGCTGCTCTCGAGATTTATCATGACACAGGACGAATGTCAGATGACAAGATCAACGATGGGGACGACCATCGGATAAAATGATGAAGGACGATCATCAGGAGGTGAAGGACGATCACCTAGCAGGGGACGGCTGCTAAAGATATCATGACATAGGACGAATGTCAGATAAGAAGGGGTTCTAATGAATAGAGACTCCACTAGGGGTTTGATGAAGGACGATCATCAAAAAGGTGAAGGACGATCACCTGGCAGGGTACGGCTGCCGCAAAGGTATCATGACATAGGACGAATGTCAGATAGAAAGGAAATAGTTCAACAAGTTTTGTTGGGGACTTCGCTGGGGAATAGTAAACACGGACGAGTGTCGGATCTGAGGGGACTCTTCTGGGGAATAATAGACACAGACGAGTGTCTGAATTCTAAAAAGAGGTAAAAGTATCTGACATTGTGTATGGATTAAAGATGCGAACGAGCATCCTTAAGACTATGATACGGACGAGTATCAGTAGAAACAAACGCTGACACATGTTCAGAGATGATGATACGGACGAGTACCAACTGGTTAACAAAGAACACGGACGAGTGTCGAATCTGAGGGGATACAAATGGTGTATACAAGATATGGATGAGTATCTGTATGAGTGAAATAGGAGTAACAAGTATGAGTAAGATACGGACGAGTGTCTATCTTGCTGTGGAGAGCGTGACACGGACGGGTGTCTGAAAAAGTGTATTATAAGCAAATACATGTGATTTACAAAGTGTTTGGGTAACTATGTTGGGGAAGGTGACACGGACGGGTGTCAAGGGATTATATGTATATGTATCTGTATGGGGAGTGCAAAGGGGACGCTTTGGCTTTCTGTCGGGGGTATGACACGGACGGGTGTCAAGGAGTATCTGTACCTTGGGGAAAATGCCTTGGCTCTCTGCCGGGGAATTTAGGAAATTTTCCGTATGTCGCTGATGGATTGTCAGTATTTACAAGTGTTTGATTCGGAACATGGTTTATGATTATGCAATATGTTTGATTTTTTCCGTAATGCTCCGTATTAGACGGAATGCTACGCTCCGCGGGGAGAATATGATGCAAATGCTATGATTATGCAAAGATACCGATCCGGGATTCGGATCCCGTTGCTGTGAAGATCTCTGGCTGATCTGTTTGAAGTGGACATCCCAGCTGGGGATGAGATCATCGGTAGATCTGATAAGATGTATCTGCATGGGGAAACAGATCACTGATAGACCTATCTCAGCAATGAGGGACCCAACTGGGGTTTGTAGAAGCTTTCGTCACCCTCTCGCGAGATCTTCAGGCGTTGCTCTTCTGGATAGAGGCTGAAGCTCTGTGGGGAGATGGTTCCCTGGCTTTTGTACTTGGCTGAGGAGGAATAATAAATGGCAACTTAGCTGGGGAGAAAGCACCCCCGGTGCTAATTGACTGAGTAGATAATGATTTGCCAGCTTGCTGGGGTGTAGCTTTCACGCCCCATGTTGTGCTTTGAATACCTGCGATCCTGAAAAGATAGAGAAATGCACAAGTAATCCCGAGGTGTCCCTCACCAGATTCCATCATAAGAGTTTAGACACTCCCGGTAGTAAGTATATTTCCTGCAAGCACGTAGTTTCAGAAAGGCGAATCTGTATTTATACAATCAATATATTAACGACATCGGACATTTTTTGCAAATAAAAGAGTACGAGACAATGTGTGACTGAAAATATGATTTTATTAATTCGAGTGCCCTGAATTGGCAAGATACAGTCAAGGAAACAGATCCCCTAAAATGAGGAGATTGTTACAAATTGAGAAACAAAAAGATGCTGGCGATGTTGATGACGCTTCGAGGAGCTTCCCTTTTGCTATGACTCTTATGACATTCGACGTTCTTCTCATCTTGCTTTCTAAAGAAGGCTGATTCTGACTGACGCTCGGACCATTCGAAGCTTGCCATGTTGCAAGTGATACAGACGAATTCAGAATGCAGTTGTTCGCTTATTCCCTTATTTTTGCGTGGATCGCCCTTTCGGGTTTTCAATCCACCGGGATACCCATTTTTGTCTGAGTTGTCCAATGTGGCTTTTCAACTCAGCGGGTGTACATTTTTTTGTTTATTTTCCCTTATTTTTGCCCGAGTCTTTTATTCTGTTTTTGACTCGCCGGGATGCCCTATTTTTTCCTGGACTTACATTATGTTTTTATGTCCAGCGGGTCATTTTATGCGAGGTATTTTTTAACTGCATCTGAATTCACAGGGGACGGGAAGTCTTCACCATCCATAGTACTGAGCATCAGTGCTCCACCAGAGAAAACTTTCTTTACTACAAATGGCCCTTCATAGTTCGGAGTCCACTTGCCCCTATGGTCTGTATGAGGAGGGAGGAGTCTTTTCAGCACAAGATCTCCTACTTGGTACTCTCGGAGCCTGACTTTCTGATCGAAGGCTTTCTTCATTCTTTTCTGATACAACTGCCCATGACAGATTGCAGCTAATCTCTTATCTTCGATCAGATTCAGTTGTTCATATCGGGATTGGACCCATTCTGCTTCGTTTAGCTTAACATCCATCAGTACCCGCAAGGAGGGTAATTCCACTTCAACAGGTAGGATTGCCTCCATACCATACACAAGCTGATACGGTGTTGCCCCAGTGGACGTTCTGATTGACGTACGGTACCCATGCAAGGCAAACGGTAGCATTTCATGCCAGTCCTTATAAGTGACTACCATCTTCTGCACAATCTTCTTGATATTCTTGTTAGCTGCCTCAACAGCGCCATTCATCTTTGGCCTGTAAGGAGAAGAATTGTGGTGTTGGATCTTGAAGTCCCGGCATAGCTCAGCCATCATCTTGTTGTTTAAGTTGGAACCATTATCAGTAATGATTCGCTCGGGCACTCCATACCGACAGATGATGTCTCTCTTCAGGAATCGGGCTACCACTTGCCTTGTAACATTCGCATATGAAGCTGCTTCAACCCACTTGGTAAAATAGTCAATAGTCAAGATTGCCAATCATATCAATGCCCCACATGGCAAAGGGCCAGGGTGAAGACATCACATTCAGAGGATTCGGAGGCACATGCACTTTATCCACATAAATCTGGCATTTATGACATTTCCTGGCATAGGCACAACAGTCGGCATCCATTGTGATCCAGTAATAACCTGATCTTAGAAACTTCTTGGCCATGGCATGCCCTCCTGCATGGGTACCAAAAGATCCTTCGTGCACCTCGTGCATCAACAAGTCTGCCTCTGCCCTATCAACGCATCTGAGGAGTACCATATCAAAGTTTCTCTTGTACAGGGAACCGTCAGTATTCAGGAAGAAACTACCAGCTAGCCTTCTTAATGTCTTCTTGTCATTGGAAGATGCCCCAGGTGGGTATGTTTGATCCTCCAAGAAGCACTTAATGTCATGGAACCAAGGCTTATCATCTTTAACAACATCTGCCGAGAATACATATGTTGGTCTGTCAAGTCTGGATACTGAAATCTGAGGTACAAAGTTGGTAGATTGAACTTTGATCATGGATGAAATGGTAGCCAGAGCATCTGCAAACTGATTCTCGTCCCGAGGGATATACTCAAGCTTGACCGTTGTAAAGAAAGTCAGTAACCTCCTTGAATAATCCCTGTAAGGTATCAGATGATCTTGGTGGGTGTACCATTTGCCGTTGGTTCGATTAATTACCAGAGCTGAATCTCTGAACACAGTCAAAGTCTTGATCCTGAGGTCAATGGCTTCCTCAAGACCCATAATACAAGCTTCGTATTCAGCTTCGTTGTTAGTGCAGTTAAAGGTGAGTTTTGTCGAGAAAGGCATGTGAACTCCCTTAGGTGTAATGAGTACTGCACCAACACCACGACCATTCATGTTAATAGCCCCATTAAACATCATAGTCCATTCCTCTTCTGGGTCAGGCCCTTCAGTGTGAACGGGCTCTTCATGATCTTTTGCTTTTATGAACATGATGTCTTCATCAGGGAAGTCAAATCTCATAGGCTGGTAATCATCAATGGGTTGCTCAGCAAGATAATCCGACAATACACTGCCTTTGATGGCTTTCTGAGATGTGTACTGGATGTCATATTCTGTGAGGATCATTTGCCATCTTGCAACCCGTCCGGTAAGTGTTGGCTTCTCAAAAATGTACTTAACTGGGTCCATCTTAGATATCAACAAAGTAGTGTGGGTCAACATATACTGCCTTAGTCGGCGAGCAGCCCACGCTAAAGCACAACAAGTTTTCTCGAGCAGTGAATAACGTTGTTCACAGTCGGTAAACTTTTTGCTTAGGTAGTATATTGCATACTCTTTTCGACCAGACTCGTCATGCTGGCCCAACACACACCCCATTGACTCTTCTAATACTGTCAAGTACATTATCAGAGGTCTTCCTTCCACTGGAGGCATAAGGATTGGAGGCTCTTGCAAGTATTCCTTGATTTTGTCAAAAGCCCTCTGGCAGTCTTTGTTCCACCTGACCGTTTGTTCTTTTCTTAACAGCTTGAACAAAGGCTCACAGGTTGCTGTAAGGTGAGATATGAACCTTGAAATGTAGTTCAATCTACCTAGGAACCCTCGAACTTCTTTTTCTGTCTTCGGTGCAGGCATTTCTTGAATGGCTTTAACTTTATCAGGGTCAACTTCAATCCCTTTCTCGCTTACAATAAATCCCAGCAGCTTACCGGATCGCACCCCGAATGTGCATTTGTTGGGGTTCAGCTTCAGTTGGTACTTCCTCAGACGCTTGAATAGCTTCAACAGATTTACCAGGTGGTCTTCTTCTGTGAGGGACTTGGCAATCATGTCATCCACATAACATTCAATTTCTTTATGGATCATGTCATGGAATAATGTTATCATAGCCCGTTGATAAGTTGCACCAGCATTCTTCAGTCCGAATGGCATCACCTTATAACAGAACATGCCCCAGGGTGTGATGAAAGTTGTCTTCTCCATGTCTTCAGATGACATCTTGATCTGATTATATCCTGAAAATCCGTCCATGAAGGAGAACACCGAGAACTGAGCCGTATTATCAACCAATACATCAATGTGAGGTAATGGGAAGTCGTCTTTCGGGCTGGCTCTGTTCAGATCCCGGTAATCCACACACATCCTCACCTTGCCGTCTTTCTTAGGTACAGGTACAATATTAGCAACCCACGGCGGATAGCTAGTCACAGCAAGGAAGCCGGCGTCCCACTGCTTTTGCACCTCTTCCTTTATCTTCATTGCCATATCTGGGCGAGTACGGCATAACTTCTGTTTTACTGGTGGGCAGTCTTCTTTCAGCGGCAGCTTGTGCATCACAATATCGGTGTCCAACCCAGGCATATCCTGATAAGACCAAGCAAAGAAATCCACATACTCCCGAAGCATATCAATCAGTTGTCTCTTTACTGAGTCTTGTAGGCAGGCCCCAATCTTAACCTGTTTCACATCTTCTTCCGTACCGAGATTAACTGTTTCAACCTCCTCCTGATGAGGAGTGATAACCTTCTCCTCTTGTCTTAACAACCTGGCTAGCTCTTCAGGAAGCTCATAATCTTCTCCAACCCCTTCGTCAGCTTGATTGATTGGATTGTCAAAGTCATACGAAGCCATAGCAGTGTTGTTGTTGGTGCAGTCTGAAAGGCACTCTCTGCAAGGGTTTAGATTGTTCATTTTAGTGATCAATTTTAATCTTGTTTAGAAAAAAGTGAAATGAAGTTTTCATTTTGGAAAACATTTCCATTTTATTTTTGTACAAAAAGAAAAATGAAAAACAGTGAGCGAAAAAGGAAAAGACCCATTTGCAAAAGATGTCCGATATTCATTGATTAATCCATTTGCACAAAATTACAAGATGGCCCGATTACAAAATGAGTCTTGTCATCTTGGGCAAGATGCAAGACTTGATGCATGCTTAAAAATACAGGAAATAATAATTACTCTGCAGGAGTAACCCTTATAATTTCCTGGGAAGACCAGTTAAGGACTTGGCTCCCCGGGATACTTGGACGTATCCAGCTTTCCATGTTGCGGTCTCTTTCCTCCTCGTCTTCCAAGTTGTTCACTGCAACCGGGGTGAGCATTCCCCCGCTGACAAAATTGGGCTTCTTAGCAGCCTCTGATTGATCTTGTTGAGTTGGTCTGTAACCCAACCCAAATCTGTCTTCTTTCTTCTCCACGGGCAGCAGCTTGCCCCAGCCTTGGGCAGTACCTTCTTCAACAACCTTCCGGGCTTGTTGATAAGACGTCATGGAGGTTCCCAGTACAGCAGATGCTTCATTTATATTCAGGGCCTCAAACCCCTGGCTCATAGTTTCATGGATTTCTCCATCCATTTCTATGTACTTGTACGTAGCCAGATGGCTAACAAAGATGTCTTCTTCACCACAGATGGTGATGATCTGGCCTTCCCACTCGAATTTCAGCTTCTGGTGAAGGGTAGATGTAACAGCGCCAGCGGCGTGGATCCAGGGTCTACCCAACAAACAGCTGTAGGTCGGCTGAATGTCCATCACATAGAAGGTAATTTTAAAAATCTACGGGCCAATCATCACAGGCAGATCAATATCTCCAAGCACTAATCTCTTAGAGCCATCAAATGCTCTCACCACCAAATTACTTGGACACAGTGCCAAGCCATCATACTCCAGCTTCACTAAGGCTTTCTTTGGTAGAACATTGAGTGAAGACCCAGTGTCCACCAGTACATGGGATAGAACAGCACCCTTGCATTCTAGAGTGATGTGTAAAGCCTTATTGTGGTTACGCCCCTCAGTTGTTAAATCAGCTTTGGTGAAGCCCAGTCCATGATTGGTATTGACATTTGCAACCACAGTTTCCAGCTGATTAACAATGATCTCCTCCGGCACGTATGTTGCGTGCAGGACCTTCAATAATGCATTCCTATGAGCTTCGGAACACATCAACAGTGATAATATGGAGATTTTGGAGGGTGTTTGGTGAAGCTGGTCCACCACCTTGTAATCACTCCATTTTATGATCCTCATGAACTCGTCTACATCTTGTTCAAAAGATGTCTTCTGAGTGTCTTTGGTAGTCGGCTCTTCAAATACCACACTCTTTCCTTTTGCTTTGGCAGCAGCTTCTGCCTCAACATTAGGTCTTTGTGTTTGTGAGGCAAAAAGGCGTCTGCTTCTGGTGAAGCCTCCGCCTCCCCCAACATTATCAATTTGTGGAGAAGAGGTCGATGAATCCAGAGTGATTTTCTCCCCGTTGCAGTAGAGATCAGAGCCATAATGCCAAGGTATGGCATTACTGCTTTCATAAGGAACGGGTCCAGGAACCGTAATGGTGACTGGACTGATTGCTGCAGAGGAAGGTACTGAAATGGTGTGCGGGTCGTAGTAAATTGTGACTGGTGATCTGGCAGAAGGTGCCACTGCTTGTTGTTGGAAGTTGTTGTTTGGAGGAACATTTGATGGATCATAGTAGATGGTGACTACTGAGACATCTTCATTCATTTCTGTTGGCGTTGTAGAAGATTCTGTTGATAAAATGGATGCTGATGTTGTAGAAGAAATGGTTGTTGAAGTCTGATTTGTTGAAGTGATGGATGAAGCCATTACTGATGATAATGATGAATCGGTAGGGATGATTGTTGCTGCTATTGTAGAAGAATCAGGAATTGTTGTTAAAGGAATTATTGGATTTGTAGGCGCCGTTGTTGAGATCTGAAGGATACCGTCCTTGATAAGACCATCTATGCCGCTTCTCAAATTATCACACCCATTGACTGCAATGTTGCAATACCCACAACCGAGCTCACACCCGGGGAACACCTGGCAATCTAGAAGCTGAGCTTTAATTTCGACCAAAGGTGTTCGAATCTATGCAACACTGGTGATCAAAGTAGATGGTTTGTCTTCCTCAATGGCATTAATCCTTGGCCCACCATGATTAGGCATAGGATTTCTGTTGACATTCGGAGGAGGTGCGAAGTTGAGGGCTTTAGAATCCACCAGATCTTGAACTTTCATTTGCAATGCCCGACACTTCTCCGTATTGTGGCCAGGTGCATTGGAGTGGAAAGCACATCTGGCGTTGACATCATAATTCTTCGGGAGATTGGAGGGATCTGGAGGTGTCAATGTCCTTAACTCAACCAAGTTAAGCTTCAGGAGTTGTGTCAATAAGGCAGCATAAGGCATAGGGATAGGGTCAATCACCCTGTTTGCCTGTGATGGTCTTTGTTGGAAGGGTCTTTGTTGTTGATTGCTATTGTTGTTGTTGTAGGTTCTCTGTGGCGGATACTGAACTTGCTGTTGATAATGTGGTTGTTGTGGTTGTTGATATGCTGATTGCTGAGGAATCGGAGCTGGAATAGTGACAACTGCTACTGATCTGTGAACATACTGAGGTCTGCCCCTGCTGGCATGAATGGCATTTGTCTCACCGGTCCTTCGAGGTCCCACAAAAGGCTTCCTGGGATTACTGGACGAACTTGCACCATTATCAGAAATTTTACCCATTTTTAATAGACTTTCAATTCTTTCACCGGCTATAACTACATCAGCAAAACTGGTGGAAGAAAAGGCAGCCAGCCTATCAATATATGTTCCTTGCAGAGTATTCATGAACATGTCGGCCATTTCTCTTTCCGACATGGGTAGTTGGACAGCAGCAGCAAGCTGTCTCCACCTTTGGGCATATTCCCTAAAGCTTTCTCTGGAGGATTGAGACATTCCCATTAGGAGGGTCCTGTTAGGAGCCATGTCCAGGTTATATTGATATTGCCTGATGAAGGCTTCAGCTAAGTCCTTCCAGCATCTGATAGTAGCTCTGGTCAAGTGTGAATACCACTCTCTTGAAGCCCCAGTCAAACTGTCTTCAAAGTAGAACATCCACGGTTTTTCATCCATGGTATATGCTTTAAGTCTTCCCAGGAAATACTGCAGGTGAGTTCGTGGACAGGAGGTTCCATTGTATTTCTCGAAGTACGGGGGTTTGAATTCGTGGGGAATTCTCACCCCATCCACTAACCCCATATCCATTACATCGAAGCCCAAAGAGTTTTGAGACTCCAAAGATCTCAATTTCTCAGCAATTTCATCAAACCTTCTATCATAGACTTCATCTCCAGCTCCCATGACAGTAAACTGCTCCTCTTGGGGATCCTCTTGCAGGATTCTCCCCCCAGTAGTATTTCCTTGCACATTTCCCGGGATGTTGACTTCCAGGTCTAGATGAGGTCCAAATACAGGTGGGTTAACATGAGGCTGACCCCTCTCATTATTACTTGTTCCTCCAGTTCCAGGATGAGGTTCCTCGGGAGTTTGTCTTTCTACCAATGCCCTTAACCTTTCTTGGCTCTGGGCCAAGCCAGTCATCACGGTCATGAATTGGGCCATTTGGTTTCTCATCTCCACTCTTTCATTAGCCATCTGGGTTCTGACCTCAGTCAGGTCTTGCTGTACTTGATCCATTTGGATACCAGGAAGGTTGTTGCGAGTAGGATACCGGTGCAGACGGTTGAGAGGGAACACCCGACGGCGAGCAATAATTCCTGAACCACAATAGAGTTAGTAACAAACAAAACAAAAACCTACAAAACAAAACAAAAGTTAGCATGCAATGCAGTATGCTTATTTGCTTTCCAAGGTATCCGGCTTGGCTCTTGGTTTTGACCTTTCCAGACCCCAAGGAAGATGCTTTTGATGTCGCTTGAGAAAAGAAACCCGATAAAACAAACTAACAAATATATTACAAATGGTGCATAATACATAGTTTGTTTTCTAACAACACATGCCCCTGAGGGGTCAAAATACAACATAAAAGAAAAGTACATGAAATGGAAATAAACAACAAGCAAGGAAATCAAACATCTAATCCAAACTCATCCTCCTTAACCTCCTTCAAAAGTGCCTCAGATATAGGACCAGCTGGATGCTCTGTAATAGTCCTGATGAGAAGGTTCCTAGTGGCAATAGCAGTGGTTAGCTTCTTGTGCCTGTCTTGGTCCTTTGACCTCTTCAAACCAGCCCTAAGCTTTAGTTCTGAAATCTCCTTCTGGGCTGCCAGCAAAGCTTCCTGTTGTTTCTTTTCATTGACCTCCAACTGCTCAATCCTGGCTTGAGTTCTCTTATCTTCTTGAGTACGAGCTTCAGTGATCCTGACCCACCTAGCTTGACTTTCTTGCAGATAGAGATCAGTCCTAGCCTTCTGAAGCTTGGCCTCCTTACAGGCATTCTTCAATATTTGCTCCCCAGCTCTTGACTTCTTGATGTAGTCCTCTGTTTTCTCAATCCTGACTAGATGCTCCACCCTAAGCTTCTCCAACCTCTCAATGTCTAGAAGACCATCACTCCTCTCCCAGAGGGTCTTCTTCAGAGCTTGAGACAGATTCTCATTCCTTTCCTTCAGCTTCTCAAATTCTTCCAGTCTGACAGTGGCTGCTGGCTGTACTGTGGAAGGTCCAGGTGTATCCTCGATGGTGAAGGGCATCCCAGAAATCTGAGCTCTAGCATGGGACCACTCATAATACTAAGCTGAAGCCACATTATTGCACCTCCCAAGAATGGTCATCCCTTTGGTCTGGATGTTGTCCCAAGCCCAGGATGCTTGCCTGACAACAACTAGATTAGGCTTTATCTCACAATACAGGGTCTCAGCTAGATCTTGCACTCTAGGAGGGTGTACTAAAGCATAGCCCAATTGTCTTTTGAACAACAAAGGATTGTAGTTGATGCAACCCTTCACTCCTATTAGAGGTACATTGGGGTACTGCCCGCAGCTAGTGATGATGTCCTTGCCCTTGGTGCTCTGGGTGCACCATCTGATGTCATCTGAAGTCAAAGCAATAAGTCTCTTAGCCCAATTCTTCTGTTGGTGAGGATTCAGGAAGGCATCAGTCTTAGGTAAGTGTTTAAGCAGCCAAGTGTGAAACAGGGGAGCACAACATCTCACCAACTTCCCTCTTTGCTTCTCATTTCTTTGATGAACAGAATAATAGAAATCCCCCAACAATGTGGGTACTGGGTTCCTCAGAAGGAAAAGATGAATGGCATTCTTGCTGATAAACTTGGGCTCATCTGCAAATAGTATAACCCCATATATACTGAGGGCTAACAATGCACAAACTGCCCTCCATTCTCCCAAGGAGGCCTTCAGGATGGCCTGAGAAGTCAGAAAGTCTAAGTGTAGGCCAGGGATCCCAGCCTTTGTTGTCATGTTCTGCTCAATCAAAATAGGCTCCAGGTACAGTGCTTTTGCCACCTCTCCATTGCTGGGAGAAGTCATCTCTGGGTTGAAGGGGATACCACCCCTGACAGGCACTCTAATCAATGATGAGAACTCCTCCAGCAGAGGTCCTAACTGAAAGTTCTGGAAAGTGAAGCATCTCAAAGGAGGGTCATAAAACTGTAGGCAGGTGTGGATCATACTCCTCTGAGAAGGGTCTAGGTCCATAACCATATCAAGGATGCCTCCATAATGCTCTCTGAATAATGGGATGTGGTCTGGAGTGATAAGGGACTGGACCTGCCTGATACCAATCAACACAGGCTCAAAGAAATGGTATGAAATGTTGCTCTTCCTGGGTGCAGACATGAGTGCTAATGAAGAGCTAAAGACAAGTGCTGATGAAGATCAAAAATCAATACTGGGGATGAGCCACTGATAGGCTGGTACTGGTGATGAAGGCAGTTGAAGCAGACAACTGATGAAGATAGCTGAAGCAGATACCTGATGAACAGAGGTCTATGCAGACGGAGGGGTCAAAACCAAGCCAAATATGATGTGGATACCTTGAAAAACATATAAGAAAATGTTAAATGATGCAATGATGAGTATGCAAATGATATACAAGGGTTTGTGATCAAGAGCTGGATCTGATTACTGCCTTGATATATAAGTCCAAGTATGTTCAAGAAATCCAGATGGAGGTTTAGAAGTCCAGTAACCAAGGTGGGGGACTCAAATAAAGAGTCACATGTCCAGGGTTAAATCACAAGAATTGTCCCAAAATGGAGTACTCTTAATCAAACAAGTAACAGGGTATGATGTGGCCGGTGGTACCTGCAAACCTGTAAACAGCCCAACCCCCTCACAGGTGATGTTCTAAAACAAGGATCCTCAGACTTGGATCAGTTATGAGAAGTGTAAACACTTCTAACCCGGAGGTACAGTGTTTACAATAACCATAAAAGATCCTCCTCTAATTCACCTCAGTTTCTGAAGGTCATAATAAAGGTCATCCAGACTTAGCAGGCTTCCCAGATAGCCCTAGCACTACAGGAGATCTGTAGCACAGAGTTCTCAAGAAGAAACCCATATCTGAACCGTGTTTCATATTCCCGCACCAGACCGAAATGGAATGGGAAAGAACATGAACCACTCTATCCTAGGTGTCACTCAGGTCCCAGGTATAGGACCTTAAACTCTCAGTAGAACCCCACCCATCAAAACAAACCAGATCCAGCAAGATGACAGTATGACAGTATGATGTATAAAACTGTAAAGAAAGCAATAAATAACTGTACATAAAGCGGTAAATAAAGCAAATATATAAACACAATTAGCACATAACACCCCAGTAAACACAAATCAAACAAGCGCTAAGAGGAACCCACAAAAAGAACCAGAAGCCCTGGAACAGTATAAGGGTCCCCAGCAGAGTCGCCAAGCTGTCGCTCCCACCAAAATGACACGGGGCAAAGAGGGGTACAGACGCGAATGGTCGGCGAAAGGAGTGAGAACACACAAAGGTGAACTTAGAAGACAATAGTCGCCAGCTAGGCATTTTTATCCCGGAGGAAAGGTAATGCTGAATAGACCTAGGAAAGATATGGATAAGACGGTTGCGAACCAGAGAGACTGAGAAAGGGGGTTGGTTACAACCTGGGAAGGTATTAGCACCCAGATTGTCCGTCGTACTCGACGGGATCCACGCTTAAAAGATTTGTGTTTAAAAGGGGTAGTGTCAGTGCAAATTTGTGTATCAAAGCTGGAAAGAATGCAAGTGTCAGTGTAAAAGAAATGTTAAGTGTATAAGAGAAGTGTCAGTGTAAGAACAAGAATGAAATGCTCAATACTATGAGGCTTAAAGAATAATGCTGGAAGGAGGGGGAATATACAGAGACTTTTGTTCGATAACTGTTAAGTTATGCCTACGTATCCTCTCGTGCAATGAGGAAGTCAGAACACCGTAGTTCGACTCAAAGAGACTGAAAGATAAATTGACTTGTGAACTGCTTGCTTGTCTATGCTCAAGTGTATGACCTGTCTGGCTCAGGTGCAAACTGTCTTGCATTAGACGGAAGAAGCAAGTTCTCGTTTATGAGTGAATGAGATGAGAAAAGAATCCCGGAGGAGACGATTATTGTTTGTTTCTGTGTTTTCAATCTTTTATTGATTTTTAGAGTTTGTCATAGGAAAATGAGTTTAAGCCTAAACAAGGGTTAGTAAACTCATCACATCCTCCCTCTGATTAGGGGTAATGAGAATACCTTAAGTGTGAAGTAAGCACCTCACACTTAATCACCATGGTGTAGGATTAAGATCATTAACCTACTTGTAATTATTTAGATGTTTTTTGGAGTTTTTGTTTAGTGTTAAGTAATGCGTTTAAGCCATAATCAAGGATTTAATGGACTCATTACACCATCCTAATAGAAGGATAATATATGAGAACATTTAAGCTGAGGAAGGCTCCTCAACTTAATCCATGTTAGGGATTAACCTCATGACAAAAAAAAACCTTTATTTAAGTGGATTTTAGTTAATGATAAGATGAAGAAATGATTTTTATGGTTTGTAAGACAACTTGAGGGGGACTTGTCCATTAACACTAGGGTTAGTCCTTCTTAACCAATTAAGGAAGAATTAGAACCCTAATGCAAGGCCCAAGTTACAAGTTTGATGTCTTGATGATTATTAGATGGATTGATTAAAGGGTTTAAACACATTAAGGGTTTAACACTTAGGATTAAAGTTATACACTCCATCCTAATAGAAGGGTACAGGCATAACCCTAATCACAAAGTCTTAAAACCTTTAAGGTTTAATCCCTGATTATGAGGTGAGAAGAAGGCTCAAAGATGACACAAAGGTAACACTAAATGGGGGACTAGTCAAACCCTAATTGTTATCATGCTTGGAGATCCTAGGGTTTATGAGGCTTAAGAGAGGAATAATCTTCAAAGAGCCACCAAGGAATGAAGCAGATGAAAGGAGGAAAGAGAAGCAAAACAACTTGCTTCATTTAAGAAGACAAGTTGCTTGAAGAAAGAAAGTAAGAGATGAACATGAATGAGCAAGCTCACCCCAATACACATACAAAATGCAGCAAAGAAAGTATGAAAGAGATGAAAAGGGATTGTGAGAAGTGAAGGCAAATTCACTTCTCAAACAACTTACCACCTGAAATGTTAGCACAAGAAAATGAAATGCAATGAGAATGAGATGAAATAACATGATGCAAACCAAAGTCAGAAGAAAAGAATGATCATACAAGGCAATGGATGCAGATGAAGCATGCTTTGAACCATGAATGTACATGAAAAGTTATGGAATGCAAAAGACATATAACAAGGCAAATGAGAGATGCAATGATCAAACATGATTCTAATATGTCCTAAGATGTATTATGAATCATGTGGATGCACAAAATGTCATGGCAAGTCATTGGATGTAAGCAAATGAAAAATGGATGCAAAGGAAAGCACAAATTAGGGTTACATGCATCATGCAAAGCAAAAAAATCCAAAACCAGAAGCAAATGACATGCTAAAAATTTGAAAATGCAATCGAAGATACCCTAAACCTATACAAGCTCACTGCCCAAAGGAGATGATCCCACTCTTAACCTAGTGAAAGTTATGAATTTCCTAAGATTGCTAGGGTTTTAAGGTACCTTATCAAGAAAAATACTAAACAAATTGAAAATGCAAAATCAAATCAAACCAAATTTATCCTATAAACTAAATGCTATAAATAGTGCAATGCAAGAAGAATCATCATCCAACTCTCAATGGTTAGGCAGAATGAAATTTTTAAAGTTTGAAACAAAATATTACCTAAAAATGGATTTAATTCCAATGAAAATCATCAAAAGGCATCAAGAACCAAAAAGAAATTTGGTTTGAGAGTTGGACAATGTTTCTAAATATTTCTAAATGCAATGTGAATTTTTTGGTGATTTTTAAATACCTAAATGCATTTTTAATTAATTAATTTTCATTAACTAATTAAAAATAAACATTTAAATGATTTAAAAATAATTTTCAGTGCAAAAAATAAAAATAAAAATATTTTTGGGTTTTAAAAATTAATGAAATCTTTGACAAACATTTTCATAATTTTTAAATGATTTTTGCTATTTTAAATAATTCGTATAAATAAAATGAAAAGAAAATGAAATAAAAATGAAAATAATGAAAAGTATGCAAATCTAAAGGCTGACATTCAAATGGTTTTGGAGGGATTTGACTGGCGCGTCATCCAACGGCTGCAATTCAAACTGACCAGATTAATTTAAAAACCTAATTAATTAACTTAATGACGTGGATTAGGGCTTAAGTGATGAATCTGAGCCATCCATTCGCGCGGGAGTCAACAAAAGTCCACAAGATCTAAGGTCCATATTCAAACCAAACCCTAATCGTAATTAAAGCCCTAATGACTTACAGGTCACCGGAGAAGAGCTTCGGTCGTCTTCTTCGGTGACACCCTCCCTGAGAAATCTCAAACTCACTCCCCTGGCCATTACTGGAGCTCTAAAGCTCCAGATCACTTCCTCTCACCTTCCTAAACTCATCCCTGCCCTCAAATGGAATTTATTTCTCACCATTAACAAGATTTGAAGCTATGAACAAAAATGGCAGAAATTTCAGGCAGACAATACACTCTCAATTCTTCATCATTTTCAAAAATAAAAAGTTCAATGAACTCAGGAGATCAAACTTAACAAGTTGAGAACTTAAAATAGAGCTTCTGGAAAAAATAAATTTTGAAGCTACCTGAGGTGAAGCTTTCAGTTTGGAGCTTTCAGCCTGCCTCCTTGCTTCCAATCATCTCTATTGACCTCCCTCAAGTGTTTGCAAAGCTTGTTTGGAGTTTTATTTTGGCTGGTTTGTGAGTTTGAAGGAGTTCTGTTCAGAGAGGGGAGGAAATCGTGTTTTTGTTTCAGGGGGTTTCAAGGCAAGGTGAAGGGTTAGGGATGATCAGTGGAGTGTTTTGAGATGGATGGTGGAAGAAATTTCAAGGTTTAGTTGCTGAGTTGAGAGATTCGATAGAAAATGCAAATGGAGGGATTTTTTTGTGAACTATGGCTTATGGGAGAGATCAGGCTTGTGTGTGTGTTGTGTTGTGTCTCTTTTGGTCCACTTATCACACTTGGATGGGTCAGAGAAGTTGGTGTGGCACAGGCTGATTGGTATGGGGGTTTTTGCAAAAAGTCCAAGTTAGGTGTACTTGAGGTATGGGCAAGTGGGAGGTTGTGATAGGGGCATGGTTTGGCTCAGCTGAGATCATGGAGTTCTTGTGGATCAGATTTTGTGAGCTATAACAAGTAGAGGCATGGCTACATGAGTTTTTGCAAGTTGGTACATCTTTGGCCCCTTTGGAAATTCATGAAGTTCAAGGCACCAAAATGCATAATTCTTGGGCCAATTCTGATTTTTAGAAGTCACATGAGCATGTTGTGAAGAGTTTGTGCACATTTGAAGTCTTTAGAATGCTTGATCATACCATTTTGCAAAATGCCTCTTTGGTACAAAACTTGAAATTATGTGATTTTTCCCAACTTTGACAAGCCATAACTTTTGATCCAAAATGAATTAGAATGAGTTCTTGTACTTTTTGAAAAGGGAATGATCCATTCTACAACTTTCATGACCAAAGTTTTCTCATTTGAAGCATTTTTGAATCAAAAAGAAAGGGTTGAAAAAACTTTCCCAAAATGGAAAGTTTCCATTACAAGTCACTTTCCCAAAAAGGCAATTTTGCAAATGGCTTGAAATTCTTCAACTTTGTGAACTTCTAACATCTTCTATGATCAAATAAAGATCATACACATTCAAAATGATGAAGAACACCCTTTGGTTGGGTCATTGGGGGCCTCAGATGCCCTGATTTTGTACTGACTTGCTCAAGAAGTCATCCCTTGATCAGATGCCTTCCCCATGGAATTTCTTCATGAAAATTGATATGCATTATCCTTATGACATATAGAGACCAATAGAAACAAGAATGACCAAAAAATTTGGAGTTATGGCCTTTGAAACCAAAACCCTAATTCTAGGTCATTTGTGCAGTTAAACTTGGCTCTGCTTCCATGCCATTCTCAGTTCTTGTGATTCTTTGACTTTCTTGACTTTGTGGGGATATAATATGATGCTTGAACATACATGAACCCCTTTGAAGTGATTGATGATCTTTGGAGTGGCTCAAATGGCTCAGGGATAGCTCAGATCACAAACCCTAGATGCAGATGACTTAGAAGCAATGCAGTGTACTAAAAATGTGGTATGAGATGCTATGATTGAACTTATGCATATAAAAAGATCACAAGCCCTGGTGAATGGGTGAGGGCAAATTTGGGGTGTTTACACCATCCAGGGGTCATCCTCAAACCCAGCTGAGGCAATCCAAACACATAAATCTTCTCTGCCATGGCCCATGCTTGAAGTACACCTAACATTGACTTTTTGGCCAATTGCCCCATGCCATTCCCACAGTGCATGTCAAGTCTTCTGACTCATTCCAATAGCTAAGGATTTGAATAAGGATCATAAAACACACCACACACAAGCCAGAAACCTCACACAATCCAGCTTGCACAAAATCTGTCCAAAACTTCTCCTCTTCGAAACTCTTCACATAGCCTTCAAACTTCCATTTTTCTTTCACCAACAAGTCACAAATCATCCTCAGAACAAAACCCACCCCCTGAAACAGCTTGAAACATCACACACAAAGATCTCCATTTCTGCTACACCAGAACAAAACAGCCTCAACCAGTCATTATCAAAGCTTTCTAAGCTTCATTTCATCATCAGGGTGTTCAAAGAAGAGGGTTTGCACAAAGGGTGAGTCCAGAAAGCTCAGAACCAGAGAGTCTTCATCTCAGGTAACATGAAGAACTTTTTTCCCAGAAGCTAAGTTTTAAGTTCTTTTATGATTCTGCATGCTCCCCTGATCATGGGGATATATTTACTTTTGAAAATAATTGCGAAACCATCATGTATGATGTCTCTGAATATTTGCCTGTGTTTTACATTTTGCTTCGATTCATGCTTGTGAGGTGAAATAAATGAGTTTTAGATGAGGGTTTAGGTTTAGATTGATGAAAGGATCATTTTGGTGGAAGAAATTTGGAGTTTGGTAACCTGTAGAAAAAACTAGGGTTTGTGCTTGCCGGAGAAGATGACCGGAACCACTGTTCCGGTCATCTGAGAGTCATTAAGTGTAAATTAGGGTTAGGGTTTTGGTTTGAATTGAGACCCTTGGATATGTCTCTCCCGCGCGCACTGTGTGGTCCAGATTAGGTCATTAGGATTAATTGTGATTAATTAAATTAATTAATTAGGATTGGCTTTAAAAATGCCAGTTTGAACGTGGACCATAGGATCTGGCGCCAGTCAATTCCCTCCAAATCCATTTGAATCTCAGCCTCAGGATGCGCATACTTTCATTATTTTTAATTTTTATTTCATTTCATTTGTATTTTATTTCTACGAATTTTTAAAAATAGAAAAATGCATTAAAAAATTCTGAAATTTTTTGTCAAACCTTTTATTAATTTTCAGAACCTAAAAATATTTTTATTTTTATTTTTGCATTAAAAATCATTTTTAAATCATTTAAATGTTTATTTTTAATTAGTTAATGGAAATTAATTAATTAAAAATGCATTTAGGTATTTAAAAATCACCAAAAAATTCACATTGCATTTTGATATATTTAGAAACATTGTCCAACTCTTCAAACAAATTTATTTTTGGTTCTTGACCCATTTTGACAATTTTCATTGGAATTAAAGTCATTTAAAGGCAATATTTTGGTCCTAACTTGAAAAAATTCATGCTGCCTAACCATGAAGAGTTTGATGATGGTTCTTCTTGCATCGCATTCTCCATGTCATGTAGTTTCTAGGTTAAAATTGGTTTGAATTTATCTTTCATTTTCAATTTTATGAGCATTTTTCCTTTTGAAGTGCCTTGAAACCCTAGTTAACTTGAGAAAATCATAACTTCCATTAGGTTAAGATTTAGGTCTCCTCCTTTGGGCAGTGAACTTGTGTAGGGTTAGGGTTCCTTTGATCCCATTTTCAATTTTTTATCATGCCATTTGCTTTTGATTTTGAATTTTGCATTGCATATTGTATGAGAACCCTAATTCTTGCCTTCATTTGCATCCATCTCCCATTTGCTTGCATACATGAACTTGCCATGACATTTTGTGCATCCATATGACATATAATACATCTTAGGACATCTTAGAATCTTTTTTGATCATTGCATCTTTCATTTGCCATGTTATGCATTCATTCCATTTCATATACTTTCATGAACTTCCATGGTTCAAAGCATGCTTCATTTGCATCCTCATCCTTGTATGATCATCCACAACTCTTGACATGTGTTTGCATCATCTTTTAGCATCATTGAAATCATGTTTATGCTTCTGACTTTGTCTTGCATCATGGCATTTCATCTCATTTTCATTGCATTTCATTGGCTAACTTTTCAGGTGGTAAGTTGTTTTGAGAAGTGAATTTGCCTTCACTTCTCACAATCTCTTCTCATCTCTCTTATGCATCTTTGCTGCAATTTATCTTTGTATTAGAGTGATCTTTCTCATTCATGTTCATCTCTTACTTTCTTTCTTCAGGAAACTTGTCTTCTTAAGTGAAGCAAGTTGTCTTGATTCTCTCAGCTTCTTTCTCCTTTCATCTGCTTCTTTCCTGGTGGCTTTTCTCCTGAAGATCTTTTGCAAACCTCATAAACCTTAGGAACAACCAAGAATGATAACAATTAGGGTGTGTTTAGTCCCCCCATTAGCTTTGCCTTTGTGTCATCTTTGTTTCTTCTCTTCTTATCTCATAATCAAGGACTAAACCTTAAAGGGTTTAAGGCTTTGTGATTAAGCTTATACCTGCATCCTTCTATTAGGATGGACTGTATAACTTTAATCCTAAGTGTTAAGCCCTTAATGTGTTTAAATCCTTTAATTAATCCATCTAATAATCACTAAGACATCAAGCTTGTAACTTGGGCCTTGAATTAGGGTTCTAATTCTTCCTTAATTGGTTAAGAAGGACTAACCCTAGTGTTAATGGACAAGTCCTCCTCAAGTTGTCTTACAAACCATAAAATCCATTTCTTAATCTTATCATTAACCAAAATCCACTCTAATAAAGGCCTTGTTTTGTCATGAGGTTAATCCCTAATCATGGATTAAGTTGAGGAGCATTCCTTAGCTTAAATGTTCTCATCTATTATCCTTCTATTAGGATGGTGTAATGAGCCCATTAAATCCCTGATTATGGCTTAATCTCATTACTTAACACTAAACAAAAACTCCAAAAACATGTAAATAATCACAAGTAGGTTAATGATCTTAATCCTACATCATGGTGATTAAGTGTGAGGTGCTCACTTCACACTTAAGGTATTCTCATTACCCCTAATCAGAGGGAGGATGTGATGAGATTACTAACCCTTGGTTTAGGCTTAAGCTCATTTTCTTATGACACATTCAAAAAGCAATAAAAGATTGAAAACACCAAAAACAAACAATAATCGTCTCCTCCGGGATTCTTTTCTCACCTCATTCACTCACAAACGAGAACTTGCTTCTTCCGTCTAATGCAAGACAGTTTGCACCTGAGCCAGACAGGTCATACACTTGAGCATAGGCAAGTAAGCAATTCACAAGTCAATTTACCTTTCAGTCTCTTTGGGTCGAACTACGGTGTTATGACTTCCTCATTGCACGAGAGGATACATAGGCATAACTTAACAGTTATCGAACAAAAGTCTCTGTATATTCCCCCTCCTTCCAGCATTATTCTTTGAGCCTCATAGTCTTGAGCATTTCACTCTTGTCCTTACACTGACACTTCTCTTATACACTTCACTTTTCTTTTGCACTGACACTTGCATTCTTTCCAGCTTTGATACACAAATTGCACTGACACTACCCCTTTAAAGCACAAATCTTCTAAGCGTGGATCCCATCGAGTACGGCGGACAATCTGGGTGCTAATACCTTCCCAGGTTGTAACCAACCCCCTTTCTCAGTTTCTCTGGTTCGCGACCGTCTTATCCATCCTTTCTTAGGTTTATGCAGCATTACCTTTCCTTCGGGATAAAAATGCCTAGCTGGCGACTCTTTCCTTTTGAGTTCACCCCTGTGTGTTCTCTCTTCTCTTTCGCCGACCGTTCGCGTCTGTACCCCTCTTGGCCCCGTGTCATCAGGTGGGAGCGACACCTATGAAAGATAAACTTCCTTTGGTCAGGAAAGTTGCAGGTTCCTGGAAGCTTATCAGAAGAAAAGGGGTAGCATGTCTAGGAAGAAGCAATAATCAGATATTCCCCGTGTATGAAGCTTGGAGCAAGGGGAAAGCCCAAGTGGCCTAAATCCCTTTTTTTGCACCAGCTCCGTCTCTTGCTACAATGCCATTGGAAGATTATCAGAAGTTGGAGGCTTTTGTCCAATAACTTAGAGCTGAAAATATGGAGGCCAACAATGCTGTCAGAAGATGATATCCAAAACAAGAAGCTAGAGGAAAGAGCTCATAAAGCCGAAGAGATAGTCCAGCTCAAGCAAAAGGACTTCGAAGAAAGGGAGCTATACTTCAAGAAGAATATGTTGGCTGAAACCCACAAGCAGGGTCAGCGCCGGAAGGACAAGAAGTATTTAGACGAAGCCAACGAATATGTGACCCCTTGGCAAGAAAAATGGGATGATAATCTGAAAAAGCAAAAGGAGGTAGAGGTTGAGTACTAAATGAAGATCAAAAGCCTTCAAGAGCTCCTGGTTAAACAAGAAGAGCTACTCCAGAAAGCCAGTGAGCAGCATGGAGATTACCTTAAGAAGATTTCCCAAGGTCAGCAAGCGGTTGAATATATCCAGAAAGAGGTAGAAGAGCTGAAATTTTGGGCCAATATCAAGAAAGTCAAGACTGAGCCAAGTCCTATCAAAGAGAATGAAGAGGTGTTCCTGCAACAGATCAATGAATTGCATGCTTCCTTTGATTAGAGGGATCTCCTTATTCAAAAGCTCATCCAGGAGCCAGGTCATCCAGACATAGCTCGACTATTCCAGGTTGTCAAGCGTCTTAGCTGCAGGCTGAAAGACATTGAGCTTCCTAGGGCCTAGTTTCATTTGCATGTACCAGGATTATCCATAGGCCTATTGTGGTATTCCTCTTTACTTTTTGTTGTGTTATTTCTATTGTTGTATGAATTGGCACCCTTCGGGGAATTTGTTATCTTCAGATTTCAGTTTATGATATTTGACTTGGATGGAATCTCTAGTTGTTATCCTTGCACTGACACGGGGTTTTAAGCACCATTTCTCCACTTTTATATGATTTGAGCTCCACGCGGGGTCTTCTTCCCTAAAATCTGAATGTTCAAAGGCTATTTGAATTCTCTAAATACCGGAACGGGAATGTAAAACATTGAGAATGAAAATGACATAGCATTACATGCATTCATATCATTTGAATCTTTCTTTTGCAGGTTATCCGAATTACTTAACTTATTTGGTTATTCAGGAAAGGTTGCGAGAGCCGCAGAGACCCATCTTCTTCGACACATCACTCCTCTGCACCGGTATGCTACTCGCCGCAACCAGAGAAACATCATGGATACAGTACAGACTGAGCTGAATGAGTTCTGCACCAGGATGGAGGAGTTTATGACTATGATGCAAGGCATGGACCAGGGGAAGCAGGAGATAAGAGCCGTTGTTCTCAGACTAGATCCACCGTAGATGGACACTCTAGTTGTCACTTTGGACGCTCAAAGTAACCCTGTTCCAGCCAAAGGTAACATGCCTCCAACTCTAGAGGGTGGCGGCCTTATTCCTGTTCATGTGGAAGATCGTCAAGAAGATCAGTTGACCTTGGTCAATGAAGACATGGGCTTTGGAACATGTGGTAACTCCTAAAACTTTCAGATGTTTGGTGGGAAAGTTAGGGCTTTGGAATGCAGGGGAGAACTCGACCCAACATGGCTATCAAAATCAAGGAAGAAATGCAAAAGCAGTTTGATGTCGGGTTCTTGGTCATGACAAGTTATCCTCCATGGGTTGAAAACATTTTTCCAATTCCTAAAAAGGATGGTAAAGTCAGAATGTGCATGGATTATCGGGACCTGAATCGGGAAAGCCCCAAAAATGACTTCCCGTTGCCACATATTGACGTGCTAGTTGACAACACTGCCCAATTCTCTGTGTTTTCCATCATGGATGGCTTTTCCAGGCTACAATCAAATCAAGATGTTGCCAGATGACATGGAGAAAACAAAGTAATGTCGTTTGGTTTGAAAAATGTTGAAGCAATATACCAACGGGTAATGGTGACTCTATTCCACAACATGATTCATCACAGGATCGAGGTCTATGTCGATGACATGATCGCAAAGTAACATACATAAGAAGAACATTTAGTCAACCTAGCCAAGCATTTTGACAGGCTTCGTAAGTTCAGATTGAGGTTTAACCCGAACATGTGCATATTCGAGGTGTCTTCTAGAAAGCTGTTGAGCTTTATTGTTAGTGAAAGGGGGATTTAGGCCGACCCTGCAAAAGTAAAAGCCATTCAGGAGATGCCTGAGACGAGAACCGAGAAGGAAGTACATGGCTTCTTAGGGAGGTTGAACTACATTGCACGGTTCATCTCTCACCTAACAGCCACGTGTGAGCCTATTTTCAAGCTTCTGAGGAAGAATCAGGCCATCACGTGGAATTATGACTGCCAAGTAGCTTTCAACCGAATCAAGGATTATCTGGAAGAACCTCTGATTCTCATATATCCAGTTCCAGGGAGACCTTTGATCATGTATCTCATAGTGCTCGAGGGATCACGGGCTGTGTGTTGGGTCAGCAGGACGAGTCTGGTTGAAAAGAGCATGCAACCGATTAAGGATTACCAGCCAATGAGGTTTGAGTTCCTGGAAGAGGACATGATGTTCCTCAAGTAAAAAGATTGTGAAGATACACTCCCGGAGGAGGGGCTAGACCCCAAATCTAAATGGAGTATGATGTTTGACGAAGCCATATGCCCTTCACGACCCGATTGACATTCGAGTGCACCAACAACGAAGCAGAGCATGAAGCCTATATAATGCGGATCTAGGAAGAAATTGGTTTGAGAATCAAGATCCTCGAGATCTTCGGTGATTCAGCTTTAGTTATCAATCAGGTTAACATAAAATGGATGGCTCATCAACCTCATCTGATTCCTTACAGGGACTATACCAGAAGGTTGCTAAAATTCTTCACGAAAGTTAAGCTGCACTATATACCTCGAGACGAGA
Source organism: Lathyrus aphaca (assembly GCA_963966055.1). Taxonomy (NCBI): domain Eukaryota; kingdom Viridiplantae; phylum Streptophyta; class Magnoliopsida; order Fabales; family Fabaceae; genus Lathyrus; species Lathyrus aphaca. The sequence continues at coordinate 270,075,981 of OZ014522.1, forward strand.
ATCAATTTGCTGATGCTCTATTAACCTTGTCCTCCATGATCAGGGTTCACCAAGTGAATTATGTGCCCAAGATTGACGTGTCTCGTCTTGAAAGACTGGCATACGTGTTTGCAGTTGATGGGGCTAATGATGAGAAACCTTCGTACTAAGATATCAATTTCTTTCTCAATTCTCTAGAATACCCAGAAGGGGTATCCAGTAAAGACAAGAAGACCCTTAGTTGATTGGCAAGCGAGTTCTTCTTAAACCAAGATGATGTGCTATATAAACGGAACTTCGACATGGTCTTGCTCAGATGCGTGGATAGACATGAAGCAAAAATGTTGATGCAAGAAGTTCACGAAGGCTCCTTTGGTACCCATGCTGGAGGACATGCTATGGCAAAGAAGCTTCTAAGGTCGGGGTATTATTGGATCACCATGGAATCCGATTGGTGTAAATACTCCCGCAAGTGCCACAAGTGCCAAATTTATGCTAACAAGGTGTATGTGGCTCCAAATCCGTTGAGTGTCATGTCTTCACCTTGGCCCTTCGCCATGTGGGGCATTGATATGATTAGAAAGATCGAGCACACTACTTCCAACAGTCATCGCTTCATCCTGGCTGTCATAGACTATTTCACGAAGTGGGTCAAAGCGGCGTCCTACACCAATGTCACTAAGCAAGTGGTACCTTGGTTCATCAAGAGGGATATCATCTGCCGATATGGAATTCCCAAAAGAATCATTACTGACAATGGTTATAATCTCAACGATAAGATAATGATATATCTGTGCCGGGATTTCAAGATCGAGCATCGCAACTCTTCGCCATATCTCCTGAAGTTGAATGGCTCAGTCGAGGCGGCCAACAAGAGCATGAAAAAGATTGTGTAGAAGATGGTGGTGACGTACAAAGACTGACATGAGATGTTACTGTTTACACTGCATGGGTACCGAACATCTGTGCGCACCTCAACCGGGGCAACCTTGTTCTCGTTTGAGTACGGTATGGAGGCAGTCCAACTAGTGGAAGTCGAGATCCCTTCGCTGAGACTAATGATGGATGTCAAGCTTGATGAATCTGAGTGGATCCGATCCAGGTACGATCAGTTGAGCCTCATTGAAGAGAAATTCCTAGCAGTTGTATGACATGGATTGTTTTATCAACGACGAATGAAACGGGCTTTTGACCAGAAAGTACACCCTCAATGGTACATACCTGATGAGTTAGTGTTGAAAAGGATCCTTCCTTCTTTGAAAGATCACAAGGGCAAGTGGACACCCAATTATAAAGGTCCATTTGTGGTTAAAAAGGTCTTCTCAGGAGGAACCCTGATGTTAACAACCATGGATGGCAAATATTTCCAATCCCCCGTCAACGTAGACGCAATCAGAAAATACTTCGTATAAAGAGATCCACTGGACAAAAACAAAATAAGAGTTTAGGCCAAAAAAAGGCACCCCGACGAGCCAAAAACAGAATAAAAGGCTCGGAAAAAAATTAGGGAAATAAATGAATAATGTACACCCGCTGAGCTGAAAAGCCACATCGGACAGCTCAGGCAAAAAGGGGTATCTTGATGGATTGAAAACCTGAAAGGGCGATCCACGCAAAAGAGGGCGGCCTGCGAGATCTGTGATGCGTCATTAGTAATCAAGGACAATCTGAAGGTTAAGGATCAATACAATCATCTTTTTAAAAAGAAAAGCATGCGGAGAGTCTTGAGGACATATAAGTCATAGCCGGGTCGGAGCTCAATGAGATCTGATTTCCACATTTCCATTAGGATAGTTTATTTTCCTTTTGTGCAATTTCCTCTTTCCAGGGATTGCTTCCCGGTGTAATGTCTGTACATGGCCAATTTCTAATCATTAAAAGTGCAATTTCATTCAAATTCACTCTCATTTGTTTTGTTTTTCATCTAGCGTTGATTGATTGCAAAAACGTCCAATAAATTATGATAAATATTGTATTGGGGATACATAAATGCTTTATAATATATGCATGAACCTAGGGCATGCAGGTCAAAACTAACTCTCATTTTGCAGGTACCATTAGTTGTATTCATGTAGGTACATGTGTTGCAAGCAAAGCCATTGCCAGCACAGAACTTCAGGAAACCTTTCCTCAGCAGATCATTGAGCGAGATTCCTCAGCAAATATTGTTAGAATACCTCTTCTCCAGCAGAGCAACAAAAAGAAGGATATTTCTCAAGCAGAAGGTGTCACTCCCGAAGATTTGCATCCCGGTGCAGACGCGAACGGTCGGCGAAAAGAGAAAATGAAAGTGAAAGTGAAAGTGAATAGAGTCGCCATCTAGGCATTTTTATCCCGCAGGAAAGATAATGCTGCATAAACCTAGAAAAAGATGGATAACACGATTGCGAACCAGAGAGACTGAGAAAGGGGGTTGGTTACAACCTTGGAATGTATTAGCACCCAGATTGTCCGTCGTACTCGACGGGATCCACGCTTAAAATATTGTGTTTTAAAGGGGTAAGTGTATGTGCTATTTGTGTGCAAAAGCTAAAGAATGAATGTACACGTGTCAGTGCAAAAGGTGAATTTCTCAGAAACTGAGGCTTTAGAAAGAATGCAGAAAGAGGGGGAAGACATAGAGACTTTTGTTCGATAACTGTTAAGTTAGGCCTACGTATCCTCTCGTGCAATGAGGAAGTTAGAACACCGTAGTTCTACTCAAAGAGACTGAAAATAAATTGACTGTGAACTGCTTGCTTGTCTATGCTCAAGTGTATGACTCGTTTGGCTTGGGTGCTCACTGTCTTGCATTAGACGGAAGAAGCAAGTTCTCGTTTGTGAATGAGTATGATGAGAAAAGAATCCTGGAGGAGACGATTATTGTTTTTTTTTGTGTTTTCAGTATTGTTATTGTTTTTGGTGTTTTGCATAAGTAAATGAGCTTAAGCCTATATCAAGGGCTTGTAAGCTCATTATATCCTCCCTGATTAGGGATAATGAGCATACTTTAAGTGTGAGATAAACATCTCAACTTAATTACCATGATGATGTAGGATTAAGATCATTAACCTACTTGTGATTATTAATATTTTTTTGGATTTTTGTTTAGTGTTAAGTAATGAGTTTAATCTCTAATCACATATTAGTGAACTCGTTACACTATCCTAATAGAAGGATAATAGATGAGCACACATAAGCTGAGGAAGATACCTCAACTTAATCCATTGTCAGGGATTAAATTCATTATATAAAAGGCCTTTATTAAGTGGATTTTAATTAAAGGGATGAGATTAAGAAATGGATTTTAAGTTTGTAAGACAACTTGAGGGGCACTTGTCCATTAAACACTGGGGTTAAGCTGTCGCTCCTGAAGATTTGCATCCCGGTGCAGATGCGAACGGTCGGTGAAGAGAGAAAAGAAAGTGAAGTGAATAGAGTCGCCAGCTAGGCATTTTTATCCCGAAGGAAAGGTAATGCTGCATAAACCTAGAAAAAGATGGATAAGACGGTTGCGAACCAGAGAAATTGAGAAAGGGGGTTGGTTACAACCTGGGAAGGTATTAGCACCCAGATTGTCCGTCGTACTCAACGGGATCCACGCTTACTTGATTGTGTTTAAAAAAAGGGTAGTGTATGTTTTGTCTGTGTGCAAAAGCTAGGAATGAATGTACAGGTGTCAATGCAAAGGGTGAATTGCTAAGGAGATGAGGCTTAAAAAAGAATGCTGAAAGAGGGGGATGACAAAGAGACTTTTGTTCGATAACAGTAAAGTTATACCTACGTATCCTCTCATACAATGAGGAAGTCAGAACACCGTAGTTCGACTCAAAGAGACTGAAGATAAATTTACTGGGAATTGCTTCCTTGTCTATGCTCAAGTGTATGACTCGTCTGGCTCGAGTGCTAACTGTCTTGCATTAAACGGAAGAAGCAAGTTCTCGTTTGTGAATGAATGTGATGAGAAAAGAATCCCAAAGGAGACGATTATTGTTTGTTTTTGTGTTTTTAGTTTTGTTATTGTTTTTGGTGTTTTGCATAAGTAAATGAACTTAAGCCTATATCAAGGGCTTGTAAGCTCATTATATCCTCCCTGATTAGGGATAATGAGCATACATTAAGTGTGAGATAAACGTCTCAACTTAATTACCATGATGATGTAGGCTTAAGATCATTAACCTACTTGTGATTATTAAGATGTTTTTGGGTTTTTGTTTTGTATTAAGTAATGAGTTTAATCTCTAATCACAGATTAGTGAACTCGTTACACCATCCTAATAGAAGGATAATAGATGAGCACACTTTAGTTGAGGAAGATACCTCAACTTAATCCATGGTCAGGGATTAAATTCATTATATAACAAGCCTTTATTAAGTGGATTTTAATTAAAGGGATGAGATTAAGAAATGGATTTTAAGTTTGTAAGAAAACTTGAGGGGGACTTGTCCATTAAAAACTAGGGTTAGTCCCCCTCAACCATAAGGAAGAGATAGAACCCTAATGTAAGGCCCAAGTTTCATTTTCCCTTTAGAATCACCCAAAAACCCTAGAAAACTTAGGAAAATCATAACTTTTGATAGGATAGGCTTTTGACCTTCTCCTTTGGGGTGTGACCTAATATGAGATTAGGGTTTATTTGAGCTTGATTTCAAATTTTTATCATGTTGATTGCTTTTGTCTTAGTCATTTGCATCTCACATATCCATGTAACCCTAATTTCTCATGTTCATTTGCATTCACCTTGCACATTCATCATCACATGAACTTGCCATGACATTTCATGTATTCATATGTCATCTTAGACATCTTAGGGCATGTTAGAACCTTGCTTGACCATTTCTTCATTCATTTGCCATGTTTAGCATTCATTTCATTTCATGAACTTTCACGTGTTTTCAAACTTCAAAGCATGCTTTCATAACATCTCATCCTTGTATGGTCATTCATATGCACATTGTATGACATAGCATTATCTCACATGACATTTACATAGCATAAGCACTTCTGACTTTGGTCTTTGCATCTCATTTCAATTCATTTCTTCAAGCCTTATACCTTATGCATCCATATTAACCCTTTCAGATTTTGGTATGTTATTTTGGGAGGTGGATTTGCCTTCACCTCTCACTTCTTCTGCATCTTGCTTGTCTTTGAAGTGAATCTATTTGACTTATGTTCCATATCTCTCACTTTCTTCCTTTAAGTTACTTATCTTCTTAGGAAGTAAGTAAATTATTCTTCTGCTTCCTCCTCCTTTCATCTGCTTCTCCCATTGGTGGCTTCCTTGAAGATATTTCTTAAGCATCACAAACCATATGATATCCAAGCATGATAATGATTAGGGTTGTAATTAGTCCCCCTTAGCTTTTTACCTTTGAGTCACCTTGAGTCTCTCTTCTCATCTCAATAATCAGAGACTAAACTCTTAAAGTTTTAGGGCTTTGGAATTAGGGTTATGCCTGCATCCTTCTCTTAGGATGGAGTGTATAAATTTAATCCTAAGTGTTAAACCTTTAATTTGTTTAAACCTCTTAATCAAATCACTTAATAATCATCAAGAATTTATCTTGTAACTTGTGCCTTACATTAGGGTTCTAACTCTTCCTTATGGTTGAGAGGGACTAACCCTAATGTTTAATGGACAAGTCCCCCTCAAGTTGTCTTACAAACTTAAAATTCACTTCTTAATCTCGTCCCTTAATTAAGATCCACTTAATAAAGGTTTGTTATATAATGAATTTAGTCCCTAAACATGGATTAAGTTGAGGTCTTCCTCAGCTTAAATGTTCTCATCTATTATCCTTCAATTAGGATGGTGTAATGAGTTCATTAATTTATGATTAGAGATTAAATTCATTACTTAACATTAAACAAAACCCAAAAACATCTAAATAATCACAAGTAGGTTAATGATCTTAATCCTACATCATCATGGCAATTAAGTTGAGATGCTTATCTCATACTTAAGTAGGCTCATTATCCCTAAGCAGGCAGGATATAATGAGTTTAAAGGCCCTTGATTTAGGCTTAAGCTCATTAACTTATGCAAAACACCAAAAGCAATAACAAAACTAAAAGCACAAAAACAAACAATAATCATCTCCTTCGGAATTCTTTTCTCATCACACTCATTCATAAACGAGAACTTGCTTCTTCCATCTAATGCAAGACAGTTAGCACTCAAGCCAGATGAGTCATACACTTGAGCATTGACTAGCCAGCAGTTCACAAGTCAATTCATTTCCAGTCTCTTTGAGTCGAACTACGGTGTTCTAACTTCCTCATTGCACAAGAGGATACGTAGGCATAACTTAACAGTTATCGAACAAAAGTCTATGTGTCTTCCCCCTCTTTCAGCATTCTTTTCTAAGCCTCAGTTCTTGAGAAATTCACCCTTTTGCACTGACACCTGTACATTCATTCTTAGATTTTTGCACACAGATAGCTCATACACTACCCCTTTGAACATAATCTTTTAAGCGTGGATCCCGTCGATTACGACGGACAATCTGGGTGCTAATACCTTCCTAGGTTGTAACCAACCCCCTTTCTCAGTTTCTCTGGTTCGCAACCGTCTTATCCATCTCTTTCCAGGTTTATGCAGCATTACCTTTCCTTCGGGATAAAAATGCCTAGCTGGCGACTCTATTCACTTCACCGTCATTTTCTCTTTTCGCCGACCGTTTGCATATGTACCTTGTGGACCCTGGTGTCTTTTCGGGGGAGCGACAACTTGGCGACTCTGCTAGGGAAGTATCTTGCAACCAGGGCTTCTGGTTCTTTTTGTGGGTTTCTCCTAGCGCTTGTTTGATTTGTGTTTATGGGGGTGTTATGTGCTACTTGTGCTTGTTGTTTATTTCTTTATTTATTGCTTTCTGTACAACTTTACTTATTGCTTTCATTTACAGTTTATATGCATTTCATATTGTTATCATCATATCATTGTGTTGGATCTTTGGTTTGCCTTGGTGGGAGGGATATTAAGTGAGTAAGGTTCCATTCTGGGAGCCTGAGAGACACATAGGATAGAGTGGCTTCATATTCTTTCCCATTCCATTTCAGTCTGGTGCGGAAATATGAAACATGGTTCAGACATGGGTTTCTTCTTGAGAACTTTGTGCTACGGATTTCCTGTAGTACTAGGGCTATCTGGGAAGCTTGCTAAGTCTGGATGACCTTTTTATGACCTTCAACATCTGAGGTGAATTAGAGGAGGATCCTTTATGATTATTGTAAACATTGTACCTCCGAGTTAGAAGTGTTTACACTTCTCATAACTGATCCAAGTCTGAGGATCCTTGTTCTAGAATAATACATGTGAGGGAGTTGGGATGTTTTACAGGTTTGCAGGAACCCTTGGCCTCATCATACCCTGTTACTAGTTTTGTTTTAAGATTACATCATTTTGGACTGTTCTTCTAAAACCATGGACTTGTGACTCTTTATTTGAGTCCCACACCTGGTTACTGGTTCTCTAAGCCTCCATTCGAACTTATGAACACACATGGACCCTTGTAGATCCAAGACTTGATCACAAACCCTTGCAGATCATTCTACATACATCATTTTGCATCATTTAACATTTGTCTATTTGTTTTATAGGGTATCCACATTTTATCTTTGGTTTGGTTTTGACCTGTTCTACTGCTCAGATTCCTTTAGCTATATGCATCAGCCTTCTTCATCAGTTATCTTCATCAGATTTCCTCTCCAGTATTTTCTCCAGTTATTTTCAGCAACTTTCTCCAGTACTTCTCCTCAGTCTTCTTCACCAGCATCCATTGTCAGCATGGACCCATCCAGGAAAGGCAACATCACTTATCATTTCTTTGAGCCCACTCTGACAGGCATCAGACAGATTCAGACACTCATCACTCCTAATCATGTCCCTTTATTCAGGGAACATTATGGTGGCATTATGGACATGATCATGGACTTGGATGCATCACAGAGGAGCATGATCCACACTTGTCTTCAGTTCTATGACCCTCCTCTCAGATTTTTCACTTTCCCAGATTTCCAGTTGGGCCCTTTGCTAGAGGAGTTCTCCATGTTGCTGGGTGTCCCCATCAGGAGAGGGATTCCTTTCAACACTAAGATGACTGCTCCCAGGAATGAGGATATAACTAAGGCCCTGTATTTGGAAATCTCTACTATTGATCAGAATATGACCACCAAGGCTGGAATCCCAGACCTCCATTTGGACTTCTTGATTACTCAGGCCACCATTCATGTTGCAGCAGGGAAGTGGGACACTGTTTGTGCTCTCCTCGCCCTTAGCATATATGGTATCATGTTGTTTGCAGACGAGCCTAAGTTTGTAAGCAAGAGTGATGTCCACCTTTTCTTGTTGAAGAACCCAGTCCCTACTTTGCTTGGAGACTTTTACTACTCGGTGCATCAAAGGAATGAAAAGTAGAGAGGAAGATTAGTCAGATATTGTGCACCTCTCTTCTATTGTTGGTTATTGAGGCACTTTCCAAAGTCAGAAGCTTTCTTGAACCCTCATCAGTCAAGAAACTGGGCTAAGAGAATGATTGTCCTCACTTCAGAAGACATCAGATGGTGCACTTAGAGCACCAAGGGCAGAGATATCATCACCAGCTGTGGGCAGTATCCCAATGTACCCCTGATTGGAGTGAAGGGTTGTATCAACTACAATCCTTTTTTGTTCAAAAGGTAATTAGGGTATGCCTTGGTACATCCACCAAGAGAGCAAGACTTGTTAGAAACTCTTTACTGTGACATTCAACACAACCTTGCCATTACCAGACAAGCAGTTTGGGCTTGGGATAATATTCAGACAAAAGGGACTGCTATTCTTGGCAAGTGTAACAACATAGCTTCAGCTCATTATCTTGATTGGTCTCGTATCAGGGGACAAATCACCCGCATGCCATTCACCCTCGAGGATGTGCCTGGACCATCAGCAGTAGAGCCTGCAGCTACAGTCAGCTTAGAGGAATTTGAGAAGTTGAAAGAAAGGAATAATCAGCTTTTTGAAGCTCTGAAGAAGACCCTCTGGGAGTGGAATGATAGTCGTCTGGACAATGAAAGGTTAGAGAAGCTTCGGATTGAGCATATGACCAATATTGAGAAGACAGATGATTACATCAGAAAGGCTAGAGCAGGGGAGTTGGTATTGAAGAATGCTTGCAAGGAAGCCAAGATTCAGAAGGCCAAAGCTGAGCATTACTTGGAGGAGAGTCAGGCTAGGTGGATCAGGATCACCGAGGCTCGTTCATAGGAAGATCAAAGAACCCAGGCTAAGATAGAGCAGCTGGAAGCTAGTGAGAAGAAGAATCAGGAGGCCTTGTTGGCAGCACAGAAAGAAATCTCTGAGTTGAAACTTCGGGCGGGGTTGAAGAGATCAAAGGACCAAGACAAGTATAAGAAGTTACCAAGTGCCATCGCCACCAGGAACCTTCTTATCAGGACCATCATAGAGCATCAAGTTGGCCCAGTGACTGAGGCTCTCCTGAAAGAAGTCAGAGAAGATGATTATGGATTGGATGTTTGATTTCTGTGTACTTGTACTTCTTTTTTATTGTACTTTTGTTGTTGTATTTTGACCCACCATGGGAACCTTGTTGTAATCAAACTATGTATCTTTACATTTTGTAATATATGGTTTGTGTTATTTTGTGGGCTTCATCTCTCTTCAAAATCATCATTCCTAGAGGTCTCAAAGGTCAAAACCAAAGAACCAAACCGGATACCCTTGGAAGACAAACAAACATCCTGCATTGCATACTAACCTCTTTTCTTTGTTTTGTAGGTTTTTATTTTTGTTGTTTCTCACTTTGTTGTGGTTTCAGGAAACATTGCTCGTAGAAGAGTCTTCCCCATCAACAGAGTTCACCGATATCCGACAAGAAACAACCTTCCGGGCTTACAAATGGACCAGGTTCAGTAAGATTTGACTAACGTGAGAACCCAGATGGATAATGAAAGGACTGAGATGAGGGCCCAAATGAACCAGTTCATGGCAGTGATGACTGGGTTGGCCCAGAGCCAAGAAAGACTGAGAGAGTTGGTCGAGCGGAAAACTCCCGAAGAAAACCATCCAGGTACAGGGGGTACCAGCAACAATGATCATGTACAATCTCGTTCTGATCCCCCGGAGTTTGGACCTCACCTTAACCCATATATCAATGCTATAAGGAATACCCAGGGTAACACTGGAGGACGTGCCTTACAGGAGGACCCTCAGGAAGAACAATTTACTGTAGTTGGGGCAGGAGATGAAGTCTACGATCGTCGGCTGGACGAGATAGCAGAAACACTGAGGTCCCTGGAATCTCAAAATTCTCTGGGTTTTGATGTCATGGATATGGGACTAGTGGAGGGGGTTAGAATTCCTCACAAGTTCAAACCTCCCTGCTTTGAAATATTCAATGGTACATCCTGCCCTCGCACCCATCTCCAATCTTTCATGGGAAGATTAAAGGCCTACACCATGGATGAAAAGTTATGGATGTTCTATTTTGAGGATAGCTTGACAGGGGCATCCCGTGAGTGGTACTCTCATTTGACCAAGACCACAGTAAGAAATTGGAAAGATTTGGCCGAGGCTTTCATTCGCCAATATCAATACAATATGGACATGGCTCCTAACATAACCCTTCTAATGGGAATGTCACGGTCTTCTAGGGAAAGCTTTAGAGAGCACGCTCAAAGATGAAGGCAATTAGCTACTGCCGTTCAACGCCCAATGTCAAAAAGGGAAATGGCAGATATGTTTATGAACACCCTCCAGGGAACTTACATTAATAGATTGGCTGCATTCTCTTCCACTAGCTTTGCAGACGTGGTTATAGTTGGGGAAAGAATTGAGAGCTTATTGAAAATGGGAAAGATTTCTGATAATGGCGCCAGTTCAAGCAGTGCAAGGAAACCATTTGCAAGGCCTCGCAGATCCGGTGAAACAAATTCTGTACACATGGGCAGAGGAAGACCCCAGTATCTACCAAGATCAATTGCCGCTGTCACCATTCCTACTCCACCTCCTCAATACACTCAACCACCACAACATTTTCCTCAACAACAACAGTTTCCTCAACAAAGGTCCTATAACAACAATAACAACCAATAGTAGCGCCCTTTCCAGCAAAGGCCATCCTAAGTCAACAGGGTGATTGACCCTATACCAATGCCATATGCCACCTTGTTGCCACAACTCCTGAAGCTTAATCTTGTCGAGTTAAGGACTTTGGCTCCACCAGATCCTCAGAAACTTCCGAGAAATTACGACTTCAATGCCAGGTGTGCCTTTCATTCTAATGCACCTATTCACACCACAGAAAAGTGCAGAGCTTTTCACATGAAGGTCCAGGATCTGGTTGATTCAAAGGCCCTAAATTTTGAACCACCTCCTAATGTCACGAAGAATCCTATGCCCAGCCATGGTGGGACCAAGATAAAGGCAATAGAGGAGGGCCAACCCATGAATTTAATTGGAGATACTGCAAGCATTCAAACACCTCTGACAGAGGTTAAAGCTCAGCTTTTAAAATGCCAGGTGTTCCCAGGTTGTGAGGCCTGCTGTGAATCTTGCAAAGTTTCCGTCAATGGGTGTGCAAGCTTGAGAAGTGGCATCAATGGCCTGATCAGGGAAGGTATCCTGCAAATAACAACAATAACTTCTACAACATCAGCAACTCCTTTTTCAAGAACAACCAGTACTCCTCCTACAACTGCAAAGACAATTGTTCCTACAGTCGCGTCTACAAAATCAACAGCTACCTCTTCCATCACTTCAACAAACACCAGTTCAACCGCACCCGCTTCTACAACTACAACAACCATTAACAATGACGTCTCCACAGTCACCATATACTACGACCCTGCAACGGTCCCTGATTCCAATAATTTTCAGCAACAATCTCAACAACAGTTTCAGCAACAAAGCTTCAGTCAATCACCATAACCATCAACCAAGAGTCCTATTACCATATTTTATGATCCACAAATAATAACGGTTCCTACGTCTGCTACAGTCAGTCCAGTCACCATCATGGTGTCGGGGCCCATTCCGTACGAAAAAGATAATGTTGTACCATGGCACTATGGCTCAGACCTTTACTGGAACGGAGAGAGAGTCCTACTTGATTCTTCAATTCATACGCCACAAGTGGATAATGTCGGGGGAGGCAGAGGCTTCACCCAAAGCAGACGGCTCTTTGCGTCACAAGTTCAAAGAATTAATACTAAGGCAGAGGATGTTGCCAAAGCCAAAGGTAAAAGTGTGGCGCCTGAGGAACCTATACCAAAAGAAGCCCATAAAACATCCTTTGATTAAGATGTGGATGAATTTATGAGGATAATCAAGAGAAGCGACTACAAGCTTGTGGATCAGCTCCACCAGACTCCTTCCAAGATCTCCATCTTATCCCTGCTGCTGTGTTCCGAAGCCCATCGGGATGCATTACTTAAGGTCTTGCATGCAGCCTACGTGCCTGAGGAGATCATGGTGAATCAGCTTGAGACAGTGGTGTCTAATGTTAATACTAGCCATGGGCTAGGCTTCACCAACACTGATCAGACAACGGAAGGTCATCCCCACAACAAAGCTTTACACATCACTATGGAGTGTAAAGGGGTTGTGCTTTCACATGTTCTTGTTGACACTGGTTCTTCACTCAATGTCTTGCCAAAGAAAGCCCTTGTCAAGCTTGAATATGATGGTATAGCTCTCCGACCAAGCAATCTGGTGGTTAGAGATTTTGATGGCTCCAAGAGGTCTGTTCTTGGAGAGGTGGAGCTGCCTGTGATAATTGGCCCACAGGTTTTTCAGACTACTTTCTATGTGATGGACATTCAGTCGGCATACAGCTGTTTGTTGGGTCGACCATGGATTCACGCCGCTGGTGCAGTTACGTCGACCCTTCACCAGAAATTGAAATATGAGTGGGAAGGGAAGATTATCACACTCTGTGGTGAAGAGGATATTTTTGCTAGCCATCTGGCGACCTACAAATACATTAAGATGGATGGTGAAATCCACGAAACCATGAGCCAAGGGTTCGAAGCACTAAACGTCAACGAGGCGACAACTGAAGTATTTGCTGAATCCCAGGAAGGTAGGATAGGTACTTCAATTTTCACCTATCAACAAGCTCGGAAGGTTGTTGAAGATGGAAACGCCTAAGGTTGGGGCAAGCTATTACCAGTAGAGAAGAAGGAGGACATTTTCGGTTTGGGTTATAAACCATTCCGACAAGATCAAGCAGAGGCTGCTAAGGAGCCCAAGTTCATCAGTGGGGGATGCTCACCCCAGATGCTATCAATAACGTGGAAGACGAGGTCGAAAGTGACCTCAACCTGGAGAGCTGGATTTGTCCAAGGATCCCGAGTCACGAAGTCCTTAATTGGTCATCCCAAGAAATTATAAGGGTTACTCTTGCAGCGTAATTATTATTTCCTGCTTTTTTCAGCATGCATCAAGTCCTGCATCTTGCCCAAGGTGTCAGGACTCATTTTGTAATAGGGCCATATTTGTAATTTTGTGCAAATGGAATATCAATGAATATCGGATATCTTTTGCAAACAATTTTCGTCTTTCGCTTACTGTCTTTTCATTTTTGTTATTTTTCGCACAAAACAATAAAATGGCAATGTTTTCAGAATAAATAACTTCATTTTCTGAACAAGATTAAAATTGATCACTAAAACAAACAAATCTCGACCCTTCCAGAAATAATCCTCCAAATTGCACCGACAACAGCACTATTATGACCTTGTATGACTTCGACAATCCAATTAATCAAGCAGATGAAGGGGTTGAAGAAGACTATGAGTTGCCTGAAGAGTTAGCCAGGTTGTTGAGGCAAGAAGAGAAAGTGATTACTCATCATCAGGAGGAGGTTGAAACTGTTAATCTTGGTACCGAGGAGGATTTGAAAGAAGTGAAGATTGGGGCCAATCTGCTAACTTCAATAAAAGAACAACTTATCAACATGCTTAGAGAATACGTCGACATCTTTGCTTGGTCCTATCAAGACATGCCAGGTCTAGATACGAATATTGTCATGCACAAGCTACCCTTGAAAGAAGATTGCCCTCCAGTGAAGCAGAAGTTGCGCCACACTCGCCCAGATATGGCCATGAAGATTAAGGAGGAGGTACAAAAACAGTGGGATTACCGGGATTGCTAACATTGTACCTGTGCCAAAGAAGGATGGCAAGGTGCGTATGTGTGTGGATTACCGGGATCGGAACAGAGCTAGCCCGAAGGATGATTTCCTATTACCTCACATTGATGTATTGGTTGATAAAACAACTCAGTTCTAGGTATTTTCTTTCATGGATGGATTTTCTGGGTACAATCAGATCAAAATGTCACCTGAAGACATGGAGAAAACAACCTTCATCACACCTTGGGGCACATTTTGTTACAAGGTAATGCCATTTGGACTAAAGAACGCCGGTGCAACTTATCAACGGGCTATGGTAACGTTATTCCACGATATGATCCACAGGGAAATTGAATGCTACGTGGATGACATGATTGCCAAGTCCCTTACTGAAGAAGACCATCTGGTAAATCTGCTGAAGTTGTTCAAGCGTATGAGGAAATATTAGTTGAAGTTAAACCCCAACAAATGCACATTCGGGGTACGTTCCGGTAAACTGCTGGGATTTATCGTAAGTGAAAAGGGAATTGAGGTTGATCCCGACAAAGTCAAAGCCATTCAGGAAATGCCTGCACCTAGGACTGAAAAGGAAGTTCGGGGGTTCTTAGGTAGATTGAACTACATCTTAAGGTTCATATCTCACCTCACGGCAACCTATGAACCTTTGTTCAAACTATTAAGGAAGGAACAAACAGTCAGGTGGAACGACGATTGTCAGAAAGCTTTTGACAAGATCAAGAAGTACCTGCAAGAACCTCCAATTCTCATGCCTCCGATTGATGGAAGACCTCTGATAATGTACCTGACAGTATTAGAAGGGTCAATGGGGTGTGTGTTGGGCCAGCATGACGAGTCTGGTCGAAAAGAGTATGCAATATACTACCTAAGCAAAAAGTTTACCGACTGTGAACAACATTATTCACTACTCGAGAAAACTTGTTGTGCTTTAGCGTGGGCTGCTCGCCGACTAAGACAATATATGCTGACTCACACTACTTTGTTGATCTCAAAAATGGACCCCGTCAAGTATATATTTGAGAAGCCAACACTTACTGGAAGGGTTGCAAGATGGCAAATGATTCTGACAGAGAATGACATTCAGTACACATCTCAAAAGTCCATCAAGGGCAGTGTGATGTCTGATTATCTAGCCGAGCAACCCATTAATGATTACCAGCTCATGAGATTTGACTTCCCTGGTGAAGACATCATGTACTTAAAAGCAAAAGATTGTGAAGAGCCAGTTCACACTGAAGGGCCTGATCCTGAAGAAGAACGGACTATGATGTTTGAAGGGGTTGTCAATATGAATGGTCGTGGAGTTGGTGCAGTTCTCATTACACCTAAAGGAGTTCATATGCCTTTCTCGGCAAAACTCACCTTTTCTTGTACTAACAACGAAGCGTAATACGAAGCATGTATCATGGGTCATAAGGAAGCCATTGACCTCAGGATCAAGACATTGAATGTATTCGGAGATTCAGCTTTGGTAATCAATCAGACCAACGACAAATGGTACACTCACCAGGAGCATCTAATTCCATACCGTGACTATACGAGGATATTATTGACTTTCTTCACAATAGTCAAACATGAGTACATCCCTCGAGACGAAAATCAGTTTGCAGATGCTTTAGCTACCATTTCCTCCATGATCAAAGTTCAAGCTGCCAATTATGTGCCTCGGATTCTGGTTTCTAGACTGGACCGACCAACATATGTGTTTTCTGTGGATGCTGCTAGTGATGACAAGCCTTGGTATCACGACATCAAAAGCTTCTTAGAGGATCAAACATACCCACCAGGGGCATCATCCAATGATAAGAAGACATTAAGAAGGCTGACCGGTAGTTTCTTCCTTAATGCTGATGGTTCATTATACAAGCGAAACTTTGACATGGTTCTGCTCAGATGTGTTGACAAGAAAGAAGCAGACTTGCTGATGCACGAGGTGCATGAAGGTTCTTTTGGTACCCATGCTGGAGGACATGCGATGGCAAAGAAATTGTTAAGATCAGGTTACCTACTGGATCACAATGGATGCAGACTGTTGTGCCTATGCCAGAAAATGCCACAAGTGTCAGATCTACGCAGATAAAGTGCATGTGCCTCCGAATTCTTTGAACGTGATGTCTTCACCTTGGCCCTTCGCCATGTGGGGCATTGACATCATTGGAAAGATCGAACCGACTGCTTCAAATGGCCACAGATTCATCCTGGTAGCCATTGATTACTTCACCAAATGGGTCGAAGCAGCTTCGTATGCAAACGTCACCAGACAAGTGGTAGCTAGATTTCTAAAAAGAGACATCATCTGTCGATATGGAGTTCCCGAGTGAATCATTATTGACAATGGTTCCAATTTGAACAACAAAATGATGGCAGAACTATGTCGGGACTTCAAGATCCAACATCACAACTCTTCTCCTTACAGGTCGAAAATGAATGGCACTGTTGAGGCAGCTAACAAAAACATCAAGAAGATTGTGCAGAAGATCGTGGTTACTTATAAAGACTGGCATGAAATGCTACCATTTGCCTTGCATGGGTACCGAACCTCTATCAGGACATCTACTAGGGTAACGCCTTATCAGCTTGTGTACGGTATGGAAGTTGTCCTACCTGTTGAAGTTGAGCTACCCTCCTTACGGGTAATGATGGATGTAAAGCTGGATGAAGTAGAATGGGTCCGGTCTCGGTACAATCAGCTGAATTTGATCGAAGAGAAGAGGCTAGCTTCCATCTGTCATGGGCAGTTATATCAAAAGCGGATGAAGAAAGCCTTCGATCAAAAAGTCAGACTTCGGGAATACCAAGTGGGAGATCTTGTTCTGAAGAGACTCCTTCCTCCTCATACAGACCACAGGGGCAAGTGGACGCCGAACTACGATGGCCCATTCATAGTAAAGAAAGTTTTCTCTGGAGGAGCACTGATGCTCACTACTATGGATGGTGAGGATTTCTTATCCCTTGTGAATTCAGATGCAGTTAAAAAATACTTCGCATAAAATGACCCACTGGACATAAAAACAGAATGTGAATCCAGGAAAAAATAGGGCATCCCAGCGAGTCAAAAACAGAATAAAAGACTCGGGCAAAAATAAGGGAAAAATCAAAAAATGTACACCCGCTAAGTTGAAAAGCCGCATTGGACAACTCAGGCAAAAATGGGTATCCCGGTGGATTGAAAACTCGAAAGGGCGATCCACGCAAAAACAGGGAATAAGCGAACAACAACATTCTGAATTCTTCTGTATGACTCACAACACGACAAGCTTTGAAAGGATAAAACATCCGTTAGAATCAGCCTTCTTCAGAAATCAAGATAAGAAGAACGTCAAGGTCATATAGGTCATAGCCAAGTGAGTTCACTGGAACGTCGTTGTCAACATTGCCAACACCTTTATTTTCTCAATTTACAGCAATCTCCTCATTTTAGGGGATTTGTTTCTTTGGTTGTATTTGCCAATTCAGGGCACCCAAATTAATAAAATCATAGTTTTTAGTCACACCTCGTTTTGTACATTTTTGTTTCGTTTGCAAAATGTCCAATATTCATGATACAACACTTGCATAAAACAAATGAGCCATTTTTAATAAATGCTTGCAGGAAATATCTCACTCACAGGAAAGTCTAACTCCTATGACGGAATCTAATAAGGGATGCCTCGAGATATTTGTGTGTTTTCCTTTGTCTTAATAGGTTGCAAGACATACAATCTTTCACAGCAAGATGGGCAAAGAGTTTCCTATTCCCCACCAGAGTTCCAGATCTCTCTCATCCTCAGCAAAGTTAATGGAACTGCCTCCCCACATAGTTTCCATTCTCTCCCCAGAAGAGCAATGCCTGAAACCCATCCCCAACAAAGTGGCTGAAGCTTCTTTGTCCCTGTAAACACACCAAATTTGCCCTCACCCATTCACACCATGGCTTGTGATCATCTCATATGCATAAACACAATCATATCATCTCATATCTCATTTTTGATTCACTGCATAGATTCAAAGTCATCTGCACCTAGGGTTTGTGATCTGAGCAATCCAAGAGCTTCTTGAGCCACTCCAAAGGCAACCAATCACTTCAAAGGGGTCCATATGTGTTCTTGTATCATATTCCATCCTTTCAAAGTCAAGATTTCAAAAGAATCACAAGAACTGGGATTGGTGTGGAAGCAGAGCCAGGATAGACTACACAGTTGACCTAAAATTAGGGTTTTGGTTTCAGAGGCCATAACTCCAAATTTTTTGGTCATTCTTGTTTCCATTGGTCTCTATATGGTATAGGGAGTATGCATATCAATTTTCATGAAGAAATTCCATGGGGAAGTCATCTGATCAAGAGTTGACTTTTCAGACAAGTCAGTGCAAAATCAGGGCATCTGAGGCCCCCAATGACCCAACCAATGGGTGATCTTCATCATCTTGAGTGTATATGATCTTTATTTGATCATGGAAGAAGGTTGAAGCTCACAAAAATCAAGATTTTGAAGTTTTTGCAAAGTTGACTTTTTTGGGCATAGTTGACTTTTCAAGAATGTGTCATTTTATGTCATTTTTCAAGCCTTGATTTTTGATCCAAAAATGCTTCAAATGGAAAAACCTTGGTCATGAAAGTTGTTGATCACATTTTTCCCTTTTCAAAAAGTACAAGAACATGATCAAATTCTTCTTGGATCAAAAGTTATGGTGTGACAAAGTTGGCAAAAATCATTGATTTTCAAGACATGCCTCAAATGTGAATTTTGCAAAATCATGAACCAAGGCTTCTTGTAACCTCTAGTTGACATTAAACCATGACACAAACATTCCATGAGCTCTAAAAATCAGAATTGGACCAAAGTTCCTCATGTCCATGGTTTGTGTAACAAGACTTTTTCATGAAGTTTCAAAAGTGAACAACTTGCAAAATCACTCATCACACTTCACCAACTAGTTACCTTGGCTGCTGGACCTTCCCAACATCACACACACATCATGCTGCGCCAGCCCTAGCCTTTGTACCAAGCTAGAACCAAGCCCATGCTTCTCTTACAAAAAAGTTGACTTTTGGCAAAAGCAAACATCCCAATCACCACAGGCCATGTCACATCCTCTGGCCACTTGCAATTGTTTATACTTTCCATTTGCTAGCCAAACATAACACCAAGCCAGGCTGAAATACTCCATAGCATCACATACTCAAACTCACTACATTTTGCAAAACTCTTCGAAACTCTCTGCCCAGCTCACAAACACTCAAGCAAACTTCACACATCAACTCACCATGCCTCATTGAGTAGAAACCAACAAAGAACCAGGCCTGAAACAAGTCATAACATCACTTCACCATTTTCACCCCAAGCTGCAGTTTCCTTCGAAACACCTTCCACAGCTCACAAACATCCAAACAAACTTCACAAACCTTCTCCACTCATCATCTGGACCACAAACAACCCTTCACCCTTGCCAGAAACAGCCTGAATCACCATTGCCATTTTCAACTGAGCTTGAGCAGAAGCTGTTCAAACTCTTCATCCAGCCAACATAAACTTCTCCAAAGCATTCAAGCATCATCAAGAGGTCAAGTGGAGTGGATTACACTAAGAGGGGAGGTCAGAAATCAGCTGGAGTGAAAGCTTCGAATCTCAGGTAGCTCAAGAACTTTTTTTCCAGAAATGGATTTTTAAGTTCTAAACTTGTTCTATATGTCTTCCTGATCATGAATATGCCTTTAGTTTCGAAAATGGTGATGAAATGAGGATTTAATTGCTTCCTGAAACTTTCCTGCCCTAGTTTTTGTTTGCTTCGATTCATCCTTTTCATGAATGATAAATTTGTTTTGAGTGGGGGTTTTGAATCGTGAGCTTGTGGGAATCATTTCTGTGTTCTTAGAATTCATTTTAGATGCGTATGGAGTGAGTTTAGGTTTTGGGGTTGCCGGGGAAGATGACCGGAGCTTCTCTCCGGTCACCTGAGTTTGCTTAGCCCTAATTACAGTAATTAATTCCATTTGAATTCCGTGCGTTGGATTGGGTTGACCGGTTGACTTCGCGCGCATGTGAAGGGCCCAGATTCATTTGATTAGCCCTAATTCATTTTATTAGTTTAATTAATTCATAATTAGGTTAATTGACTCAGAACCAATCCTGGCCACTAGATCTGGCGCTAGTCAACGCATTCAAATCCAGGGCTCATCCCAGCCTTCCATCTGTTTGACTTTCCTTTTATTTTAATTTATTTTCATTTCTTTTTCATTTAACTTGCTTTATTTAATTTAAAATAGTAAAAAATGTTTAAAAATTATGAAACTTTTCCTCATGAGTTTTAATAATTTTTATGACACAAAAATATTTTCATTTTTATTTTTATCATTAAAAAAAGCATTTTTAAATATTTAAAAGATTATTTTTAATTGATTAATGGAAATTAATTTATTAAAAATACTTTTAGGTATTTAAAAATCACCAAAAAATTCATGAATTGTTCTAAGACATTTAGAAACATTGTCCAACCTTCAAACCAAATTTCTTTTTTGATCTTGATGCATTTTGAGAATTTTTCATTGAATTAAAATCATTTTTGTGCATTATTTTGATCCTAAGTTCAAAAAATCATTTCTGCCTATTCATGAGGAGTTGGACATTGACTCTTCTTGCATTGCATTGTGTTTAGCATGTAGTTTGTGAGATTAAATGGCCATGATTTGATCTTGCATTTTCAATTTGTTTGACATTTCTTTTGTTTAGGAACCCTAAAAACCCTAGAAACTTGTAAAAATCATAACTTGAGATTGGTTAAGAGTTGAGACCTCCCCTTTGGACATTGGTTTAGTATGGGATTAGGGGTCTTTTGAGTGGAATTTTCCATTTTTTATCTTAGGGTTTGCTTCTGTTTTTGGTTTTTGTTTGATGTTTGGTTCATAAACCCTAATTTGGGCTTTCATATGCATCCATCTTGCATCCTCTTGCATAACATGACTTGCCATGACATTTCAAGCATCCATTTGATTCATTTGACATCATAAGACATATTGAAAGCATGTTTGATCATTGCATCATGTATTTGCCATGTTGTATGCCATATGCACTTCATAACTTTTCATGTATGTTCATGCTCCTCAACTTGCTTCATTTGCATTCATAATCTTGTGTGAACATTTCCATGTGCTGCCTCATGCTTGTATCACTTCATATCATCATTATCATCATCAACATGCTTCTGGTTTTGTTGCTCATCATGTCATTTCATTTCATTTTTCATTGCATTGCATATCTTTCTAACATTTCAGGTGGTAAGTGAACTTGAGAAGTGAATTTGCCTTCACTTCTCATAACTTTTCTTTTCATCTCTCTTGCATCCATTGCTGCATTTTATATGTGTTTGAGATTGAGCTTGCTCATTCTTGTTCCTCCCACTTTCTTTCTTCAAGTGACTTGACTTCTTGAATGAAGCAAGTCACTTTGCTTCTCTTGATCCTTTCATCTGCTTCCTGGTGGTTCCATTGAAGATTGTTCTTATAAACCTCACAAACCTTAGGAACAACCAAGCATGACAATGATTAGGGTTTTGATTAGTTCCCCCTCTTAGTTTTACCTTTGTGTCTCATTGAGTCTTCTCTTCTCACCTCATAATCAGGGACTAAACCCTAAAGGCTTTAAGGCTTTGTGATTAAGCTTATGCCTGCATCCTTCTCTTAGGATGGAGTGTATAACTTTAATCCTAAGTGTTAAACCCTTAATGTGTTTAAATCTCTTAATCAATTCACATAATAATCATCAAGACATCACACTTGTAACTTGGGCCTTGCATTAGGGTTCTAATTCTTCCTTAACTGGTTAAGAAGGACTAACCCTAGTGTTAATGGACAAGTCCCCCTCAAGTTGTCTTATAAACCCTAAAACTCACTTCATCATCATATCATTAACTAAAATCCACTCAATAAAGGCTTTGTTTTGTCATGAGTTTAATCCCTAATCATGGATTAAGTTGAGGAGTTTTCCTCAGCTTAAACATTCTCATCTATTATCCTTCTATTAGGATGGTGTAATGAGTCTGTTAAATCCCTGATTACGGCTTAACCTCATTACTTAACACTAAACAAAAACACCAAAAACATCTAAATAATCACAAGTAGGTTAATGATCTTAATCCTACATCAAAGGTGATTAAGTGTGAGAATCTGACTTCACACTTAAGGTATTCTCATTACCCCTAATCAGAGGGAAGATGTGATGAGTTTACTAAATCCATTGGTTTAGACTTAAGCTCGTTAACTTATGACAAATTTTCAAAAGCAATAAAATACTGAAAACTCAAAAACAAACAATAATCGCCTCCTCCGGGATTCTTTTCTCATCTCATTCACTCCCAAACGAGAACTTGCTTCTTCCGTCTAATGCAAGACAGTTTGCACCTGAGCCAGACAGGTCATACACTTGAGCATAGACCAGTAAGCAGTTCACAAGTCAATTCACCTTTCAGTCTCTTTGGGTCGAACTACGGTGTTCTGACTTCCTCATTGCACGAGAGGATACGTAGGCATAACTTAACAGTTATCGAACAAAAGTCTCTGTATATACCCCCCTTTCCAGCTTTATTCTTTAAGCCTCATTATCATGAGCATTTCACTCCTACACTAACACTGTACATATTACACTTCACACTTCTCTCACACTGACACCTGTACATCCTTTTCTAGCTCTTTGATACACAAATAGCACTGACACTACCCCTTTAAAACACAAATCTTTTAAGCGTGGATCCCGTCGAGTACGGCGGACAATCTGGGTGCTAATACCTTCCCAGGTTGTAACCAACCCCCTTTCTCAGTCTCTCTGGTTCGCAACCGTCTTATCCATCTCTTTTCTAGGTCTATGCAGCATTTCCTTTCCTCCGGGATAAAAATGCCTAGCTGGCGACTCTATTTCATTCTCCAGTGAGTTCACGGCTGTGTGTTCTCACTGTCCCTCTCGCCGACCGTTCGCGTCTGTACCTTTATTTGGGCCGGTCCCACTTTTCGGGAGCGACAGCTTGGCGACTCTGCTGGGGACCCTTATACTGCAACCAGGGCTTCTGGTTCTTTTTGTGGGTTCCTCCTAGCGCTTGATTGATTTGTGTTTACTGGGGTGTTATGTGTTTATTTGTGCTTGTATATGTTTTATTTTTGCTTTATGTACAGTTTGTTTACTTTCTTTACTGCTTTTGTATATATCATACTGTCATGTTGCTGGCTGGATCTGGTTTTTTTGTTTTGGTGGGTGGGTGATTCATTGAGAGTTAAGGTCCTATACCTGGAACCTGAGTGACACCTAGGCTAGAGTGAATCATATTCTTACCCATTCCATTTCGGTCTGGTGCGGGAATATGAAACACGGTTCAGATATGGGTTTCTTCTTGAGAACTCTGTGTTGCAGATTTCCTGCAATGCTAGGGCTATCTGGGAAGCCTGCTAAGTCTGGATGACCTTTAGTATTGACCTTCAGAAACTGAGGTGAATTAGAGGAGGAACTTTTATGGTTATTGTAAACACTGTACCTCCGGGTTGGAAGTGTTTACACTTCTCATAACTGATCCAAGTCTGAGGATCCTTGTTTTAGAACACTACCTGTGAGGGGGTTGGGCTGTTTACAGGTTTGCAGGTACCTTGACCTCAGAATACCCTGTTACTTTGACTTGATTAAGAATACTTCATTTTGGAACAGTTCTTGTGATTTTAACCCTGGACATGTGACTCTTTATTTGAGTCCCCCACCTTGGTTACTGGATTTATAGACCTCCATCTGGATTTCTTACACACATGGACTTACATCAGAGCAATTGATCAGATCCAGCTCAGTCACAAACCCTTGCATATCATTTGCATACATCCTCATTGCATCATATTGACATTTGCTTATTTGTGTTTCAGGGTGTCCATCTTCATTTTTGGTTCTGGTTTTGACCCCATCTTCAGTATTGGCCCATCTTCATCAGCTATCTGCTTCAGCTATCACCTGCACCAGCCAATCAGTGGCCATTTCTTCAGTATTATCATCAGCACCTGTCTCTACTCAGTCTTCAGCATCATGGCTCCTAAAAAGAGCAACATCACCTATCACTTCTTCCAGCCAGAGTTATCAGACATCAGGAGGATTCAGACCCTGATTACTCCAGATCACATACCATTGTTCAGGGAACATTATGGAGATATACTTGATATGGTTATGGATCTGGACCCTTCACAGAGAAGCCTGATCCACACTTGCATTCAGTTCTATGATCCCCCACTGAGATGTTTCACTTTCCAAGACTTTCAGTTGGGCCCTCTATTGGAAGAATACTCATCATTGGTTGGTTTGCCTATCAGGGGTGGAATCCCTTTCAACCCTGAGATGGTCTTTCCTAGTAATGGAGAAGTAGCAAAGGCTTTGCATCTGGAACCTGTCCTGATTGAGCAGCATATGACTTCTAAAGCTGGAATCCCTGGCTTCCATCTGGATTTCCTGATCTCTCAAGCTACCCTGAAAGCTTCTTTAGGAGAGTGGAAAGCTGTCTGTGCTCTATTGGCCTTGAGTGTATATGGAATTGTATTGTTTGCAGATGAGCCTCGATTCATTAGCAAGAATGCAATCCATCTGTTCATCTTGAAGAACCCAGTGCCAACTTTATTGGGGGATCTCTACTATTCAGTGCATCAGAGGAATGAAAAGCAGAGGGGAAGATTAGTGAGGTGTTGTGCTCCATTATTCCATACTTGGCTTCTCAGGCACCTACCCAGGACAGATGCATTTTTGAATCCTCATCAGCAGAGTAACTGGGCTAAGAGACTCACTGCTCTAACTTCAGCTGATATCAGGTGGTGCACCCAAAGCACCAAAGGCAGGGATATCATCACCAGCTGTGGGCATTTTCCCAATGTGCCCCTAATAGGAGTTAAGGGTAGTATTAATTACAACCCTCTGCTGTTCAGAAGACAGCTGGGCTATGCACTGGTCCACACTCCTAAAGCACAGGACTTGGTTGAAACGCTTTATTGTGAGAACAAGATTAATCTGGCTGTTGTTAGGCAGGCTGCCTGGGCCTGGGATAATGTTCAAACCAAGGGAATGACC
The DNA here is from genome assembly GCA_963966055.1 of Lathyrus aphaca. Lineage (NCBI taxonomy): Eukaryota > Viridiplantae > Streptophyta > Magnoliopsida > Fabales > Fabaceae > Lathyrus > Lathyrus aphaca. Next base: position 270,101,144 of record OZ014522.1, read on the forward strand.
ATTCTGGGGAAGTGCAACAATGTGGCATCAGCACAATATTATGAGTGGTCCCGTGCCAGGGCTCAATTCTCTGGGATGCCCTTTACCATAGAAGACATTCCCGAGTCATCTTCAGCACCACCCCCTGCCACTATCAGTTTGGAGGAGTTTGAAAGCTTGAAGGAAAGAAATGAGAAGTTAACCCAGGCTTTGCAGAAGACCCTCCGAGAGAGGAGTGAGGGCATGAGGGAGGTTGAGAGATTGGAGAAGTTGAGAGTGGAGCATCTGGTTAGGATTGAGAAGTCTGGGGATTATATCAAAAAGTCTAAGGCTGGAGAGCAAATTCTGAAGAATGCTTGCAAAGAAGCCCAGTTCCAGAGAGCAAGGACAGACTTGTATCTGAAGGAGAGTCAGGCCCGGTGGGTCAGGATCACCGAGGCTCGTACTCTGGAGGACAAGAGAGTTCAAGACAAGATGGAGCAACTGGAAGCTAATGCAAAAGTGCAGCAAGAAGCCCTGGCAGCAGCCCAGAGGGAGATATCAGAACTGAAGATCAAAGCAGGAGTGAAAAGGTCAAAGGACCAAAGCCAGCACAAGAGGCTAACAGCAGCTGTTACGACCCGGAATCTCCTCATCAGGAATCTCACGGAGCGTCCGGCTGATCCTGTGACCGAAGCACTTCTCAAGGAAGTTCGTGAGGATGAGTTTGGTCTTGGTGTTTGACCATTTGTTTGTTGTTGCTTTCATTCCATGTACTTTTATTTTCCTGTAATGTATTTTGACCCCTCCGAGGGCTTGTATTTGTAAACAGACTATGTACCACTTTGCTTTTTGTAATATATGTATGTTCCGTCCAAGTTTACTTCAAAAGCAACATCAACAGCATCTTCAAGGGTCTGGAAGGGTCAAAACCGAATGCCAAACCGGATACCTTGAAAAGCAAATAAGCATACTGCATTGCACGCTAACCCTTTGTTTGTTTTGTAGGTTTTTGTTTATTGCCACTAACTCTGTTGTGATGTACAGGAATTATTGCTAGGCGCCGGGTATTTCCCCTCAACCGTCCGCACCGTTATCCAACCCGAAACAACCTTCCGGGAATTCAAATGGATCAGGTACAGCAGGACCTTGCTGAGGTCAGAAATCAAATGGCAAATGAAAGGCTAGAGATGAGAACGCAGATGACTCAGTTCATGGAAGTGATGAACAACATGGCTCAGAGCCAGGAAAGATTGAGGGCCATGGTGGAAAGGCAGAATCAAGAAGATCCACATATAGGAACTGCCGGCACCAGCAACAATGAAAGGGTCCAACCTCATGTTAACCCCCCTGTATTTGGACCACACCTCCATCCTGAGGTCAACATCCCTGCAAATGTTCAAGGAACTGCCACTGCAGCCAGGGTACTTCAAGAAGACCCCCAAGAGGACCAGTTTACAATAATGGGTGCTGGGGAGGAAGCTTATGATAGAAGGTTGGAGGAGATAGCTGAGAAGCTGAGATCCTTAGAGTCTCAAAACTCTTTGGGCTTCGACGTCATGGACATGGGCTTCGTAGACGGGGTCAGGATCCCCCATAAGTTCAAGCCTCCCTGTTTTGAAAAATACAACGGGACTTCATGCCCCCGGACTCATTTACAATCATTTCTGGGAAGGCTGAAGGCCTATACAATGGATGAGAAGCTCTGGATGTTCTATTTCGAGGATAGCTTGACTGGAGCGTCAAGAGAATGGTACTCTCACTTGACAAGGGCAACTATTAGGTGCTGGAAGGACCTGGCAGAGGCCTTCATCAGACAGTATCAGTACAACTTAGATATGGCGCCCAACAGGACTCTCCTAATGGGAATGTCACAGTCGTCAAGAGAAAGTTTCCGAGAATATGCCCAGAGATGGAGGCAATTGGCTGCTGCTGTTCAGCCACCTATGTCTGAGAGGGAAATGGCAGATATGTTTATGAACACCCTTCAGGGGACTTACATTGACAGGCTGGCTGCTTTCTCTTCCACTAGCTTTGCAGATGTTGTCATAGCTGGGGAAAGAATTGAAAGCCTGTTAAAGATGGGTAAGATATCAGACAACGGTGCAAGCTCGTCCAGTAGTACAAGAAAGCCTTTTGCAGGCCCAAGAAGAACTGGCGAGACCAATGCCATCCACACCAACAGGGGCAGGCCCCAATATGTTCACAGATCAGTGGCAGCAGTCACCATTCCCGCTCCAGCTCACCCTCAACCAGTTTATCAACCTCCGCAACAAAACTATCAACAACAACCTCAGTACCATCAGCAAAATCAGTATCCTCCAAGGAATTACAGTAACAACAACAACAACCAACAAAGGCCATTCCAACAGAGGCCATCTCAAGCTAATAGGGTGATCGATCCGATCCCTATGCCATATGCTACATTGCTGCCACAACTCCTGAAACTCAACCTAGTTGAGCTAAGGACGCTGGCACCTCCAGATCCCAATAGTCTACCCAGGAACTATGACTCCAACGCCAGATGTGCCTTCCATTCAAATGCACCTGGCCACAATACAGAAAAGTGCAGAGCTCTGCACATGAAGGTACAAGACCTGGTGGACTCAAAAGCTCTGAATTTCGCACCACCACCTAATGTCAATAAGAACCCAATGCCAAACCACGGTGGTCCCAGAATTAACGCTATTGAAGAAGACAAACCGTCTTATTTAATAACCAGTGTGGGTCAGATCAGGACACCGTTGGTAGAAATCAAGGCTCAACTCCTCGAATGTCAAATGTTCCCGGGGTGTGAATTGGGGTGTGCCTACTGCAATATTTCGGTCAATGGGTGCGATAATCTGAGGAATGGCATAGACGGTCTCATTCAGAGTGGCCAACTTCAGATCACCACATCATTTCCTACAAATCCAGCAATTTCATCAGCAACAACTCCAGAACCTCCTACAACTGCAGCAACCATTGTTCCTGACAATTCTTCGGTTTCATCAACAAGTACTTCATCTGTCATTTCAACTGATCAGATATCAATGAATGTTCCTTCTACAACTCCAGCACCACTCCATTTTGAAACTCCTACAACAACAACACCCATCCTTCCACCAATGTCTCCTACAACACCAGCAACAAATCACGAAGATGTCTCAACTGTCACAATATTTTATGATCCTGAAAACAACTCTGTCTACAACTCAGAAGGTGCTGCTCCCATCAGGGCACCAGTCACAATTTATTACGATCCACAGACTATCACAATTCCTTCTACAGCTGCAGTCAGCCCATTCACTATCACGGTGCCTGGACCAGTGCCTTATGAAAGCAGTAATGCTATCCCCTGGCATTACGGCTCTGACCTGTACTGTGAAGGACAAAAGATCACTTTTGAATCATCAACCCCTGCACTACAAGTAGACAATGTGGGAGGAGGCGGAGGCTTCACTCGAAGCGGACGTCTTTTCGCCCCACAAATTCAGAGACCCACCGCCGAAGCAGAAGCTGCTGCCAAGGCAAAAGGGAAGAGCCCTGTGCAGGAAGATCAAGCCGTTAAAGAAGCTTTGAGGACACCATTCGATCAAGAGGTTGATGAGTTCATGCGAATCATCAAAAAGAGTGATTATAAAATAGTGGATCAGCTTCATCAGACGCCTTCCAAGATCTCAATCCTATCATTGCTTATGTGCTCCGAAGCCCATCGGAATGCACTACTCAAAGTCTTGCACGCAGCTTACGTGCCTGAAGAGATCACTGTCAATCAGCTGGAAGCTGTAGTGGGGAATGTTAATGCTAGTCACGGACTAGGGTTCACCAATACTAATTTGACAACGGAAGGCCGCAACCATAACAAAGCCTTGCACATAACCATGGAATGTAAAGGTGCTGTCCTTTCCCATGTGCTGGTGGACACGGGGTCATCCCTCAATGTCTTACCTAAAAAGGCCCTGGTGAAGCTAGAATATGATGGATTGGCGTTGAGACCCAGCAACCTGGTGGTAAGAGCCTTTGATGGTTCAAAAAGATCGGTTCTGGGAGAGATTGAGTTGCCCATAACGATTGGCCCGCATACCTTTAAAACGACCTTCTACGTGATGGATATACAGCCTGCCTACAGCTGTCTATTGGGTAGGCCATGGATTCACGCCGCTGGCGCCGTGACCTCTACCCTTCACCAGAAGTTAAAATATGAGTGGGAGGGTCAAATCGTTACAATCTGTGGAGAAGAGGATATTTTTGTTAGCCACCTGGCTACCTATAAATACATTGAGATGGATGGGGAGATCCATGAAACAATGAGCCAGGGGTTCGAAGCCTTGAATGTGAATGAAACATCTGCTGTACCTGGTACTTCAATATCATCATACCAACAAGCCCGGAAGGTTGTTGAGGGAGGAAACGCCCAAGGCTGGGGCAAACTGCTATCGGTGGAGAAGAAAGAGGACAGATTTGGGTTGGGTTACAGACCAACTCAACAAGATCAAGCAGCGGCTGCGAAAGAGCCCAACTTTGTGAGTGGGGGGATGCTCACCCCTGATGTTGTCAACTGTCTGGAAGACGAGCTGGAAGAAGAACGCAACCTGGAAAGCTGGATTCGTCCAAAGATCCCGGGGAGCAGTATCTCAAACTGGTCTTCCCAGGAAATTATAAGGGTTACTCATGCAGAGTAATTATTATTTCCTGTATTTTTATAGCATGCATCAAAGTCTTGCATCTTGCCCAAGATGACAAGACTCATTTTGTAATCGGGCCATCTGTACTTTTTGTGCAAACAAGATTAATCAATGAAATATCAGACATCTTTTTGCAAATGAGTCTTTTTCTTTTCCACTCACTGTTTTTCCATTTTTCTTTTTGTACAAAAAATAAATGGCAGTGTTTTCAAAATGATAACTTTATTTCACTTTTCTAAAGCAAGATTAAAATCAATCACTAAAATGAACAAACTGAACCCTTGCAGAGAATGCTCTCCAGACAGCACCGACAACAGCACGGCTATGACTTCGTATGACTTTGACAATCCAATCAATCAAGCTGATGAAGGGGTTGAAGAAGAATATGAGCTTCCTGAAGAGCTAGCCAGGTTATTGAGACAAGAGGAAAAGGTTATTACTCCTCACCAGGAGGAGGTCGAAGTGATTAATCTTGGTACAGTTGAAGACGTGAAAGAGGTTAAAATCGGAGCCTGCCTGCAAGACTCAGTGAAGAGACAACTGATTGACCTGCTTCGAGAGTATGTGGATGTGTTTGCTTGGTCTTACCAAGATATGCCAGGGTTGGACACCGACATTGTTGTGCACAAGCTGCCTTTAAGAGAAGAATGCCCGCCGGTTAAACAGAAACTGCGCCGTACTCGTCCAGACATGGCAATGAAAATCAAGGAGGAGGTACAAAAGCAATGGGACGCCAGGTTCCTTGCTGTAACTAGCTATCCACCGTGGGTGGCTAACATAGTACCTGTGCCTAAGAAAGACGGCAAAGTAAGAATGTGTGTTGACTACCGGGATCTGAACAGAGCTAGCCCGAAAGATGATTTCCCATTACCTCACATTGATGTATTGGTTGATAATACGGCTCAGTTCTCGGTATTCTCCTTCATGGACGGATTTTCAGGATACAATCAGATTAAGATGTCACCTGAAGACATGGAAAAGACAACCTTCATCACACCTTGGGGCACGTTCTGCTACAAGGTAATGCCATTTGGGCTCAAGAATGCCGGTGCAACATATCAACGGGCTATGGTAACATTATTCCACGATATGATTCATAAAGAAATCGAATGCTATGTGGATGATATGATTGCCAAGTCCCTTACTGAAGAAGACCACCTGGTAAATCTGCTGAAATTGTTCAAGCGTCTGAGGAAGTACCAACTAAAGTTGAACCCCAACAAATGCACATTCGGGGTGAGATCTGGTAAGCTGTTGGGTTTTATTGTAAGCGAGAAAGGGATTGAAGTTGACCCTGATAAAGTCAAGGCTATTCAAGAGATGCCTGCACCGAAGACAGAGAAAGAAGTTCGAGGATTCTTAGGTCGATTGAACTACATTTCACGGTTCATATCTCACCTTACAGCAACCTGTGAACCCTTGTTCAAGCTGTTAAGAAAAGAACAGACGGTCAGGTGGAACGAAGACTGCCAGAAGGCTTTTGACAAAATCAAGGAGTACTTACAAGAACCTCCAATCCTTATGCCTCCAGTTGAAGGAAGACCTCTGATAATGTATTTGACGGTATTAGAAGAGTCAATGGGGTGTGTGCTGGGCCAGCATGACGAGTCTGGTCGAAAAGAGTATGCAATATACTACCTAAGCAAAAAGTTTACCGACTGTGAACAACGTTATTCACTGCTCGAGAAAACTTGCTGTGCTTTAGCGTGGGCTGCTCGCCGACTGAGACAGTATATGTTGACCCACACTACTTTATTGATCTCAAAGATGGACCCAGTCAAGTACATTTTCGAGAAGCCAGCTCTTACTGGACGGGTTGCAAGATGGCAAATGATTCTTACGGAATATGACATCCAATACACATCTCAGAAAGCCATCAAGGGCAGCGTATTGTCTGAATATCTTGCTGAGCAACCCATTGATGATTACCGGCCTATGAGATTTGACTTCCCTGATGAAGACATCATGTTCATAAAAGCAAAAGATCATGAAGAGCCTATTCACACTGAAGGGCCCGACCCGGGAGAAGAATGGACTATGATGTTTGATGGGGCTGTTAATATGAATGGTCGTGGTATTGGTGCAGTACTCATTACACCTAAGGGAGTTCACATGCCTTTCTCGGCAAAACTCACTTTCAACTGCACTAACAACGAAGCTGAATACGAAGCTTGCATTATGGGTCTTGAGGAAGCCATTGACCTCAGGATCAAGACGTTGACTGTATTCGGAGATTCAGCTCTGGTAATCAATCAAACCAACGGCAAATGGTACACCCACCAGGATCATCTGATACCTTACAGGGATTATACAAGGAAGTTATTGACTTTCTTTACAACGGTCAAGCTTGAGTATATCCCTCGGGACGAGAATCAGTTTGCAGATGCTCTGGCAACCATTTCATCCATGATCAAAGTTCAGTCTGCCAACTTTGTACCTCAGATTTCAGTATCCAGGCTTGACAGACCAGCATATGTGTTCGCAGCAGATGTTGTTAAAGATGATAAGCCTTGGTTCCATGACATTAAATGCTTCTTGGAGGATCAAACATACCCACCTGGGGCATCTTCCAATGATAAGAAGACTTTGAGAAGGCTTGCTGGTAGTTTCTTTCTGAACACTGATGGGTCTTTATACAAAAGGAACTTTGATATGGTACTCCTCAGATGCGTCGATAAGACAGAAGCAGACCTGTTGATGCATGAAGTGCACGAAGGATCCTTTGGTACCCATGCTGGAGGGCATGCCATGGCTAAGAAATTGCTAAGATCAGGCTATTACTGGATCACAATGGATGCCGATTGTTGTGCCTATGCCAGAAAATGCCATAAATGCCAGATTTATGCAGATAAGGTGCATGTGCCTCCCAATCCTTTGAACATCATGTCTTCACCCTGGCCCTTTGCTATGTGGGGCATTGACATGATTGGTAAGATCGAGCCAACTGCTTCAAATGGCCACAGATTCATCCTGGTCGCCATTGATTATTTCACCAAGTGGGTTGAAGCAGCCTCATATGCAAACGTCACGAGACAAGTGGTAGCCAGATTTCTGAAAAGAGATATCATCTGTCGGTATGGAGTGCCCGAGCGAATCATTACTGATAATGGTTCCAACCTAAACAACAAAATGATGGCTGAGCTGTGCCGGGACTTCAAGATCCAACACCACAATTCTTCTCCTTACAGGCCAAAGATGAATGGCGCTGTTGAGGCAGCTAATAAGAACATCAAGAAGATTGTGCAGAAGATGGTAGTCACTTATAAAGACTGGCATGAGATGCTACCGTTTGCCTTGCATGGGTATCGCACGTCAATCAGGACATCCACTGGGGCAACACCGTATCAGCTTGTGTATGGTATGGAAGCAGTCCTACCAGTTGAAGTTGAATTACCCTCTCTACGGGTACTGATGGATGTTAAACTGAACGAAGCTGAGTGGGTTAGGTCCCGATACGAGCAACTGAGTCTGATCGAAGAGAAAAGATTGGCTGCAATCTGTCATGGGCAGTTGTATCAGAAAAGAATGAAGAAAGCCTTCGATCAGAAAGTCAGGCACCGAGAGTACCAAGTGGGAGATCTTGTGCTGAAAAGAATCCTCCCTCCTCATACAGACCACAGGGGCAAGTGGACTCCGAATTATGAAGGACCATTTGTAGTAAAGAAAGTTTTCTCTGGTGGAGCACTCATGCTCAGCACCATGGATGGTGAAGATTTCCCGTCCCCTGTGAATTCAGATGCAGTTAAAAAATACTTCGCATAAAAAAAAATAATAATAAATAAAAAATGACCCGCTGGACACAAAAACAGAATGTAAGTCCAGGCAAAAATAGGGCATCCCGGCGAGTCAAAAACAGAATAAAAGACTCGGGCAAAAATAAGGGAAAAATAAACAAAAAAATGTGTACACCCGCTGAGTTGAAAAGCCGCATTGGACGACTCAGGCAAAAATGGGTATCCCGATGGATTGAAAACCCGGAAGGGCGATCCATGCAAAATAAGGGAATAGGCGAACAACTGCATTCTGAATTCGTCTGTATCACCTGCAACTTGGTAAACCTCGAAAGGATCAAGCTTCAATCAGAATCAACATTCTTCAAAAAAGCAAGATGAGAAGAACGTCAAAAGTCATACGGGTCATAGTGAAGAGGAAGCTCCTCAAAGCGTCATCAACACTGCCAACATTTTGTTTCTCAATTTGTGACAATCTCCTCATTTCAGGGGATTTGTTTCTTTGACTGTACCTTGCCAATTCAGGGCACATGAATTAATAAAATCAGATTTTTTTTTCAGTCATGTTTCGTTTTGTACATTTTTATTTTGCAAAGAATGTCTGATGTCTCTAAAAAAACTGATTGCACGAGTACAGATGCTTCTCTCTAAGAAAATAAAAACACATGCTTGCAGGGAATATACTTACTCTCGAAGGTGCTTAACTCCTATGACGGAATCCGGTAAGGGATACCTCGGGATCATTTGTGAGTTTCCTTATCTTTGCAGGATTGCAGGTATCCCGAACGCTACTTGGGGCATGTAAGCCTCATCCCAGCAAATTGGCAAATCAACACTCAATTGTGGCACCCGAGGTGCTTTCTCCCCAGCTGAGTTGCCTCTCATGACTTCCCCAGCTGAGTTGCCTTTTATTATCTATCCCCATCAGAATTGCCAGGCATCGCAAAAGGCACATATATCCCCGGCTGAGTTAAGGATCCCCTTCAGCGGAATCCCTAGGAAGGTCTCTCAATGATCTCTCTTTCTCCCCAGCCGAGTTGCCTTTCATCCTCAGCCGAGTACAAAAGTCAGGGAACCATCTCCCCACAGAGTTCCAGCCTCTATCCAGAAGAGCAGTGCATGAAGATCACAACAGAGTGAAGAAAGATTCTACCAGCCCCAGCTGGGTCTCTCATTCATAAGGATAGGTCTCTCAGTGACCCGAATCCCCAAGCAGATACATCTCATCAGATCTACCGATGATCTCATCCCCAGCTGGGATGTCTACTTCAACAGATTGATCAGAGATCTTCGCGGCAACGGGACCCGGATCCCGGTTTGGTACCTTTGCACAATCATAGCATTTGCATCATATTCACCCACAAAGCGTAGCATTCCGTCTAGTACGGAGCATTACGGCAAAAATCCAACACATAGCATAATCATAAGCCATGTTTTTGAATCAGCACTTGTGACCAGTAACCATTCATCAGAATGCAGAATACTTTCCCCCAGAGTCCCCACCAGAGTCCCAGCAAAAGCAGCTACAAACACCAGTATATACTCCTTTTGGCATCTGACCGTGCCAACACTCCCCAGTAAGTCGCCTGAACACTCTTTACAAACAAGATCACCCGTATTACAGATACTTCCTGGCACCCGCCCGTGTCATATCCTCAGCAGAAAGCCAAAGGCATCATCTTTGCACTCACCTATACTTGTATATACACCTTCTTGACACCCGTCCGTGTCATATCCCCAGCGTAGTCGCTTACACTTTTACAACCAATATACTTGTTAATACTATACTCCTCTCCTTTCGACACTCGTCCGTGTCACCATCCCCAGCAGATAAACACCCATCTATACACCACTCATACTTATTTTACTTATACAGATACTCGTCCGTATCTTGTATACACCAGTTATGTCCCCACAGATCCGGCATTGGTTCATGTTCTTTGTTAACCAGTTGGTGCTCGTCCGTACCATCATCTCAGAATATGCGTCAAGTGTCTGTTTCTACCTGATACTCGTCCGTATCATAGTCTTAAGGATGCTCGACCGCATCTTTAATCCATACACTGTGTCGAACACTTCTATACTCTTGAATATAGATACTCGTCTGTGTCTACTATCCCCAGAAGAGTTCTTTCAGATTCAACACTCGTCCGTGTTCTCTGTTAACCAGTTGATACTCGTCCGTATCATCATCTCTGAACATGTGTCAGTTTGTTTCTACCCGATACTCGTCCGTATCGTAGTCTTAAGAATGCTCGTCCGCATCTTTAATCAATACACAATATCTAAACACTTATACTTCTTGTTTCTTGGATATAAACACTCGTCCGTGTTTACTACTCCCCAGTAGATCGCCAACAAAGCAAATATTCCTTTTTTTATCTGGCACTCGTCCTGTGTTACGATAAACTTTAAGAGCAGCCGTACCCTGCTAGGTGGTCGTCCTCCACCTCTTGATGGTCGTCCTCCGTCGTGCTCATCCGATGGCCGTCCCCATCGTTGATTTTAGCAGCCGTCCCCTGCTAGGTGGCGTCCTCCACCTCTTGATGATCGTCCTTCATCAATTTTATCCAATGGCCGTCCCCATTGTTGATTTTTGGTTATCTGGCATTCGTCCTATGTCATGATAAACCCTGAGAGCAGCCGTCCCCTGCTAGGTGGTCGTCCTCCACCTCTTGATGGTCGTCCTCCATCATGCTCATCCGATGGCCGTCCCCATCGTTGATATTTTTCGGCAGCCGTACCCTGCCAGGTGGTCGTCCTCCACCTTTGATGGTCGTCCCCATCATATTTCTTTTATTCCCAACAGAGCAGCCGTCCCCTGCTAGGTGATCGTCCTTCACCTTTGATGGTCGTACCCCATCATCTGTTTATTTCATTTATTCTTTAACCCGATGGCCGTCCCCGTCGTGGTCCCTTTTCCTTTTTAGCCCGATGGCCGTCCCCATCGTTGGTTACTTTGCTTTGTGAACTTGATGGTCGTCCCCGTCATGTTTCATTAATTCCCAGAGAATCTTACTTTATCTTGATGGCCGTCCCCATCGTAATTTCTTACTTTTCCCAGCTAGTCGGTCGTCCCCGTCTTGGCTTTACCTTTTATCCTCAGCATGTCGGCCGTCCCCGTCATTGCTTTATTTTCAGCACTTTCCCCAGCATGTCGGCCGTCCCCGTCATTGCTCTTTACCCAGCAGTCGTCCTCTGCTCGACGGTCGTCCTCCGTCGCCCACTTTACAATATACTTTATTTTCCTTTACAATCTATATCCCTTTTCTTCTTCATTCTGTGAGTGCAAATTTTGGATTGTCTTTGGTATTCAACCACAAGTTATCTCGCTTGCCTGTTAAGCCGTTGCTTACATCCTGCACAGCTAACTCATGTTTGAATAGGGGCAGCTGTAAACACACCAAATTTGCCCTCACCCATTCACACCATGGCTTGTGATCATCTCATATGCATAAACACAATCATATCATCTCATATCTCATTTTTGATTCACTGCATAGATTCAAAGTCATCTGCACCTAGGGTTTGTGATCTGAGCAATCCAAGAGCTTCTTGAGCCACTCCAAAGGCAACCAATCACTTAAAAGGGGTCCATATGTGTTCTTGTATCATATTCCATCCTTTCAAAGTCAAGATTTCAAAAGAATCACAAGAACTGGGATTGGTGTGGAAGCAGAGCCAGGAGAGACTGCACAGTTGACCTAAAATTAGGGTTTTGGTTTCAGAGGCCATAACTCCAAATTTTTTGGTCATTCTTGTTTCCATTGGTCTCTATATGGTATAGGGAGTATGCATATCAATTTTCATGAAGAAATTCCATGGGGAAGTCATCTGATCAAGAGTTGACTTTTCAGACAAGTCAGTGCAAAATCAGGGCATCTGAGGCCCCCAATGACCCAACCAATGGGTGATCTTCATCATCTTGAGTGTATATGATCTTTATTTGATCATGGAAGAAGGTTGAAGCTCACAAAAATCAAGATTTTGAAGTTTTTGCAAAGTTGACTTTTTTGGGCATAGTTGACTTTTCAAGAATGTGTCATTTTATGTCATTTTTCAAGCCTTGATTTTTGATCCAAAAATGCTTCAAATGGAAAAACCTTGGTCATGAAAGTTGTAGATCACATTTTTCCCTTTTCAAAAAGTACAAGAACATGATCAAATTCTTCTTGGATCAAAAGTTATGGTGTGACAAAGTTGGAAAAAATCATTGATTTTCAAGACATGCCTCAAATGTGAATTTTGCAAAATCATGAACCAAGGCTTCTTGTAACCTCTAGTTGACATCAAACCATGACACAAACATTCCATGAGCTCTAAAAATCAGAATTGGACCAAAGTTCCTCATGTCCATGGTTTGTGTAACAAGACTTTTTCATGAAGTTTCAAAAGTGAACAACTTGCAAAATCACTCATCACACTTCACCAACTAGTTACCTTGGCTGCTGGACCTTCCCAACATCACACACACATCATGCTGCGCCAGCCCTAGCCTTTGTACCAAGCTAGAACCAAGCCCATGCTTCTCTTACAAAAAAGTTGACTTTTGGCAAAAGCAAACATCCCAATCACCACAGGCCATGTCACATCCTCTGGCCACTTGCAATTGTTTATACTTTCCATTTGCTAGCCAAACATAACACCAAGCCAGGCTGAAATACTCCATAGCATCACATACTCAAACTCACTACATTTTGCAAAACTCTTCGAAACTCTCTGCCCAGCTCACAAACACTCAAGCAAACTTCACACATCAACTCACCATGCCTCATTGAGTAGAAACCAACAAAGAACCAGGCCTGAAACAAGTCATAACATCACTTCACCATTTTCACCCCAAGCTGCAGTTTCCTTCGAAACACCTTCCACAGCTCACAAACATCCAAACAAACTTCACAAACCTTCTCCACTCATCATCTGGACCACAAACAACCCTTCACCCTTGCCAGAAACAGCCTGAATCACCATTGCCATTTTCAACTGAGCTTGAGCAGAAGCTGTTCAAACTCTTCATCCAGCCAACATAAACTTCTCCAAAGCATTCAAGCATCATCAAGAGGTCAAGTGGAGTGGATTACACTAAGAGGGGAGGTCAGAAAGCAGCTGGAGTGAAAGCTTCGAATCTCAGGTAGCTCAAGAACTTTTTTTCCAGAAATGGATTTTTAAGTTCTAAACTTGTTCTATATGTCTTCCTGATCATGAATATGCCTTTAGTTTCGAAAATGGTGATGAAATGAGGATTTAATTGCTTCCTGAAACTTTCCTGCCCTAGTTTTTGTTTGCTTCGATTCATCCTTTTCATGAATGATAAATTTGTTTTGAGTGGGGGTTTTGAATCGTGAGCTTGTGGGAATCATTTCTGTGTTCTTAGAATTCATTTTAGATGCGTATGGAGTGAGTTTAGGTTTTGGGGTTGCCGGGGAAGATGACCGGAGCTTCTCTCCGGTCACCTGAGTTTGCTTAGCCCTAATTACAGTAATTAATTCCATTTGAATTCCGTGCGTTGGATTGGGTTGACCGGTTGACTTCGCGCGCATGTGAAGGGCCCAGATTCATTTGATTAGCCCTAATTCATTTTATTAGTTTAATTAATTCATAATTAGGTTAATTGACTCAGAACCAATCCTGGCCACTAGATCTGGCGCTAGTCAACGCATTCAAATCCAGGGCTCATCCCAGCCTTCCATCTGTTTGACTTTCCTTTTATTTTAATTTATTTTCATTTAACTTGCTTTATTTAATTTAAAATAGTAAAAAATGTTTAAAAATTATGAAACTTTTCCTCATGAGTTTTAATAATTTTTATGACACAAAAATATTTTCATTTTTATTTTTATCATTAAAAAAAGCATTTTTAAATATTTAAAAGATTATTTTTAATTGATTAATGGAAATTAATTTATTAAAAATACTTTTAGGTATTTAAAAATCACCAAAAAATTCATGAATTGTTCTAAGACATTTAGAAACATTGTCCAACCTTCAAACCAAATTTCTTTTTTGATCTTGATGCATTTTGAGAATTTTTCATTGAATTAAAATCATTTTTGTGCATTATTTTGATCCTAAGTTCAAAAAATCATTTCTGCCTATTCATGAGGAGTTGGACATTGACTCTTCTTGCATTGCATTGTGTTTAGCATGTAGTTTGTGAGATTAAATGGCCATGATTTGATCTTGCATTTTCAATTTGTTTGACATTTCTTTTGTTTAGGAACCCTAAAAACCCTAGAAACTTGTAAAAATCATAACTTGAGATTGGTTAAGAGTTGAGACCTCCCTTTTGGACATTGGTTTAGTATGGGATTAGGGGTCTTTTGAGTGGAATTTTCCATTTTTTATCTTAGGGTTTGCTTCTGTTTTTGGTTTTTGTTTGATGTTTGGTTCATAAACCCTAATTTGGGCTTTCATATGCATCCATCTTGCATCCTCTTGCATAACATGACTTGCCATGACATTTCAAGCATCCATTTGATTCATTTGACATCATAAGACATATTGAAAGCATGTTTGATCATTGCATCATGTATTTTCCATGTTGTATGCCATATGCACTTCATAACTTTTCATGTATGTTCATGCTCCTCAACTTGCTTCATTTGCATTCATAATCTTGTGTGAACATTTCCATGTGCTGCCTCATGCTTGTATCACTTCATAGCATCATTATCATCATCAACATGCTTCTGGTTTTGTTGCTCATCATGTCATTTCATTTCATTTTTCATTGCATTGCATTTCTTTCTAACATTTCAGGTGGTAAGTGAACTTGAGAAGTGAATTTGCCTTCACTTCTCATAACTTTTCTTTTCATCTCTCTTGCATCCATTGCTTCATTTTATATGTGTTTGAGATTGAGCTTGCTCATTCTTGTTCCTCCCACTTTCTTTCTTCAAGTGACTTGACTTCTTGAATGAAGCAAGTCACTTTGCTTCTCTTGATCCTTTCATCTGCTTCCTGGTGGTTCCATTGAAGATTGTTCTTATAAACCTCACAAACCTTAGGAACAACCAAGCATGACAATGATTAGGGTTTTGATTAGTTCCCCCTCTTAGTTTTACCTTTGTGTCTCATTGAGTCTTCTCTTCTCACCTCATAATCAGGGACTAAACCCTAAAGGCTTTAAGGCTTTGTGATTAAGCTTATGCCTGCATCCTTCTCTTAGGATGGAGTGTATAACTTTAATCCTAAGTGTTAAACCCTTAATGTGTTTAAATCTCTTAATCAATTCACATAATAATCATCAAGACATCACACTTGTAACTTGGGCCTTGCATTAGGGTTCTAATTCTTCCTTAACTGGTTAAGAAGGACTAACCCTAGTGTTAATGGACAAGTCCCCCTCAAGTTGTCTTATAAACCCTAAAACTCACTTCATCATCATATCATTAACTAAAATCCACTCAATAAAGGCTTTGTTTTGTCATGAGTTTAATCCCTAATCATGGATTAAGTTGAGGAGTTTTCCTCAGCTTAAACATTCTCATCTATTATCCTTCTATTAGGATGGTGTAATGAGTCTGTTAAATCCCTGATTACGGCTTAACCTCATTACTTAACACTAAACAAAAACACCAAAAACATCTAAATAATCACAAGTAGGTTAATGATCTTAATCCTACATCAAAGGTGATTAAGTGTGAGAATCTGACTTCACACTTAAGGTATTCTCATTACCCCTAATCAGAGGGAAGATGTGATGAGTTTACTAAATCCATTGGTTTAGACTTAAGCTCGTTAACTTATGACAAATTTTCAAAAGCAATAAAAGACTGAAAACTCAAAAACAAACAATAATCGCCTCCTCCGGGATTCTTTTCTCATCTCATTCACTCCCAAACGAGAACTTGCTTCTTCCGTCTAATGCAAGACAGTTTGCACCTGAGCCAGACAGGTCATACACTTGAGCATAGACCAGTAAGCAGTTCACAAGTCAATTCACCTTTCAGTCTCTTTGGGTCGAACTACGGTGTTCTGACTTCCTCATTGCACGAGAGGATACGTAGGCATAACTTAACAGTTATCGAACAAAAGTCTCTGTATATACCCCCCTTTCCAGCTTTATTCTTTAAGCCTCATTATCATGAGCATTTCACTCCTACACTGACACTGTACATATTACACTTCACACTTCTCTCACACTGACACCTGTACATCCTTTTCCAGCTCTTTGATACACAAATAGCACTGACACTACCCCTTTAAAACACAAATCTTTTAAGCGTGGATCCCGTCGAGTACGGCGGACAATCTGGGTGCTAATACCTTCCCAGGTTGTAACCAACCCCCTTTCTCAGTCTCTCTGGTTCGCAACCGTCTTATCCATCTCTTTTCTAGGTCTATGCAGCATTGCCTTTCCTCCGGGATAAAAATGCCTAGCTGGCGACTCTATTTCATTCTCCAGTGAGTTCACGGCTGTGTGTTCTCACTGTCCCTCTCGCCGACCGTTCGCGTCTGTACCTTTATTTGGGCCGGTCCCACTTATCGGGAGCGACAGTCCCCAACTGAGTTCTCCTTACAGATAGATCTACCAATGATCTATTCCCCCAAGCAGAGTTCTCCCCCTGGCAGATCTACCAATGATCTCTCCCCCAAGTCTGGTTGTTCCCCCAAATAGATCAGCCAGAGATCTTTATCCCAGCAGGATCCGAGTCTCGGATCAGTTTTTCTTTTGCATAATCATGGCATTTGCATCATATTCACCAAATAAGCGTAGCATTCTGTCTAATACGGAGCATTACGGCAAAAATCAAACATTTGCATGATCATAAGCCAGGTTTGAGCCAGTCACCTGCAATTACTGTCAATATTTCATCAGCAATATACGAAATACATCCTTTGCACATAAAAGCCAAAGCATCCCCTTTGCACTCTCAAGTACATATACTTGTTTTATATATGCTTTTTTCGACACTCGTTCGTGTCATCCTATCCCTGCAGGTCGCCCGAACACCTTCTGCAAGAAAATACTTGTTCATAACACACTCTTTCGACACTCAGCCATGTCATTTTAATCTCCCCATAGAAAGCCAAATCATATCATTTTCACTCTCAAAATAGATGCTTGTTTATATTTATACATGTTTGACACTTGTCCGTGTCATTCTTCCCCAGCAAATCAAGCACTCGTCTGTGTCTTGCTCATACCCCACCAACAAACTAATACTTGTACATACTTATACAAAAGTCTCTGATACTCGTCCGTATCTTGTTTATATCACTCTTCAACAGATTCGACACTCGTCAGTGTTCCTTGTTAACCAGTTGATACTCGTCCGTATCATCATCTTTGAACACGCGTCAGCGTTTGTTTCTACCTATACTCGTCTATATCATGGTCCTAAGGATGTTCGTCCGCATCTTTAATCTATACACCTCCTCAAACACTTAATCCTCTATTTATTAAAAGCGTAAGAACTCGTCTGTGTTTACCGTTCCCCAGTAAGTCACCAACAAAGCAACTTCCTCCTATCCTACATTCGTCCTATGTCGTGATACTTTCGGCAGCCATCCCCTGCCAGGTGATCGTCCTTCACCTTTGGATAATCGTCCCTCATCCTTTCCCCAGTGGAATCTCCATCATTGGAACCTTCTATCCGACATTCGTCTTATGTCGTGATACTGTTAGCAGCCGTCCCCTGCTAGGTGATCGTCCTTCACCTTTTGATGACCGTCCCTCAACATTTTTACCCGATGGTCGTCCCCATTGTTGATCTTGTTATCTGACATTCGTCCTATGTCGTGATAATCCCCAAGAGCAGCCGTACCCTTCTAGGTGATCATCCTTCACCTCTTGATGATCGTCCTTCATCATGCTTATATGATGGCCGTCCCCATCATTTATCTTTGCTATCCGACATTCGTCCTATGTCATGATAAAGAGCAGCTGTCCCTTGCTAGGTGTAAACACCCCAAATTTGCCCTCACCCATTCACACCATGGCTTGTGATCCTTTCATATGCATAAGTTCAATCATATCATCTCATATCACATTTTTAATTCACTGCACTAGTTCAAAGTCATCTGCACCTAGGGTTTGTGATCTGAGCCATCCCTGAGCCATTTGAGCCACTCCAAAGGTCTTCAATCACTTCAAAGGGGTCCATGTATGTTCAAGCATCATATTATACCCTCACAAAGTCAAGAAAGTCAAATAATCACAAGAACTGAGAAAGGCATGGAAGCAGAGCCAGGCTTAACTGCACAGATGACCTAGAATTAGGGTTTTGGTTTCAGAGGCCATAACTCCAAATTGTTTGGTCATTCTTGTTTCTATTGGTCTCTATATGTTATAAGGATCATGCATATCAAGTTCCATGAAGAAATTCCATGGGGAAGGCATCTGATCAAGAGTTGACTTCTTGAGCAAGTCAGTGCAAAATCAGGGCATCTGAGGCCCCCAATGACCCAACCAAAGGGTATTTTCCATCATTTTGAATATGTATGATCTTTATTTGATCATGGAAGATGTTAGAAGTTCACAAAATTGAAGAATTTCAAGCCATTTGCAAAATTGCCTTTTTGGGAAAGTGACTTGTAATGTAAACTTGCCATTTTGGGAAAGTTTTTCAACCTCCTCAAATTGATTCAAAAATGCTTCAAATGAGAAAACTTTGGTCATGAAAGTTGTAGAATGGATCATTCCCTTTTCAAAAAGTACAAGAAATCATTCTAATTCATTATGGATCAAAATTTATGGCTTGTCAAAGTTGGGAAAAATCACATAATTTCAAGTTTTACACCAAAGAGGCAAAGTTGCAAAACCTCTTGCCAAGGCAAAATGTGACTTCAATGTGACTTCTAACCTTTGCACAAACATAAACCAATGCCTAAAAATCAGATTGCACAAAATAACCTCCCATTTTCATGACTTATGCTTCAAGTAATCATAAAAGGGCCAAAAGATCACAAAGTTGCAAAACCTCTCACAAACCCTAATCCACTTGCTAATTGGCCTCAAGATTGATTCTATGGCTCTCCTCAATCCTTGCTGCACAGGACACCCCTTTGTCCTTGGCCTGCCATTGACCCATACCTCTCTTACACAAAAAGTTGACTTTATGCATTTTGCTCCATACCAATCAGCATAGGCCACACCAACTCCACAGACCTATCACAATGTGATAAGTGGACAAAAAGCAACTCAAAACATAACACAACTCAGCCTGATCCCTCCCACAAGCCAGCATTCTCCAAACTCACCTCTTATGCATTTTCATTTGAATCTCCACACACAAGACACAAACACAAAAACAAACTTCATAGAATCACTCGACATGTTCCTCTGATCATTTCCCAACCCTCATTTGTCCCTGAAACCACCTCAAGCAGAAACACGATTCTCACCCTTCACTGAATAGAACTCCATCAAACTCTTAAACCAGCCACTTTAAACTCCAACCAAGCTTCAAAGCTTCATCAAGAGGATCATTGGAGCCATTTTGAAGCAAAGAAGCAGGCAGAAAGCTCCTGGATTGAAAGCTCCATTTCAGGTGAGCTCAAGAAATTTTTTTTCCAGAACTTCTATTTTTAGTTTCTAAATGCTTCCTTATGCTTCACTGATTATCATGATGTGATTTATTTCGAAAATGAGTGAGAAATGACCATGTATGCTTGTTCTGAAACTTTGCCTGTGAAATGCGTTTTGGTTTGATTCTTCTGATTCATGGAAAATAAATGATTTATGGGGTGGGGTTTAGGTTCAGTGATGTTTAAGGATTGATTCTGGAGATTTTGGTGAAGTTTTGATGCGTATTGAGGGAGATGGGGTGAGGAGCTTGCCGGAGAAGATGACCGAAACACTGTTCCGGTCATCTGAAAGTGATTAGGGTTAGGATTAGGGCTAATGACATAATTAGGCAAGTTTGAATTCTGGCCGTTCATTTGCGCGCTAAGTCAATTCCCGCGCGTCCCAGTTTGAACCACAGCCCTTGGATTTGCATACTTTCTCATTTTTTTATTAAATTCATTTTAATTTCATTTGTTTCATATTTAATTTCCACGAATTATTTAAAATAGCAAAATACATTAAAAAATTATGAAAATTTTTATCAAATCTTTTATTAATTTTCAGAACCCAAAAATATTTTTTTTTTATTTTTTGCATTAAAAATCATTTTTAAATTATTTAAATGTATTTTTAATTAGTTAATGGAAATTAATTAATTAAAAATGCATTTAGGTATTTAAAAATCCCAAAAAAATTCACATTGTATTTAGAAACATTATCAAACTCTCAAACCAAATTTCTTTTTTGTTCTTGATCCCTTTTGATCATTTTCATTGGAATTAAATTCATTTTAAGGCAATATTTTTGTGCAAACTTTGAAAAATCCATTCTGCCTAACCATTGAGAGTTTGATGATGTTTCTTCTTGCATTGAATCCTTCATAGCATGTAGTTTATAGGATTAAATTGGTTTGGATTGATCTTGCATTTTCAATTTGTTTGGTATTTTTCTTTGTGAGGTACCTTAAAACCCTAGCCAATTTGAGAAATTCATAACTTGCACTAGGTTAAGAGTTGGGTCCTCTCCTTTGGGCAGTGAACTTGTATAGGTTTAGGGTATCTTTGATTGCATTTTCAATTTTTTGTCATGTCATTTGCTTCTGGTTCTGAGTTTTTGCTTTGCATGTTGTATGTAACCCTAATTTGTGCTTTCCTTTGCATCCATCTTTCATTTGCTTGCAGCCAATGACTTGCCATGATATTTGTGCATCCACATGATGCATAATACATCTTAGGACATCTTAGAACCATGTTTGATCATTGCATCTTCTATTTGCCATGTTATATGTTCATTTCATTTCATAAACATTCATGAACTCCTATGGTCCAAAGCATGCTTCATCTGCATCCATATCCTTGTATGATCACTCTCATCTCTTGTCATGTGTTTGCACCATCTCTTAGAATCATTAACATCATGTTTATGCTTCTGACTTTGGTTTTCATCATGACATTTCATCTCATTTGCATTGCATTTCATTCCTTGAGCTAACTTTTCAGGTGGTAAGTTGTTTTGAGAAGTGAATTTGCCTTCACTTCTCACAATCTCTTCTCATCTCTCTTGCATCTTTGCTGCATTTTATCTTGTGTATTGGATTGAGCTTGCTCATTCATGTTCAACTCTTACTTTCTTCCTTCAAGCAACTTGTCTTCTTAAGTGGAACAAGTTGTTTTGCTTCTCTTTGCTTCTTGCTCCTTTCATCTGCTTCCTTCCTGGTGGTTTCTCTGAAGATCTTCTTGCAAACCTCATTAACCCTAGGAATGACCAAGCATGATAATAATTAGGGTTTGATTAGTCCCCCATTTAGTTTTACCTTTGTGTCATCTTTGAGTCTTCTCTTCTCATCTCATAATCAGGGACTAAACCCTAAAGGCTTTAAGGCTTTGTGATTAAGCTTATGCATGCATCCTTCTATTAGGATGGAGTGTATAACTTTAATCCTAAGTGTTAAACCCTTAATGTGTTTAAATCCTCTAATTAATCCACTTAATAATCACTAAGACATCAAGCTTGTAACTTGGGCCTTGCATTAGGGTTCTAATTCTTCCTTAATTGGTTAAGAAGGACTAACCCTAGTGTTAATGGACAAGTCCCCCTCAAGTTGTCTTACAAACCATAAAAATCACTTCTTCATCTTATCGTTAACTAAAATCCATTTAATAAAGGCTTTGTTTTGTCATGAGGTTAATCCCTAATCATGGATTAAGTTGAGGAGTCTTTCTCAGCTTAAATGTTCTCATCTATTATCCTTCTATTAGGATGGTATAATGAGTCCATTAAATCCTTGATTATGGCTTAAACTAATTACTTAACACTAAACAAAAACAACAAAAACATCTAAATAATCACAAGTAGGTTAATGATATAAATCCTACACCATGGTGATTAAGTGTGAGGTGCTTAATTCATACTTAAGGTATTCTCATTACCCCTAATCAGAGGGAAGATATGATGCGTTTACTAACCCTTGGTTTAGGCTTAAGCTCATTAACTTATGACAAACACCAAAAATCAATAAAAGATTGAAAACACAAAAACAAACAATAATCGTCTCCTCCGGGATTCTTTTTCTCATCTTATTCACTCACAAACGGGAACTTGCTTCTTCCGTCTAATGCAAGACAGTCTGCATCTGAGCCAGACAGGTCATACACTTGAGCATAGACAAGTAAGAAGTTCACAAGTCAATTTATCTTTCAGTCTCTTTGAGTCGAACTACGGTGTTCTGACTTCCTCATTGCACGAGAGGATACGTAGGCATAACTTAACAGTTATCGAACAAAAGTCTCTGTATATTCCCCCTCTTTCCAGCATTATTCTTTAAGCCTCATTCTTGAGCACTTCACTCTTGTTCTTACACTGACACTTCTCTTATACACTTCACAGTTACTTTACACTGACACTTGCGTTCTTTCCAGCCTTGATACACAAATTGCACTGACACTACACCTCTAAAACACAAATCTTTTAAGCGTGGATCCCGTTGAGTACGGTGGACAATCTGGGTGCTAATACCTTCCCAGGTTGTAACCAACCCCCTTTCTCAGTCTCTCTGGTTCGCGACCGTCTTATCTATCTTTTCTCAGGTTTATGCAGCATTACCTTTCCTCCGGGATAAAAATGCCTAGCTGGCGACTCATGTCTCTTGAGTTCACCCTTGTGTGTCCTCTCTCCTTTTTCGCCGACCGTTCGCGTTTGTACCCCACTTGAAGGCCTCATTTGGTGGGAGCGACACTAGGTGATCGTCCTTCACCTTTGATGACCTTCCTTCATCATTATTTCATTTATTCTTTAAACTGGTGGTCGTCCCCATCTTTGTTTACTTTTACTTTCCAAAGCCTGGCGGCCGTCCCCATCCTTGCTTTTTTCATTACTTTAACCCCCAGAGAACCTTATTTCTTTACCCGATGGCCGTCCCCATCGTGATCCCTTTATTTCCCTAGCTTGCCGGTTGTCCCCGTTATTGCTTCACTTAATACTTTTTCCTCAGCAGTCGTCCTCTGCTTGATGGTCGTCCTCCATTGTCTTCATTTGATAATCATACTATACTATCTTTTTCTATCCAGCGAGTGCAAATTTCAGACTGTCTTCGGTATTCAACCACAAGTTATCTTGTTTGTCTGTCAAGTCAGGCGCTTACATCCTGCACACCTAACTCATGTTTGAATTGGGGCAGCTGTTAGCACCCCAAATTTGCCATCACTCTTTATCACACCCTGCCAGGTGATCGTCCTTCGCCTTGGATGACCGTCCATCATCCTTATCACCAACAAAGAAGCCGTCCCCTGCTAGGTGATCGTCCTTCACCTTTGATGACCGTACATCATCATTTATTATGCTCTGAACCTGATGGTCGTCCCCATCATTGACTTTACCTTTAATCCCCAGAGAATCTTGTTTCTTTACTTGATGGTCGTCCCCATCATGATACCTTCATTTCCCCAGCATGTCGGCCGTCCCCGTCATTGTTTTATCCCCAGCAGTCGTCCTCTGCTCGATGGTCGTCCTCCGTCACCCGCACTTTATAATCATAATTTTCTTCCTTTTACAATCTATATCCCTTTTCTTCTTCATCCAGTGAGTGCAAATTCTGGATTGTCTTCTGTATTCAACCACAAGTTATCTTGTTTGTATAATAAGCCGTCGCTTACATCCTACACAGCTAACTCATGTTTGAATAGGGGCAGCTGTAAACACCCTAAATTTGTCTTCACTAAGTTCACACCATGGCTTGTGATCTTCACATTCACATAAGTTTAATCATATCATTTCATGTTGCATTTTTACTTCACTGCATTGGTTCAAGTCATCTGCATCTAGGGTTTGTGATCTGAGCAATCCATGAGCTATCTGAGCCACTCCAAAGGTCTTCAATCATCTCAAGAGGGTCCATGTATGTTCAAATATCATATTATATCCTCCCAAGATCAAGGAATTCAGAAAATCACAAGAACTGAGAAAGGCATTGAAGTAGAGCCAAGCTTAACTGCACAGATGACCTAAAATTAGGGTTTCGGTTTCAGAGGCCATAACTCCAATTTTTTTGATCATTCTTGTTTCTATTTGTATTTATGTGTTATAAGGATCATACATACTAATTTTCATGAAGAAACTCAATGGGGAAGGCATCTGATCAATAGATGACTTCTTGAGCAAGTCAGTGCAAAATCAGGGCATCTGAGGCCCCCAACCATCCAACCAAAGGGTCTTCTCCATCATTTTGGGTGTACATTATATTTATTTGATCTTAGAAGAGGTTAGAAGTTCACAAAATTGAATAATTTCAAGCCATTTGCAAAGTTTCCATTTTGGGAAAGTGACTTGTAATGCAAAATTGCCATTTTGGGAAAGTTTTTCAACCTCCTCTTTTTGATTCAAAAATGCTTCAAATGAAATATTCTTGGTCATGAAAGTTGTAGATTGGATCATTCCCTTTTCAAAAAGTACAAGAACTTGATCTAATTCATCATAGAACTCAAGTTATTGTCTTGCAAAGTTGGGGAAAATCACTAAATTTCACTTATGTACCAAAGAGGGAAACTTGCAAAAACTTATGTCAAGGCAAAATGTGACCTCTAATTGACTTCTAACCATTACACAAACATGATACATGACCTAAAATTGAGAATGGCCCAAATAATAACTCATTTTCATGCCTTGATCATCAAGAATTCTCAAAGGGGCCAAAACCTTCACAAATTGCAAAATGCCCCAAATCTTGACATCCACTTGTGCCAGCTCCTCAAATCAGTTTCCATGGACCTCCTTAAAGCCAGCTGACTCGAACCATACCTCACAACCAACCTTCCATGAGCCCATACCTAAAAGGACAAGTTTCTTGACTTTATGCAATTTGAGCCATACCAACCAGCACAGGCCACCAACAACTCTCTGACCTATCAAGACTTGATACATGGACCAAAAGCAACTCAACACATACAACAAGCAAGCCTGAATACACACACAACTCAGCATACACAAAAACTCCCTCTTATGCATTTTTCTTCGAAACTGATCCCACAAGCCACAAACATCAAAACAAATTCCATAGAACAACTCACCATCAACCTCTGATCATTTCCCAACCATCACCTTGCCATGAAACCCCCCATATCAAAAACACGATTTCCCTCCCCCTTTGAACTGAACTTCATCAATCTTCAAGAGGAGCCCACAAAAGCTTCAGCCAAGCATTCCAAAAGCAAGAGGGAGTCAAAAGAAGGGGAAAAGCACCAAAGAAAGGACCAAACAGTGCCATTTTCGAAAGCTCCATCTCAGGTAGCTTCAAGAACAAATTTTCCAGAAATGTATTTTTTTGTTATAGAAATGTTCTGTATGCTTTGATGATCATCATGATCTACTTAGTTTTGAAAATGAGTAAGAAACAAGCATGTACGAAGCTTCTAAATTTTTTGCGTGTTTTCCGTTTGCCTTTGATTCTTGATCTTGAGTGAAAATAAATGATTTTGGTTGTTGGATTCTTGTTTAGAGTTGTCTAATGATTGATTCTGGAGAGTTTAGTGAGGTTTCATGGCGTATTGAGAGAGATTGAATGAGAGAGTAGCCGGAGAAGATGACCGGAACATTGTTCCGGTCACCTGAAAGTCATTAGGGTTCAGATTAGGGTTTAATTGTGTAATAAGTGAGATTTGAATGTGAGTCGTCCAGATGCGCGCGTGGTCTTTCCCTCCCTTTCCAGATTCAAATCCCAGCCCTTAGATCAACATACTTTCCATTTAATTAGTTTTTATTTCATTTTTTCTCATTTAATTTGCACGAATTTTAAAAAATAGTAAAATACATCAAAAAATTCTGAAATTTTTTATTAAATCTTTTATTAATTTTCAGAACCCAAAAATATTTTTATTTTTATTTTTTGCATTAAAAAATATTTTTAAATCATTTAAATGATTATTTTTAATTAGTTAATGAAAATTAATTAATTAAAAATACATTTAGGAATTTAAAAATCCCAAAAAAATTCAGAGAACATTTTCAAACATTTACAAACATTTACAAACTCACAACACAAATTTCTTTTTGGTTTTAATCATACTTTGGCAATTTTCATTTGAATTAGGGTTCTTTAATTTGAATATTTTTAACCCTAACTTCGAAAATTCCTAACTTTTGATCCAAGTTGAGTTTTTGAATGGTTCTTTTTGCATTGTGTTATGCATTCTTTCAAGCATCTAAAAACATTTTTGTTTCATTTTTATAATGCATTTTCAATTTGTTTGGAATTTTCCCTTTAGAATCACCCTTAAAACCATGAAAACTTTGAAAAATCATAAGTTCTTTAGGGTTTAGCTTCTGACTTTCCCCTTTGGGCAGTGGACTTGTGTAGGTTTAGGGTCCCTTTGATTCCATTTTCAATTTTTTATCTCATGCTTTGCTTCTGATTTTGATTTTTTACATCTCATGTTGTACATAAACCCTAATTTGCATCTTCGCTTGCATCCATCTTACATAAGCTTGCATACATGATCTTGCCATGACATTTTGCACATCCACATGACATATAAAACATCTTAGAACACATTGAAATCATGTTTGATCATTGCATCATTCACTTGCCATGTTATGCATCCATTTCATTTCATATGCATTCATGAACTTTCATGCTTCTTACATGCTTCATTTGCATTCCCATATCTTGTATGATCATTCACATATCTTGACATGCTTTCATACCACCTCATAACATCATTTGCATCATGAATATGCTTCTGACTTAGGCTTCCATCTTTGCATTTCATTTCATTTTCATGCCATTTCATTTTCTCTTTGCTAACTTTTCAGGTGGTAAGTGTTTCAGAAGTGAATTTGCCTTCACTTCTCACAATCTCTTATCATCTCTCTTATGCATCATTGTTGCATTTTATCTTTGCATTAGAGTGAGCTTGCTCATTCATGTTCCCACCTCACCTTCTTTCTTCAAGCAACTTATCTTCTTAAGTGAAGTAAGTTGTCTTGCTGCTTCTTGCTTCTCCCTCCTTCATCCTGCTTCTTCCATGGTGGCACTTCTTGAAGACTTCTTGCAAGCCTAATAAACCCTAGGAACAACCAAGCATGATCATAATTAGGGTTTGATTAGTCCCCCATTAGTTTTACCATTGTGTCATCTTTGAGTCTTCTCTTCTCATCTCTTAATCAAGGACTAAACCTTAAAGGTTTAAGGCTTTGTGATTATGCTTATGCCTGTATCCTTCTATTAGGATGGAGTGTATAACTTTAATCCTAAGTGTTAAACCCTTAATGTGTTTAAATCCTTTAATTAATCCATCTAATAAATCACTAAGACATCAAACTTGTAACTTGGGCCTTGCATTAGGGTTCTAATTCTTCCTTAATTATTTAAGTAGGACTAACCCTAGTGTTAATGGACAAGTCCCCCTCAAGTTGTCTTACAAACCATAAAAGTCACTTCTTAATCTTACCATTAACTAAAATCCACTTTAATAAAGACTTTGTTTTGTCATGAGGTTAATCCCTAATCATGGATTATGTTAAGGAGCCTTTCTCAGCTTAAATGTTCTCATCTATCATCCTTCTATTAGGATGGTGTAATGGGTCCATTAAATCCTTGATTATGGCTTAAGCTCATTACTTAACACCAAACAAAAACTCCAAAAAAAACATCTAAGTAATTAAAATTAGGTTAATGATCTTAATCCTACATCATGGTGATTAAGTGTGAGGTGCTTACTTCATACTTAAAGTATTCTCATTACCCCTAATCAGAGGGAAGATGTGATGAGTTTGTTAACCCTTGGTCTAGGCTTAAGCTCATTTTCTTATGACAAACTCCAAAAGCAATAAAAGATTGAAAACACAAAACAAACAATAATCGTCTCCTCCGGGATTCTTTTCTCATCATACTCATTCACAAACGAGAACTTGTTCCTTCTGTCTAATGCAAGGCAGTTAGCACTCGAGTCAGACGAGTCATACACTTGAGCATAGGCAAGCAAGCAGTTCACAATCAATTCATTTTCAGTCTCTTTGAGTCGAACTATGGTGTTCTGACTTCCTCATTGCACGAGAGGATACGTAGGCATAACTTAACTGTTATCGATCAAAAGTCTCTGTATACTTCCCCCTCTTCCAGCTTCATTCTTTTAAGCCTCATAGTCTTGAGCTTTACACTCTTTCCTTACACTGACACTCCTTCATTTCACTTCACACTTCTTTTACACTGACACTTGCATTCTTTTCCAGCTTTTTACACATAGAATAACACTGACACTACCCCTTTAAACACAATCTTTCAAGCGTGGATCCCGTTGAGGAATGAGAAACAAAGGGGGAAGTTGGTAAGATATTGTGCTCCTTTGTTTTACACCTAGCTTCTTAGACATCTGCCTAAACTAGATGCTTTCTTGAACCCTCACCAACAAAAGAATTGGGCCAAGAGGTTCATTACCTTGAATTCAGATGATATCAGATGGTGCACCCAGAGCACCAAGGGCAAGGACATTATCACTAGCTGTGGACAATACCCAAATTTGCCTCTGATAAGAGTGAAGGGTTGCATCAACTACAATCCTTTACTATTTAAGAGACAACTGGGTTATGCCTTGGTTCACCCTCCCAGAGGACAGGATTTAGCTGAGACCCTATATTGTGAAGTGCAGCCTAATTCAGCTGTTGTCAGACAAGCATCCTGGGCTTGGGACAACATCCAGACAAAAGGGGTAGCTATTCTTGGGAGATGTAACAATGTTGCTTCAGCTCAGTACTCTGATTGGTCCCGTACCAGAGCTTAGACTACCAGAATGCCTTTCACCTTGGAAGACATACCTGGACCATCTATAGTACAGCCTGCAGCAACAGTTAGCCTGGAGGAATTTGAAAAGTTGAAAGAAAGGAATGAACAGCTATCTCAGGCCTTGAAGAAGACTCTTTGGGAAAGGAGTGATGGTCGCCTGGACATTGAGAGATCCGAAAGGCTTAGGGATGAGCATCTTGCCAAAATTGAAAAGACATAAGACTACATAAGGAAAGCAAGGGATGGAGAATAGATATTGAAGAATGCCTGTAAGGAGGCCAAGATTCAGAAAGCTAGGGCTGAGCACTATCTGCAAGAGAGCCAGGCTAGGTGGGTCAGGATCACCGAAGCCCATACACAAGAAGACCATAAGACTCAGGCCAAGATTGAACAGCTAGAGACCAATGAGAAGAAGCAGCAGGAAGCTTTGTTGGCAGTTCAGAAGGAGATTTCTGAATTGAAGCTTAGAGTAGGGTTGAAGAGATCAAAAGACCAGGACAGGCACAAGAAGCTTACTACTGCCATTGCTACCAGGAACCTCCTCATTAGGACCATTACAGAGCACCCAGCTGGTCCAGTGACTGAGGCACTCCTGAAGGAGGTCAGAGAAGATGACTTTGGATTGGATGTCTGATTCTTCTTTGCTTTTTGTTCTTTCCTTTTGATGTACTTTTCCTTTTGTTGTATTTTTGACCCTCCATGGGCATGTATTGTAAAACAGACTATGTATGTTTCATCATTTGTAATATATTTTGGTTTGTTTTCATTTGGGTTTTCTCTCAACAACATCAAGCATCTTCCTCGAGGTCTGGAAAGGTCAAAACCAAGAACCAAACTGGATACCTTGGAAAACAAATAAGCATACTGCATTGCATACTAACTTGTTCTTTGTTTTGTAGGTTTTGACTTGCTATTATTGTTTCTAACTTTGTTGTGATCTCAGGAAACATTGCTCGTCGCCGAGTGTTCCCTGTCAACCGCACGCACCGGTACCCGACTCGTAACAACCTTCCCGGCATTCAAATGGAGCAAGTACAGCAGGACCTAAATGAGGTCAGAAATCAAATGGCAAATGAGAGAGTAGAAATGAGAAACCAGATGTCCCAATTTATGACTGTCATGACTGGCTTAGCCCAGAGCCAAGAAAGACTGAGGGAATTGGTAGAAAGACAAACTCCTGAGGAACCTCATCTTGGAACAGGGGGAACCAGCAACTATGAACGGGGGCAGCCTCGTATTGACCCACCAGAATATGGACCCCATCTGAATCCGGAAGGTAACATGCCGAGGAATGTGCAAGATAATACTGTTGGGGGCAGAATCCTGCAAGAGGATCCCCAAGAAGAACAATTTACTGTTATAGGGGCAGGAGATGAGGTATATGACAGAAGATTGGACGAGATTGCTGAAAAGTTAAGATCTTTGGAATCTTAGAATTCTTTGGGCTTCAATGTGATGGATATGAGACTAGTAGATGGGGTGAGAATTCCCCACAAATTCAAACCCCCATGCTTTGAAAAGTATAATGGTACATCCTGTCCTCGCACTCATTTGCAATCTTTCTTGGGAAGGCTCAAGGCTTATACCATGGATGAGAAGTTATGGATGTTCTACTTTGAGGACAGTCTGACTGGAGCTTCAAGAGAATGGTATTCGCACTTGACTAGGGCCACCATAAGATGTTGGAAGGACCTGGCCGAGGCTTTCATTCGGCAATATCAGTACAACCTGGACATGGCTCCCAATAGAACTCTTCTAATGGGCATGTCTCAGTCTTCTAGAGAAAGCTTCCGGGATTATGCTCAAAGATGGAGACAACTTGCTGCTGCTGTCCTACCACCCATGTCAGAAAGAGAAATGGCTGACATGTTCATGAACACATTACAAGGGACTTATATTGATAGACTTGTTGCCTTATCCTCTACCAGTTTTGCTGATTTTGTCATAGCTGGTGAGAGAATTGAAAGTCTTTTGAAGATGGGCAAAATCTCCGACAGTGGTGCAAGTTCCTCCAGCAACCCCAAAAAACCCTTTGCATGACCCCGAAGGGTGGGTGAAACAAATTCTATTCATACAAGCAGGGGCAGGCCCCAGTATTCTCACAGGTCAGTGGCAGCTGTTACCATCCCCGCTCCAGTTCCACAACAACCTTTATATCATCAACAACAACAACAACCTCACTATCAGCAACAATCTCATTTTCCACAACAGAGAACCTACAACAACAACAATAGCAACCAACAACAGTGTCCTTTCCAACAGAGGCCATCTCAGGAAAATAAGGTGATTGACCCTATCCCTATGCCTTATGTTGTCTTATTGCCACAACTCCTGAAGCTTAACCTGGTTAAGTTAAGGACGTTGGCTCCACCAGATCCTCTCAATCTCCTGAAGAATTATGATGCCAATGCCAGGTGTGCCTTTCACTCCGACGCACCTGGTCACAATACTGAGAAGTGTAGAGCCTTATAGATGAAGGTTCAGGATTTGGTTGATTCTAAAGCCCTCAACTTCACACCTCCTCCGAACGTCAACATGAATCCTATGCCTAATCATGGTGGACCTAGGATTAATGCCATTGAGGAGGACCAACCATCTACATTGATTAATAATGTTAAACAGATTCAAACACCACTGGCTGAAGTCAAAGTTCAACTTTTAAGATGCCAAGTGTTCCCAGGCTATGGGGCCCGCTGTGAATTGTGTAAAACAGCTAGTAATGGTAGTTAGAAGCTAAGGATTGGCATATATGGCCTTATCCAAGATGGGATTTTGCAAATTACTTCAACAGCTCCTGCAGCAACTCTTGTCTCCACAACAATGGAATCTCCTACAACACCAAAAGTTCTCCTTTCAACAGATTCTCCTACAACAGCAACAACGATCATTACCACTGATTCATCAACATCACCAGCAATTACTCCGTACATCACTTCAACAAGTCAAAATTCAACAACTTTTTCTTCTACAACATCAGCACCCCTCTTATCAGCGGAATCTTCTACAACGCCAACAAAAATTAATGAAGATGTCTCAACAGTTACAATTTACTATGACCCATCAAATGTTCTTCCCAGCAGCAATTTCCAACAGCAAACTGTGGCGCCTCCAGACAGATCTCCGATCACTATCTACTATGATCTGCACACCATTACAGTACCTTCCTCTGCAGCAATCAGTACAGTTACCGTTACGGTACCTGGGCCTGTTCCTTATGAAAGCAGTAATGCCATACCTTTGCACTACGACTCTGATCTCTACTGCAACGGGGAGAAAATCACTCTGGATTCATCAACCTATTCACCACAAATTGATAATGTTGGAGGAGGAGGAGGCTTCACCAGAAGCGGACGCCTTTTTGCCTCACAAACACAAAAACCTAATGCTGAAGCAGAAGCTGCTGCTAAGGCAAAAGGAAAGAATGTGGTATCCGAAGAACCATCTGCTAAAGACACTCAGAAGACATCTTTTGAACAAGATGTAGACGAGTTCATGAGAATCATAAAGAGGAGTGATTACAAGGTGGTGGACCAGCTTTACCAAACACCCTCCAAAATCTCCATATTATCACTGTTAATGTGTTCCGAAGCTCACAGGAATGCATTATTGAAGGTCCTGCACGCAACATACGTGTCGGAGGAGATTACTATTAATCAGTTAGAAACTGTGGTTGCAAATGTCAACACCAGTCATGGATTGGGCTTTACCAATGCTGACTTAACAACAGAGGGACGCAACCACAACAAGGCTTTACATATCACCCTGGAATGCAAGGGTGTTGTTCTGTCTCATGTACTGGTGGATACTGGGTTGTCACTCAATGTTCTACCAAAGAAATCCTTAGTGAAGCTGAAGTACGATGGCTTGGCATTGCGTCCGAGTAATTTGGTGGTAAGAGCATTTGATGGCTCTAGAAGATCGGTGCTTGGTGAAATTGATCTGCCTGTGTTGATTGGCCCGCAAACCTTCAAAACTACCTTCTTTGTGATGGACATACAGCCGACCTATAGCTGTCTGTTGGGTAGACCCTAGATCCATGCCGCCGGCGCTGTTACGTCTACCCTTCACAAGAAGTTAAAATTCGAGTGGGAAGGCCAAATCATCACCATCTGTGGGGAGGAGGACATCTTTGTTAGCCAGCTGGCTACGTATAAGTACATAGAAATGGATGGGGAGATCCATGAGACCATGAGTCAAGGGTTTAAGGCCCTTAACATTAATGAAGCATCTGTTGTATCTGGGACTTCCATCACATCATATCAACAGGCCCGGAAGGTTGTTGAGGAGGGTACGGCTCAAGGCTGGGGCAAGCTGCTGCTAGTTGAAAAGAAAGAAGACCGATTCGGGTTGGGTTACAGACCAACTCGACAAGATCAACCAGAGGCTACAATAGAGCCCAAGTTTGTCAGCGGGGGAATGCTCACCTCGGATGATGTGAATAGTTTGGAAGATGAGTCAGAAGACAAACGCGACCTGGAGAGCTGGATACGTCCAAGGATCCCGGGGAACCAAGTCTCAAACTGGTCTTCCCAGGAAATTATAAGATTTACTCCTGCAGAGTAATTATTATTTCCTGTCTTTAAAGCATGCATCAAGTCCTGCATCTTGCCCAAGATGTCAGGGCTCATTTTGTAATCGATCCATCTTGTATTTTGTTCAAACGATCAATTAATGAATATCAGGACATCTTTGGCAAATGAGTCTTTTCTTTTCCGCTCACTGTTTTTCATTTTTCATTTTTTTTAGAAAAATAAAATGGCAATGTTTTTCAAAAAAATAACTTCATTTTCACTTTTTCTAAAGCAAGATAAAATTGATCACTAAAATGAACAAATCTAAACCCTTGCAGAGAGTGCGTTCTAGATTGCACCGACAACAACACCGCTATGACTTCGTATGACTTTGACAATCCGATTAATCAAGCCGATGAAGAGGTTGAAGAAGATTATGAGCTACCTGAAGAGCTAGCCAGGTTGTTGAGACAGGAGGAGAAGGTTATCACTCCCCATCAGGAGGAAGTTGAGACGGTTAATCTTGGTACAGAAGAAGACTTGAAAGAAGTTAAAATCGGGGCCTGTCTGCAAGATTCAGTGAAAGAGCAACTTATTGACATGCTTCGGGAATATGTGGATGTTTTTTCTTGGTCTTATCAAGATATGCCAGGGTTGGACACCGACATTGTTATGCACAAGTTGCCTCTAAAAGAAGACTGTCCACCAGTAAAACAGAAGTTGCGCCACACTCGCCCGAATATGGCAATGAAAATAAAAGAAAAGGTACAGAAGCAGTGGGACGCCGGTTTCCTTGTTGTAACTAGTTACCCGCCGTGGGTTGCTAACATTGTACCTGTGCCCAAGAAAGATGGAAAAGTGAGGATGTGTGTGGATTACCGGGATCTGAACAGAGCCAGCCCGAAAGATGACTTCCCTTTACCTCACATTGATGTATTGGTCGACAATACGGCTCAGTTCTCGGTGTTCTCCTTCATGGACGGATTTTCAGGATATAATCAGATCAAGATGTCACCTGAAGACATGGAGAAGACAACTTTCATCACACCTTGGGGCACATTCTGTTATAAGGTAATGCCATTCGGACTGAAGAATGCTGGTGCCACTTATCAACGGGCTATGGTAACATTATTCCATGACATGATCCACAAAGAAATTGAATGTTATGTGGATGACATGATTGCCAAGTCCCTCACAAAAGAAGAACACCTGGTGAATCTGTTGAAGCTATTCAAGCATCTAAGGAAGTACCAATTGAAGTTAAACCCCAACAAATGCACATTCGGGGTGCGATTCGGTAAGCTGCTGGGATTTATTGTAAGTGAGAAAGGGATTGAAGTTGACCCTGACAAGGTCAAAGCCATTCAAGAAATGCCTGCACCAAAGACTGAAAAAGATGTTGGCGGGTTCCTAGGTAGATTAAACTACATTTCACGGTTCATATCTCACCTTACAGCAACCTGTGAGCCTTTGTTCAGGTTGTTAAGAAAAGAGCAAACGGTCAGGTGGAATGAAGACTGCCAAAGGGCTTTCGACAAAATTAAGGAATACTTACAAGAGCCTCCGATATTTATGCCTCCAGTTGAAGGAAGACCTCTAATCATGTACTTAACAGTATTAGAAGAGTCAATGGGGTGTGTGTTGGGCCAGCATGACGAGTCTGGTCAAAAAGAGTATGCAATATACTACCTAAGAAAAAAGTTTACCGACTGTGAACAACGTTATTCACTGCTCGAGAAAACTTGATGTGCTTTAGCATGGGCTACTCGCCAACTAAGGCAGTATATGTTGACCCACACTACTTTATTGATCTCAAAGATGGATCCATTCAAGTACATATTTGAGAAGCCAACACTTACCGGACGGGTTGCGAGATGGCAAATGATTCTCACAGAATATGACATTCAGTACACATCCCAGAATGCCATCAAAGGAAGTGTATTGTCTGATTATCTTGCTGAGAAACCCATTGATGATTACCAGCCTATGAGATTTGACTTCCCTGATGAAGACATCATGTTCATAAAAGCAAAAGATCATGAAAAGCCTATTCACACTGAAGGGCCTGACCTAGAAGAAGAATAGACTATGATGTTTGATGGGGCTGTTAATATGAATGGTCGTGGTGTTGGTGCAGTACTCATTACACCTAAGGGAGTTCACATGCCTTTCTCGGCAAAACTCACCTTTAACTGCACTAACAACGAAGCTGAATACGAAGCTTGCATTATGGGTCTTGAGGAAGCCATTGACCTCAGGATCAAGACTTTAACTGTATTCGGAGATTCAGCTTTGGTAATCAATCAAACCAACGTCAAATGGTACACTCACCAGGAGCATCTGATTCCTTATCGGGATTATACAAGGAGGTTACTCACATTCTTCACAACAGTCAAGCTTGAGTATATCCCTCGAGATGAAAACCAGTTTGCAGATGCTCTGGCTACCATTTCATCCATGATCAAAGTTCAAGCTGCCAACTTTGTGCCTCGGATTTCAGTATCCAGACTTGACAGACCAGCATATTTATTCTCAGCAGACCTTGCCAAAGACGATAAGCCTTGGTTCTATGACATCAAATGCTTCTTGGAGGATCAAACATACCCACCTGGGGCATCTTCCAATGACAAGAAGACATTAAGAAGGCTAGCTGGTAGTTTCTTCCTGAATGCTGATGGTTCCTTGTACAGGAGAAACTTTGATATGGTATTTCTCAGATGTGTTGATAGGGCAGAAGCAAACTTGTTGATGCACGAGGTGCACGAAGGATCTTTTGGTACCCATGCTGGAGGGCATGCAATGGCTAAAAGGTTGTTAAGATCAGGCTATTACTGGATCACAATGGATGCAGACTGTTGTGCTTATGCCAGGAAATGCCATAAATTCCAGATTTATGCAGATAAAGTGCATGTGCCTCCGAATCCTTTAAATGTGATGTCTTCACCTTGGCCCTTTGCCATGTGGGGCATTGGTATGATCGGCAAGATTGAACCGACTGCTTCAAATGGCCACAGATTCATCCTGGTAGCCATTGATTATTTCACCAAGTGGGTTGAAGCAGCTTCGTATGCCAATGTCACCAGGCAAGTGGTAGCCCGATTCCTAAAGAGAGACATCATCTGTCGGTATGGAGTGCCTGAGCGAATCATTACTGATAATGGTTCCAATTTGAACAAAAAAATGATGGCAGAGCTATGCCGGGACTTTAAGATCTGTAAACACCCCAAATTTGCCCTCACCCATTTCACCATGGCTTGTGATCATTCTCATATGCATAAGCACAATCATATCATCTCACATCTCATTTTTGATTCACTGCATAGTTTATAAGTCATCTGCACCTAGGGTTTGTGATCTGAGCAATCTCAGGGCTTCTTGAGCCACTCCAAAGGCTACCAATCACTTCAAAGGGGTCCATATGTGTTCATCTATCATATTACATCCTCTCAAAGTCAAGATTTCAAAAGAATCACAAGAACTAGGGTTTGAATGGATGCAGAGCCAAGTTTGACTGCACAGTTGACTTTAAAATTAGGGTTTTGGTTTCAGAGGCCATAACTCCAAATTTTTTGGTCATTCTTGTTTCTATTAGTCTCTATATGGTATAGGGAGTATGCATATCAATTTTTATGAAGAAATTCCCTGGGAAAGTCATCTGATCAAGAGTTGACTTTCTGGACAAGTCAGTGCAAAATCAGGGCATCTGAGGCCCCCAATGACCCAACCAATGGTTGATCTTCATCATTTTGAGTGTATATGATCTTTATTTGATCATGGAAGAAGGTTTAAGTTCATAAAAATCAAGAATTTGGAAGTTTTGCAAAGGTTGACTTTTTGGGCATAGTTGACTTTTCAAGAATGCTTCATTTTAGGTCATTTTTCAAGCTTTGATTATTGATCCAAAAATGCTTCAAATGGAAAAACTTTGGTCATGAAAGTTGTAGATCTCATCTTTCCCTTTTCAAAAAGTACAAGAACATGATCAAACTCTTCTTGGATCAAAAGTTATGGTGTGACAAAGTTGGCTAAAATCATTGATTTTCAAGGCATGCCCTAAGTGAGAATTTTGCAAAATCATGGACCAAGGCCAATTGTAACCTCTAATTCATTCCAAACCAGTATGCAAACATTCTCTAAGTCATAAAATTCAGATTTGAACCAAGAATGCCCATGAATTATGGCTTGTAGGATTAGGAAGTCACATGTGAACCAAAAAGCCAACAACTTGCAAAATCATCATTGTGCTTCTACCACTTGATGCATTGGATGCTGCACTTTGGCTAGCCTCTCACCTCATCTTGCTGCACCAGAACCAGCCCTTGTACTAGCCTAGAGGCTGCCCATACTTTCTCTTACACAAGAGTTGACAAATTGCAAAAGTGGCCTTACCAATCAAAAAAGCACATGTCTTGTCATCTGACCAATGAGAGAGGTTTATGTGGACAAAGAGCAAGCCATTTCATACATGAAGCAGGGCTGAAACTCTATCATCCAAGACATTCACAAAATCACACCACATTGCATTTGTCTTCGAATCTGCCTCCACAGCTTGCAAACACAAAAACCATCTTCACCATTCAACTCACCATACTCCATAGACCTCAAACCACCAAAGCTCAAGCCTGAAACAAGCCTGACCTGAGTTTCACCATTCCTCACCTTCCAAACCAGAACTCATCGAATCCCTTCATCCAGCCATCAAACACCTCATCTTTCTTCACCAACAAGTCAAGCATACCACAAGGAGTCAAAACCACCCTTTACATTGACCTAAAACAGCCTGTACACAAAGCTCACTGTCTGCTATATCAGTTTGGAACCTCTTGAAATAGCTTGTTAAAGTTCATTCCAAGCCTGCCATTAGCACCAGGAGAGTCATTGGAGCTAGCTTGCATCAAGAAACTGCTCTGAAAGCCCAGAAACAGGAATTGTCACCTCAGGTATGACCATGAAACTTTTCTCTCAAAGCTCTGATTTTTTGTTATAAAGTGAAAGTGCATGCTTCAAGGATCATGGTGATATGTTTAGATTTAAAAATGAGTGAAAACTGAGCTTGTATGGTCCCTCTGAATTTTTGCCCGTGAATTTCTTTCCTTTCGATTCCTTTGATTCATGATGCATAAATGTTGTTTGGAGATGGATTCATGACCTAGGAAGTTAGAGGATCATTTAGGTGTGCTTGATTTGTAGAATAGGTACCTGAATCGTGTTCTAGGGTTTTTGTGCAACCGGAGAAGATGACCGGAGCTTCTCTCCGGTCACCTGAGGGTGATTAACCCTAAACTCAGGTCATTATGGCCATTTGAATGCTGAGCGTAGATTGCCTCTGACTTGTTGACTTCCCGCTGCTTTGAACGGCCCAGATCATTTCGTTTGCCCTAATCCTCCTAATTAGCTTAATTAATCCTTAATTTAATTAATTTAATCAGAGTCAACCAGGACCCTTGGATCTGCGCGCCAGTCAACTGTCCCCAGCCCAGTTTGAATCTCCACCTTAGGATTAGCTTACTTTCCATTTAATTCAGATTAAATCAATTTTATTTTCATTTTATTTCAATTAACTTGCATAATTTATTTAAAATAGTAAAAATATCTTAAAAATTATGAAACTTTTTTCTTAAAAGTTTTATTAATTTTTAAGACCCAAAAATATTTTCATTTTATTTTTTATCATTAAAAAAGTATTTTTAAACATTTAAAAGATTATTTTTAATTGATTAATGGAAATTAATTAATTAAAAATACTTTTAGGTATTTAAAAATCACCAAAAAATTCATGAAATGTTCTAAGACATTTAGAAACATTGTCCAACCTTCAAACCAAATTTCTTTTTTGATCTTGATGCATTTTAAGAATTTTTCATTGAATTAAATCATTTTTTATGCATTATTTTGATCATGGGTTCAAAAATTCATTTCTGCCTATCTAGGAAGAGTTGGACATTGGTTCTTCTTGCATTGTTTTATGTTTAGCATGTAGTTTCTAGGATAAAATGGCCATGATTTGATCTTGCATTTTCCAATTGTTTGGCATTTCTTTTGTTAAGAACCCTAAAAAACCCTAATAACTTAGAAAATTCATAACTTGAGATTGGTTAAGAGTTGAGACCTCCCCTTTGGACCTTGGTTTAGTATAGGTTTAGGGTTTCTTTGGGTGGCATTTTCCATTTTTTATCTTAGGGTTTGCTTCTGTTTTGGGTTTTTGTTTGATGCATTGTCCATAAACCCTAATTTGGGCTTTCATATGCATCCCTCTTGCATTCTCTTGCATAACATGACTTGTCTTTGCATTTTATGCATGCTTGTGTTCCATTTGACATCTTAAGACATGTAGGAAGCATGTTTGATCATTGCATCACATATTTGCCATGTCATTTACCTTGTGTGCTTCATAACTTTTCATGCTCATTCATGCTCCTTAGCTTGCATCATTTGCCTTCATAATCTTGTATGAACATCTCCATGTGCTGCCTCATGCTTGTAGCATCTCATAACATCATTAGCATCACATACATGCTTCTGGTTTTGTCTCTCATCATGTCATTGCATCTCATTTTGCATTGCATTGCATTTCTTTTCTAACCTTTTCAGGTGGTAAGTGATTTTGAGAAGTGAATTTGCCTTCACTTCTCATAACTTTTCTTCTCATCTCTCTTGCATCCATTGCTGCATTTCTATATGTGTTTGAGTTTGAGCTTGCTCATTCTTCCTCCTCCCACTTTCCTTCTTCAAGTGACTTGACTTCTTGAATGAAGCAAGTTGCTTTGCTTCTCTTGATCTTGTTCATCTGCTTCCTGGTGGCTCCTTTGAAGATTGTTCCTGAAAACCTCACAAACCTTAGGAACAACCAAGCATGACAATGAATTAGGGTTTTGATTAGTCTCCCCTCTTAGTTTTACCTTTGTATCTTCTTTGAGTCTTCTCTTCTCATCTCATAATCAGGGACTAAACCCTAAAGGCTTTAAGGCTTTGTGATTAAGCTTATGCCTGCATCCTTCTATTAGGATGGAGTGTATAACTTTAATCCTAAGTGTTAAACCCTTAATGTGTTTAACTCTCTTAATCAATTCACTTAATAACCATCAAGACATCACACTTGTAACTTGGGCCTTGCATTAGGGTTCTAATTCTTCCTTAATTGGTTAAGAAGGACTAACCCTAGTGTTAATGGACAAGTCCCCCTCAAGTTGTCTTACAAACCATAAAACTCACTTCTTCATCTTATCATTAACTAAAATCCATTTAATAAGGGCTTTGTTTTGTCATGAGGTTAATCCCTAATCATGGATTAAGTTGAGGAGTCTTCCTCAGCTTAAACATTCTCATCTATTATCCTTCTATTAGGATGGTGTAATGAGTCTGTTTAGTCCCTGATTATGGCTTAATCTCATTACTTAACACTAAACAAAAACAGCAAAAACATCTAAATAATCACAAGTAGGTTAATGATCTTAACCCTACCCCAAAGGTAATTAAGTGTGAGAATCTGACTTCACACTTAAGGTATTCTCATTACCCCTAATCAGAGGGAAGATGTGATGAGTTTACTAAATCCATTGGTTTAGGCTTAAGCTCATTAACTTATGACAAACTTTCAAAAGCAATAAAAGACTGAAAACCCAAAAACAAACAATAATCGTCTCCTTCGGGATTCTTTTCTCATCACCCTCACTCACAAACGAGAATTTGCTTCTCCCGTCTAATGCAAGACAGTTTGCATCTGTGCCAGACAGATCATACACTTGAGCATTGACAAGCAAGCAGTTCACAAGTCAATTCACCTTTCAGTCTCTTTGGGTCGAACTACGGTGTTCTGACTTCCTCATTGCACGAGAGGATACGTAGGCATAACTTAACAGTTATCGAACAAAAGTCTCTGTATATTCCCCCTCCTTCCAGCCTCATTCTCTTAGCCTCATATTCTTGAGCTTCTCCTCTTTGTTCTTACACTGACACTGTATATTTCACACTTCACACTTCTTTTACACTGACACCTGCACATCTTTCCCAGCTCTTTTATACACAGATTGCACTGACACTACCCCTTTGAAACACAAATCTTTTAAGCGTGGATCCCGTCGAGTACGACGGACAATCTGAGTGCTAATACCTTCCCAGGTTGTAACCAACCCCCTTTCTCAGTCTCTCTGGTTCGCAAACCGTCTTATCCATCTCTTTCTAGGTCTATGCAGCATTGCCTTTCCTCCGGGATAAAAATGCCTAGCTGGCGACTCTATTCATCTCCAGTGAGTTCACGGCTGTGTGTTCTCATTGTCCCTCTCGCCGACCGTTCGCGTCTGTACCTTCATCTGATCCATTTTCATTTGTCGGGAGCGACA
The DNA here is from genome assembly GCA_963966055.1 of Lathyrus aphaca. Taxonomy (NCBI): domain Eukaryota; kingdom Viridiplantae; phylum Streptophyta; class Magnoliopsida; order Fabales; family Fabaceae; genus Lathyrus; species Lathyrus aphaca. The sequence continues at coordinate 270,143,133 of OZ014522.1, forward strand.
GCTTGGCGACTCTGCTGGGGAACCTTATACTGTAACCAGGGCTTCTGGTTCTTTTTGTGGGTTCCTCCTAGCGCTTGATTGATTTTTGTTTACCGGGGTGTTATGTGCTTATTTGTGTTTGTATATTTGTGTTTATTTTTTACTTTATGTACAGTTTGCTTTACTGCTTTCTTTATTGCTTTTGTATATATCATACTGTACTGCTGGCTGGATCTGGTTTTCCTTTGGTGGGTGGGATTCTATTGAGAGTTAAGGTCCTATACCTGGGACCTGAGTGACACCTAGGTTAGAGTGAATCATATTCTTTCCCATTCCATTTCGGTCTGGTGCGGGAATATGAAACACGGTTCAGATATGGGTTTCTTCTTGAGAACTCTGTGTTGCAGATTTCCTGCAATGCCAGGGCTATCTGGGAAGCCTGCTAAGTCTGGATGACCTTTTAGTATTGACCTTCAGAAACTGAGGTGAATTAGAGGAGGAATTGTTATGGTTATTGTAAACACTGTACCTCCGGGTTAGAAGTGTTTACACTTCTCATAATTGATCCAAGTCTGAGGATCCTTGTTTTAGAACATCACCTGTGAGAGGGTTGGGCTGTTTACAGGTTTGCAGGTACCTTGACCTCAGAATACCCTGTTACTTTGTTTGTTAAGGGTACTTCATTTTGGGACAGTTCTTGTGATTCTACAACCCTGGACATGTGGCTCTTTATTTGAGCCCCCCACCTTGGTTACTGGATTTATAGACCTCCATCTGGATTTCTTGAACACACTTGGACCTATATCAGGGCATTTTGATCGGATCCAGCTCAGTCACAAACCCTTTGCATTTCATTTGCATACATACTCATTGCATCATATTGACATTTGCTTATTTGTGTTTCAGGGTATCCATCTTCATTTGGTTCTGGTTTTGACCCCATCTTCAGTATTGACCCATCTTCATCAGCATCTGCTTCAGCTATCACCTGCACCAGCCAATCAGTGGCCCTTTCTTCAGTGTTATCATCAGCACCTGTCTCTACTCAGTCTTCAACATCATGGCTCCTAAAAAGAGCAACATCACCTACCACTTCTTCCAACCAGAGTTATCAGACATCAGGAGGATTCAGACCCTGATCACTCCAGATCACATACCTTTGTTCAGGGAGAGTTATAGAGATATACTGGACATGGTTATGGATCTGGACCCATCACAAAGAAGCCTGATCCACACCTGCATTCAGTTTTATGATCCCCCACTGAGATGTTTCACCTTTCAAGACTTTCAGTCGGGCCCTCTGTTGGAAGAGTACTCCTCATTAGTTGGCATACCTATCAAGGGTGGAATCCCTTTCAACCCTGAGATGATCTTTCCTGCTAATGGAGAAGTAGCAAAAGCTTTGCATCTGGAACCTGTCCTAATTAAGCAGCATATGACCTCTAAAGCTGGAATCCCAGGCTTCCATCTGGATTTCCTGATCTCTCAAGCTACCCTGAAAGCTTCTTTAGGAGAGTGGAAAGCTGTTTGTGCTCTATTGGCCTTGAGCATATATGGAATTGTATTGTTTGCAGATGAGCCTCGATTCATTAGCAAGAATGCCATCCATTTGTTCATCCTGAAGAACCCAATGCCAACTTTATTGGGGGATCTTTACTATTCAGTGCATCAGAGGAATGAAAAGCAGAGGGGGAGGTTAGTTAGGTGTTGTGCTCCATTGTTCCACACTTGGCTTCTCAGGCATCTACCCAGGACAGATACATTTTTGAACCCTCATCAGCCAAGCAACTGGGCTAAAAGACTCACTGTTCTAACTTCAGCAGACATCAGATGGTGCACTCAGAGCACCAAGGGCAGGGATATCATCACCAGCTGTGGACATTTTCCCAATGTGCCTTTAATAGGAGTTAAGGGAAGTATCAATTACAACCCTCTGCTGTTCAGGAGGCAATTGGGCTATGCACTGGTCCACACTCCTAAGGCACAGGATTTGGTTGAGGCTCTCTATTGTGAGAACAAGGTTAATCTGACTGTTGTTAGGCAGGCTGCCTGGGCCTGGGATAATGTTCAAACCAAGGGAGTGACCATTCTGGGGAAGTGTAATAATGTGGCATCAGCACAATATTATGAGTGGTCCCGTGCCAGGGCCCAATTCTCTGGAATGCCCTTTACCATAGAAGACATGCCTGAGTCATCTTCAGCACCACCCCCTGCCACCATCAGTTTGGAGGAGTTTGAGAGCTTGAAGGAAAGAAATGAGAAGCTAACCCAGGCTTTGCAGAAGACCCTCCGGGAGAGGAGTGAAGGTATGAGGGAGATTGAGAGATTGGAGAAGTTAAGAGTAGAGCATCTGACTAAGATTGAGAAGTCTGGGGATTATATCAAAAAGTCTAAAGCTGGTGAACAAATTCTGAAGAATGCTTGCAAAGAAGCCCAGTTCCAAAGAGCAAGGACAGACTTGTATTTGAAGGAGAGCCAAGCCCGGTGGGTCAGGATCACCGAGGCTCGTACCCTGGAAGACAAGAGAGTTCAGGACAAGATGGAGCAATTTGAGGCTAGTGCAAAAGAGCAACAAGAAGCCCTGGCAGCAGCCCAGAGGGAGATATCAGAGCTAAAGATCAGAGCTGGGTTGAAGAGGTCAAAGGACCAAAGTCAGCACAAAAAGCTAGCAGCAGCTGTTGCGACCCGGAATCTCCTCATCAGGAATCTCACGGAGCGTCCGGCTGATCCTGTGACCGAAGCACTTCTCAAGGAAGTTCGTGAGGATGAGTTTGGTCTTGGTGTTTGACCATTTGTTTGTTGTTGCTTTCTTTCCATGTACTTTTATTTTGTACTGTATGTTGACCCCTTAGTGGGCTTGTGTTGTAAAATGAACAAGTTGTATTATTTCACCTCCTGTAATATATTTGTTTTATGTTTGTTCCATCCAAGTTCTCTTCAGGCAACCACAACAGCATCTTCAAGGGTCTGGAAGGGTCAAAACTGAAAGCCAAACCGGATACCTTGATATCAAATAAGCATAACTGCATTGCATACTAACCCTTTGTTTGTTTTGTAGGTTTTTGTTTTATTGCCACTAACTCTGTTGTGATGTTCAGGAACTATTGCTAGGCGCCGGGTATTTCCCCTCAACCGTCCGCACCGTTATCCAACCCGAAACAACCTTCCGGGAATTCAAATGGATCAGGTACAGCAGGACCTTGCAGAGGTCAGGACTCAAATGGCAAACGAAAGATTGGAAATGAGAACCCAGATGACTCAGTTTATGGAAGTGATGAACAACATGGCTCAGAGCCAGGAAAGATTGAGAGCCATGGTGGAAAGGTAGAATCAAGAGGACCCACATATAGGGACTGCCGGCACCAGCAACAATGAAAGGGTCCAACCTCATGTTAACCCCCCTGTATTTGGACCACACCTCCATCCAGAGGTCAATATTCCTGCAAATGTTCAAGGGACTGCCACTGCAGCCAGGGTACTTCAAGAAGACCCCCAAGAGGATCAGTTTACAGTAATGGGTGTTGGGGAAGAAGCTTATGATAGGAGGTTGGATGAGATAGCTGAGAAATTGAGGTCCTTAGAATCTCAAAATTCTTTGGGTTTCGACGTCATGGACATGGGCTTGGTAGACGGGGTCAGGATCCCCCATAAGTTCAAGCCTCCTTGTTTTGAAAAATACAACGGGACTTCATGCCCCCGGACTCACTTACAGTCATTTCTGGGAAGGCTGAAGGCCTATACTATGGATGAGAAGCTCTGGATGTTCTATTTCGAAGACAGCTTGACTGGAGCCTCAAGAGAATGGTACTCTCATCTGACCAGGGCAACTATCAGATGTTGGAAGGACCTGGCAGAGGCCTTCATCAGGCAGTATCAGTACAATTTAGATATGGCACCCAACAGGACTCTCCTAATGGGAATGTCACAGTCGTCCAGAGAAAGTTTCCGAGAATATGCCCAAAGATGGAGGCAATTGGCTGCTGCTGTTCAGCCACCTATGTCTGAAAGGGAAATGGCAGACATGTTTATGAACACCCTTCAGGGGACATATATTGACAGGCTGGCTGCCTTCTCATCCACCAGCTTTGCAGATGTTGTCATAGCTGGGGAGAGAATTGAAAGCCTATTGAAGATGGGTAAGATCTCAGACAACGGTGCGAGCTCATCCAGTAATGCAAGAAAGCCTTTTGCAGGCCCAAGAAGAACTGGCGAGACCAATGCCATCCACACCAACAGGGGCAGGCCTCCATATGTTCACAGATCAGTGGCAGCAGTCACCATTCCCGCTCCAGCTCATCCTCAACCTGCCTATCAACCTCCTCAGCAAAACTATCAACAACAACCTCAGTACCATCAACAGAATCAGTATCCTCCGAGAAATTACAACAACAGCAACACCAACAACAACCAGCAAAGGCCATTCCAACAGAGGCCATCTCAAGCTAACAGAGTGATCGATCCGATCCCCATGCCATATGCTACCTTGCTGCCACAACTTCTGAAACTCAACCTGGTTGAGCTAAGGACGTTGGCACCTCCGGATCCCAACAGTCTACCAAGGAACTATGACTCCAATGCTAGGTGTGCTTTTCATTCAAACGCACCTGGCCACAGTACAGAAAAATGCAGGGCTCTGCATATGAAGGTACAAGACCTGGTAGACTCCAAGGCTTTGAATTTTGCACCACCACCCAATGTCAATAAGAACCCGATGCCAAACCACGGTGGTCCCAGGATTAACGCTATTGAAGAAGACAAGCCATCTTATTTAATAACCAGTGTAGGACAGATCAGGACGCCATTGGTAGAAATCAAGGCTCAGCTCTTGGAATGTCAAATGTTCCCGGGGTGCGAGTTGGGTTGTGCTTACTGCAATATTTCAGTAAATGGGTGCGATAATTTGAGGGATGGCATAGATGGCCTTATTCAGAGTGGCCAACTTCAGATCACCACATCATTTCCAACAAATCCAGCAATCTCATCAGCAACGGTTTCAGAACCTCCTACAACTGCAGCAACCATTGTTCCTGACAATTCTTCGGCTTCATCAACAAGTACTTCATCTATCATCTCAACTGATCAGTTTTCAACAAATTTTCCTGCTACAACTTCAGCTTCACTCCATTTCGAACCTCTTACAACGACAACATCCATCCTTCCGACAATACCTCCTACAGCTCCAGCAACAAATCATGAAGATGTCTCAACTGTCACAATCTTTTACGATCCTGAAAACAACTCCGTCTACAATTCAGAAGGTGCTGCTCCCATCAGAGCACCAGTGACAATCTATTATGATCCACAGACCATCACAATTCCTTCCGCAGCTGCAGCCAGTCCAGTCACTATCACGGTGCCTGGACCCGTACCTTATGAAAGCAGCAATGCCATCCCCTGGCATTACGGCTCTGACCTGTACTGTGAAGGACAAAGAATCACTTTTGAATCATCAACACCTGCACCACAGATAGACAATGTGGGAGGAGGCGGAGGCTTCACTCGAAGCGGACGTCTCTTCGCCCCACAAATTCAGAGACCCATCGCCGAAGCAGAAGCTGCTGCCAAGGCAAAAGGGAAGAGCCCTGTGCAGGAAGACCAAGCTGTTAAGGAAGCTTTGAAAACACCCTTTGATCAAGAAGTTGATGAGTTCATGCGAATCATCAAAAAGAGTGATTACAAAATTGTGGATCAACTTCACCAGACGCCATCCAAAATCTCTATCCTCTCCCTGCTTATGTGTTTCGAAGCCCATCGGAATGCACTACTCAAGGTCTTGCACGCAGCTTACGTGCCTGAAGAGATTACTGTCAACCAGTTGGAAACCGTGGTTGGAAATGTTACTGCTAGCAATGGGCTAGGGTTCATCAATACTGACTTGACAGCGGATGGCCGCAACCACAACAAAGCCTTGCACATCACCATGGAATGCAAAGGAGCTGTCCTTTCACATGTGCTGGTGGACACAGGTTCATCCCTGAATGTCTTACCAAAGAAGGCTCTGGTGAAGTTAGAATATGATGGTTTGGCATTGAGACCCAGCAACCTGGTGGTAAGAGCCTTTGATGGTTCTAAGAGATCGGTTCTGGGAGAGATTGAGCTACCTGTGACAATTGGCCCGTAGACCTTTAAAACTATCTTTTATGTGATGGACATTCAGCCCGCCTACAGCTGTTTATTGGGTAGGCCATGGATCCACGCCGCTGGCGCCGTGACCTCTACCCTTCACCAGAAGTTAAAATATGAGTGGGAGGGTCAAATCGTTACAATCTGTGGAGAGGAGGATATTTTTGTCAGCCACCTGGCTACCTATAAGTATATTGAGATGGACGGGGAGATCCATGAAACAATGAGTCAGGGGTTTGAGGCCTTGAATGTGAATGAAGCATCTGCTGTGCCTGGTACTTCAATATCATCATACCAACAAGCCCGGAAGGTTGTTGAGGGAGGAAACGCCCAAGGCTGGGGCAAACTGTTATCGGTAGAGAAGAAAGAGGACAGATTTGGGTTGGGTTACAAACCAACTCAACAAGATCAAGCAGAGGCTGCAAAGGAGCCCAACTTTGTGAGTGGGGGGATGCTCACCCCTGATGCTGTCAACTGTCTGGAAGACGAGCTGGAAGAAGAACGCAACCTGGAAAGCTGGATTCGTCCAAAGATCCCGGGGAGCAGTGTCTCGAACTGGTCTTCCCAGGAAATTATAAGAGTTACTCGATCAGAGTAATTATTATTTCCTGTATTTCATAAGCATGCATCAAAGTCTTGCATCTTGCCCAAGATGACAAGACTCATTTTGTAATCGGGCCATCTGTACTTTTTTGTGCAAACAAGATCGATTAATGAAATATCAAACATCTTTTTGCAAACACGTCTTTTTCTTTCCGATCACTGTTTTTCCATTTTTCTTTTTGTACAAAAAATAAATGGCAGTGTTTTCAAAATGACAAATTTCACTTTTCTAAAGCAAGATTAAAATCAATCACTAAAATGAACAAACTGAACCCTTGCAGAGAATGCTCTCCAGACAGCACCGACAACAGCACGGCTATGACTTCGTATGACTTTGACAATCCAATCAATCAAGCTGATGAAGGGGTTGAAGAAGAATATGAGCTTCCTGAAGAGCTAGCCAGGTTATTGAGACAAGAGGAAAAGGTTATTACTCCTCACCAGGAGGAGGTCGAAGTGATTAATCTTGGTACAGTTGAAGACGTGAAAGAGGTTAAAATCGGAGCCTGCCTGCAAGACTCAGTGAAGAGACAACTGATTGACCTGCTTCGAGAGTATGTGGACGTGTTTGCTTGGTCTTACCAAGACATGCCAGGGTTGGATACCGATATTGTTGTGCACAAGCTGCCTTTGAGGGAAGAATGCCCGCCAGTTAAACAGAAACTGCGCCGTACTCGCCCGGACATGGCAATGAAAATCAAAGAAGAGGTACAAAAGCAATGGGATGCCGGATTCCTTGCTGTAACTAGCTATCCACCGTGGGTTGCTAACATAGTACCTGTGCCTAAGAAAGACGGCAAAGTGAGGATGTGTGTTGACTACCGGGACCTGAACAGAGCCAGCCCGAAAGATGATTTCCCTTTACCTCACATTGATGTATTGGTGGATAATACGGCTCAGTTCTCGGTATTCTCCTTCATGGACGGATTTTCAGGCTACAACCAGATCAAGATGTCACCTGAAGACATGGAGAAGACAACCTTCATCACACCCTGGGGCACGTTCTGTTACAAAGTGATGCCATTCGGACTGAAGAATGCTGGTGCAACGTATCAACGGGCTATGGTGACATTATTCCACGATATGATCCATAAAGAAATAGAATGTTATGTGGATGACATGATTGCCAAGTCCCTTACAGAGGAAGATCACCTGGTGAATCTACTGAAGTTATTCAAGCGTCTGAGGAAGTATCAACTGAAGCTGAACCCCAACAAATGCACATTCGGGGTGAGGTCTGGTAAGCTGCTGGGATTTATTGTAAGTGAGAAAGGGATTGAAGTTGACCCTGATAAAGTCAAAGCCATCCAAGAGATGCCTGCACCAAAAACTGAGAAAGAAGTTCGAGGGTTCTTGGGTCGATTGAACTACATCTCAAGGTTCATATCTCACCTTACGGCAACCTGTGAACCCTTGTTCAAATTGTTGAGAAAGGAACAAACGGTCAGGTGGAACGAAGACTGCCAGAGGGCTTTTGACAAGATCAAAGAATATCTGCAAGAACCTCCAATCCTTATGCCTCCAGTCGAAGGAAGACCTCTAATAATGTACTTGACAGTATTAGAAGAGTCGATGGGGTGTGTGTTGGGCCAGCATGACGAGTCTGGTCGAAAAGAGTATGCAATATACTACCTGAGCAAAAAGTTTACCGACTGTGAACAACGTTATTCACTGCTCGAGAAAACTTGTTGTGCTTTAGCGTGGGCTGCTCGCCGACTGAGACAGTATATGTTGACCCACACAACTTTGTTGATCTCAAAAATGGACCCAGTTAAGTACATATTTGAGAAGCCAGCTCTTACCGGACGGGTTGCAAGATGGCAGATGATCCTCACAGAATATGACATCCAGTACACCTCTCAGAAAGCCATCAAGGGCAGTGTACTATCTGAATATCTTGCTGAGCAACCCATTGATGACTACCCGCCTATGAGATTTGACTTCCCTGATGAAGACATCATGTTCATAAAATCAAAAGATCATGAAGAGCCTATTCACACTGAAGGGCCTGACCCGGAAAAAGAGTGGACTATGATGTTTGATGGGGCTGTTAATATGAATGGTCGTGGTGTTGGTGCAGTACTCATTACACCTAAAGGAGTTCACATGCCTTTCTCGGCAAAACTCACTTTTAACTGCACTAACAACGAAGCTGAATACGAAGCTTGCATTATGGGTCTTGAGGAAGCCATTGACCTCAGGATCAAAACATTGACTGTATTCGGAGATTCAGCTCTGGTAGTTAATCAAACCAACGGAAAATGGTACACCCACCAGGATCATCTGATACCTTACAGGGATTATACAAGGAGGTTACTGACTTTCTTCACAACAGTCAAGCTTGAGTATATCCCTCGGGACGAGAACCAGTTTGCAGATGCTCTTGCTACCATTTCATCCATGATCAAAGTTCAAGCGGCCAACTTTGTACCTCAGATTTCAGTGTCCAGACTTGATAGACCAGCATATGTATTTGCAGCAGACGTCGTCAAAGATGATAAGCCTTGGTTCCACGACATTAAATGCTTCTTGGAGGATCAAACATACCCACCTGGGGCATCTTCCAATGATAAGAAGACTTTGAGAAGGCTTGCTGGTAGTTTCTTTCTGAACACTGATGGGTCTTTATACAAAAGGAACTTTGATATGGTACTCCTCAGATGTGTTGACAAGACGGAAGCAGATTTGTTGATGCATGAAGTGCACGAAGGATCCTTTGGTACCCATGCCGGAGGACATGCCATGGCTAAAAAGTTGTTAAGATCAGGCTATTACTGGATCACAATGGATGCTGACTGTTGTGCCTATGCCAGAAAATGCCATAAATGCCAGATCTACGCAGATAAAGTGCATGTGCCTCCCAACCCTTTGAACATAATGTCTTCACCTTGGCCCTTTGCTATGTGGGGCATTGATATGATTGGCAAGATTGAGCCAACTGCTTCAAATGGCCACAGATTCATCCTGGTCGCCATCGATTATTTCACCAAGTGGGTTGAAGCAGCCTCATATGCAAATGTTACAAGACAAGTGGTAGCCAGATTTCTGAAAAGAGATATCATCTGTCGATATGGAGTGCCCGATCGGATCATTACTGATAATGGTTCCAATCTAAACAACAAGATGATGGCTGAATTATGCCGAGACTTCAAGATCCAACATCACAACTCTTCTCCTTACAGGCCAAAGATGAACGGCGCTGTTGAGGCAGCAAATAAGAACATCAAGAAGGTTGTGCAGAAGATGGTAGTCACTTACAAAGACTGGCATGAAATGCTACCGTTTGCCTTGCATGGGTACCGCACGTCAATCAGAACATCCACTGGGGCAACGCCGTATCAGCTTGTGTATGGTATGGAAGCAGTCCTACCTGTTGAAGTTGAATTACCCTCCCTACGGGTACTAATGGATGTCAAGCTGAGTGAAGCAGAATGGGTTCGGGCCCGATACGAACAATTGAGTCTGATCGAAGAAAAGAGATTGGCTGCAATCTGTCATGGGCAGTTATATCAGAAGAGAATGAAGAAAGCCTTCGATCAGAAAGTCAGGCACCGAGAGTACCAAGTGGGAGATCTTGTGCTGAAAAGAATCCTTCCTCCTCATACAGACCACAGGGGCAAATGGACTCCGAATTATGAAGGACCATTTGTAGTAAAGAAAGTTTTCTCTGGTGGAGCACTGATGTTCAGCACCATGGATGGTGAAGATTTCCCATCCCCTGTGAATTCAGATGCAGTTAAAAAATACTTCGCATAAAATGACCCGCTGGACACAAAAACAGAATGTAAGTCCAGGCAAAAATAGGGCATCCCGGCGAGTCAAAAACAGAATGAAAGACTCGGGCAAAAATAAGGGAAAATAAATAAAAAAAAATTGTACACTCGCTGAGTTGAAAAGCCGCATTGGACAGCTCAGGCAAAAATGGGTATCCCGATGGATTGAAAACCCGAAAGGGCGATCCATGCAAAATAAGGGAATAAGCGAACAACTGCATTCTGAATTCGTCTGTATCACTTGCAACTTGGAAAGCTTCAAAAGGATCAAGCTTCGATCAGAATCAACCTTCTTCAGAAAGCAAGGTGAGAAGAACGTCAATTGTCATACGAGTCATAGCAGAAGGGGAAGCTCCCTAAAGCGTCGTCAACACTGCCAGCATTTTTGTTTCTCAATTTGTAACAATCTCCTCATTTCAGGGGATATGTTCCTTTGACTGTATCTCGCCAATTCAGGGCATACGAATTAATAAAACCAGATTTTCAGTCATGTCTCGTTTTGTACATTTCATTTGCAAAAAAATGTCTGATGTCTTAAAAGAAAAACTGATTGCATAAGTACAGATGTTCTTCTCTAAGAAAATAAAGAAACATGCCTGCAGGAAATATACTTACTCTCAGAAGTATCCTAACTCCTATGACGGAATCCAGTAAGGGATACCTCGGGATTATCTTGTGCGTTTTTCTATTTTTTTCAGGATTGCAGGTATCCAGAACGCAACTTGGGGCATGAATGCTTCACCCTCAGCAAGCTGGCAGATCATTATCAACTCGGTTTATCTTCCATGTGGCACTGGAAGGTGCCCACTTCCCCCAGCGAAGTTGCCAAATCAACATACACTCAATCTCAGCATCTGAAATGCTCTATCCCCAGCTGAGCTGCCTCTCATGACTTCCCCCAGCTGAGTTGCCTCTTGTTGCTCTCCCCAGTTGATTTGCCTCTCATAACTCCCCAGCCGAGTTGCCATCTCGCCCTCAGCCGAGTACAAAAGTCAGGGAACCATCTCCCCACGGAATCATCAGCCTCTATTCAGAAGAGCAACGCATGAAGATCACAACAGAGTGAAGAAGGCTTCTACAAACTCCAGCTGGGTCCCACATTATAAGGATATGTCAACCAGGTGGCATATATCCCCAAGTGGATGCATCTCACCAGGTCTACCAATGATCTCATCCCCAGCTGGGATGCCCATTTCAAACAGATCAGCCAGAGATCTTTGCAGCAACGGGATCCGAATCCCGGTTTGATATCTTTGCATAATCATGGCATTTGCATCATCTTATCCCCTCAAAGCGCAACATTCCGTCTAACACGGAGCATTACGGCAAAAATCAAACGCATAGCATAATCATAAGCCAGGTTCTGAATCAACACTTGTGAATAATAATCATTCATCAGAATACAGAATACTTCCCCCAAAATCCCCCAGAGTCCCCAGCAAAAGCAGTTGCCTTACAAATCACAAACACCAGTTTATATTTCCTTGTGATACCCGTCCGTATCATCACTTCCCCAAACAAGTTACCTTAATACACTTCACAAACAAAATCACCCGTATTGCAGATACTTCCTGACACCCGACCGTGTCAAATCACCAGCAAAAAGCCGAAGACACCCTCTTTGCACTCACACATACTTGTATATACACTTTCTTGACACCCGTCCGTGTCATTTCCCCAGCGCAGTCACTTATACAACCCGTACACTTGTTTATATTACACTTTTCTCCTTTTGGCACTCGTCCGTGTCACTCTCCCCAGCAGTTAAAGTATCCTTCTGTACAATACTCATGCTCACTACTCATGTCACACTTATGCAGATACTCGTCTGTATCTTGTATATACCAGTTATATACCCACAGATTCAACAGTAGTCTTTGTTCTTTGTTAACCAGTTGGTACTTGTCCGTACCATCATCTCAGAACATTGCGTCTAGTGTTTGTTTCTACATGATACTCGTCCGTATCATAGTCTTAAGGATGCTCGTCCGCATCTTTAATCCATACACCGTGTCAAACACTTTTTGTCTTCTTGGACATAGATACTTGCCTGTGTCTACTATTCCCCAGAAGAACCGTCAGATTCAACACTCGTCCGTGTTCCTTGTTAGCCAGTTGATACTCGTCCGTATCATCATCTCTGAACGTGTGTCAGTTTGTTTCTACATGATACTCGTCCGTATCATAGTCTTAAGGATGCTCGTCCGCATCTTTAATCTATACGCAATACCAAACAATTATACCTTTTGTTTCTTGGATGTAAACGCTCGTCCGTGTTTACTACATCCCCAGTAGATCGTCAACAGATTCTCCTTTTTATCTGACACTCGTCCTGTGTCATGATAAACCTGAGAGCAGCCGTACCCTGCTGAGTGGTCGTCCTCCACTTCTTGATGGTCGTCCTCCATCATGCTCATCCGATGGCCGTCCACATCGTTGATTTTAGCAGCCGTCCCCTGCTAGGTGGTCGTCCTCCACCTTTTGATGATCGTCCTTCATCAATTTTATCCAATGGCCGTCCCCATTGTTGATTTTTGGTTATCTGGCATTCGCCCTATGTCATGATAAACCTTGAGAGCAGCCGTCCCCTGCTGAGTGGTCGCCCTCCACTTCTTGATGGTCGTCCTCCATCATGCTCATCCGATGGCCGTCCCCATCGTTGACCTTTTATCCGGCATTCGTCCTATGTCGCGATATTTTCGGCAGCCGTACCCTGCCAGGTGGTCGTCCTCCACCTTTGATGGCCGTCCCCATCATATTTCTTTTATCCCCAACAGAGCAGCCGTACCCTGCTAGGTGATCGTCCTTCACCTTTGATGGCCGTACCCCATCATCTGTTTATTTCATTTATTCTTTAACCCGATGGCCGTCCCCGTCGTGGTCCCTTTTCTTTTTAACCCGATGGCCGTCCCCATCGTGGTCCCTTTGCCTTTTTTTTAGCCCGATGGCCGTCCCCATCAGTGGTTACTTTACCTTTATGAGCTTGATGGCCGTCCCCGTCATGTTTCATTAATCCCCAGAGAATTTTGCAACTTTACCTTGATGGTCGTCCCCATCATTATTTCATTTTTCCCAGCTAGTCGGCCGTCCCCGTCTTAGCTTTATCTTTTATCCCCAGCATGTCGGCCGTCCCCGTCATTGTTTTATTTCCTACACTTTTCCCAGCATGTCGGCCGTCCCCGTCATTGCTCTTTACCCAGCAGTCGTCCTCTGCTCGACGGTCGTCCTCCGTCGCCCACACTTTACAATATACTTTATTTTCCTTTACAATCTATATCCCTTTTCTTCTTCATTTCTGTGAGTGCAAATTTTGGACTGTCTTTGGTATTCAACCACAAGTTATCTTGTTTGCCTGTTAAGCCGTCGCTTACATCCTGCACAGCTAACTCATGTTTGAATAGGGGCAGCTGTAAACACCCCAAATTTGCCCTCACCCATTTCACCATGGCTTGTGATCATTCTCATATGCATAAGCACAATCATATCATCTCACATCTCATTTTTGATTCACTGCATAGTTTATAAGTCATCTGCACCTAGGGTTTGTGATCTGAGCAATCTCAGGGCTTCTTGAGCCACTCCAAAGGCTACCAATCACTTCAAAGGGGTCCATATGTGTTCATCTATCATATTACATCCTCTCAAAGTCAAGATTTCAAAATAATCACAAGAACTAGGGTTTGAATGGATGCAGAGCCAAGTTTGACTGCACAGTTGACTTTAAAATTAGGGTTTTGGTTTCAGAGGCCATAACTCCAAATTTTTTGGTCATTCTTGTTTCTATTAGTCTCTATATGGTATAGGGAGTATGCATATCAATTTTTATGAAGAAATTCCCTGGGAAAGTCATCTGATCAAGAGTTGACTTTCTGGACAAGTCAGTGCAAAATCAGGGCATCTGAGGCCCCCAATGACCCAACCAATGGTTGATCTTCATCATTTTGAGTGTATATGATCTTTATTTGATCATGGAAGAAGGTTGAAGTTCATAAAAATCAAGAATTTGGAAGTTTTGCAAAGGTTGACTTTTTGGGCATAGTTGACTTTTCAAGAATGCTTCATTTTAGGTCATTTTTCAAGCTTTGATTATTGATCCAAAAATGCTTCAAATGGAAAAACTTTGGTCATGAAAGTTGTAGATCTCATCTTTCCCTTTTCAAAAAGTACAAGAACATGATCAAACTCTTCTTGGATCAAAAGTTATGGTGTGACAAAGTTGGCTAAAATCATTGATTTTCAAGGCATGCCCTAAGTGAGAATTTTGCAAAATCATGGACCAAGGCCAATTGTAACCTCTAATTCATTCCAAACCAGTATGCAAACATTCTCTAAGTCATAAAATTCAGATTTGAACCAAGAATGCCCATGAATTATGGCTTGTAGGATTAGGAAGTCACATGTGAACCAAAAAGCCAACAACTTGCAAAATCATCATTGTGCTTCTACCACTTGATGCATTGGATGCTGCACTTTGGCTAGCCTCTCACCTCATCTTGCTGCACCAGAACCAGCCCTTGTACTAGCCTAGAGGCTGCCCATACTTTCTCTTACACAAGAGTTGACAAATTGCAAAAGTGGCCTTACCAATCAAAAAAGCACATGTCTTGTCATCTGACCAATGAGAGAGGTTTATGTGGACAAAGAGCAAGCCATTTCATACATGAAGCAGGGCTGAAACTCTATCATCCAAGACATTCACAAAATCACACCACATTGCATTTGTCTTCGAATCTGCCTCCACAGCTTGCAAACACAAAAACCATCTTCACCATTCAACTCACCATACTCCATAGACCTCAAACCACCAAAGCTCAAGCCTGAAACAAGCCTGACCTGAGTTTCACCATTCCTCACCTTCCAAACCAGAACTCATCGAATCCCTTCATCCAGCCATCAAACACCTCATCTTTCTTCACCAACAAGTCAAGCATACCACAAGGAGTCAAAACCACCCTTTACATTGACCTAAAACAGCCTGTACACAAAGCTCACTGTCTGCTATATCAGTTTGGAACCTCTTGAAATAGCTTGTTAAAGTTCATTCCAAGCCTGCCATTAGCACCAGGAGAGTCATTGGAGCTAGCTTGCATCAAGAAACTGCTCTGAAAGCCCAGAAACAGGAATTGTCACCTCAGGTATGACCATGAAACTTTTCTCTCAAAGCTCTGATTTTTTGTTATAAAGTGAAAGTGCATGCTTCAAGGATCATGGTGATATGTTTAGATTTAAAAATGAGTGAAAACTGAGCTTGTATGGTCCCTCTGAATTTTTGCCCGTGAATTTCTTTCCTTTCGATTCCTTTGATTCATGATGCATAAATGTTGTTTGGAGATGGATTCATGACCTAGGAAGTTAGAGGATCATTTAGGTGTGCTTGATTTGTAGAATAGGTACCTGAATCGTGTTCTAGGGTTTTTGTGCAACCGGAGAAGATGACCGGAGCTTCTCTCCGGTCACCTGAGGGTGATTAACCCTAAACTCAGGTCATTATGGCCATTTGAATGCTGAGCGTAGATTGCCTCTGACTTGTTGACTTCCCGCTGCTTTGAACGGCCCAGATCATTTCGTTTGCCCTAATCCTCCTAATTAGCTTAATTAATCCTTAATTTAATTAATTTAATCAGAGTCAACCAGGACCCTTGGATCTGCGCGCCAGTCAACTGTCCCCAGCCCAGTTTGAATCTCCACCTTAGGATTAGCTTACTTTCCATTTAATTCAGATTAAATCAATTTTATTTTCATTTTATTTCAATTAACTTGCATAATTTATTTAAAATAGTAAAAATATCTTTAAAATTATGAAACTTTTTTCTTAAAAGTTTTATTAATTTTTAAGACCCAAAAATATTTTCATTTTATTTTTTATCATTAAAAAAGTATTTTTAAACATTTAAAAGATTATTTTTAATTGATTAATGGAAATTAATTAATTAAAAATACTTTTAGGTATTTAAAAATCACCAAAAAATTCATGAAATGTTCTAAGACATTTAGAAACATTGTCCAACCTTCAAACCAAATTTCTTTTTTGATCTTGATGCATTTTAAGAATTTTTCATTGAATTAAATCATTTTTTATGCATTATTTTGATCATGGGTTCAAAAATTCATTTCTGCCTATCTAGGAAGAGTTGGACATTGGTTCTTCTTGCATTGTTTTATGTTTAGCATGTAGTTTCTAGGATAAAATGGCCATGATTTGATCTTGCATTTTCCAATTGTTTGGCATTTCTTTTGTTAAGAACCCTAAAAAACCCTAATAACTTAGAAAATTCATAACTTGAGATTGGTTAAGAGTTGAGACCTCCCCTTTGGACCTTGGTTTAGTATAGGTTTAGGGTTTCTTTGGGTGGCATTTTCCATTTTTTATCTTAGGGTTTGCTTCTGTTTTGGGTTTTTGTTTGATGCATTGTCCATAAACCCTAATTTGGGCTTTCATATGCATCCCTCTTGCATTCTCTTGCATAACATGACTTGTCTTTGCATTTTATGCATGCTTGTGTTCCATTTGACATCTTAAGACATGTAGGAAGCATGTTTGATCATTGCATCACATATTTGCCATGTCATTTACCTTGTGTGCTTCATAACTTTTCATGCTCATTCATGCTCCTTAGCTTGCATCATTTGCCTTCATAATCTTGTATGAACATCTCCATGTGCTGCCTCATGCTTGTAGCATCTCATAACATCATTAGCATCACATACATGCTTCTGGTTTTGTCTCTCATCATGTCATTGCATCTCATTTTGCATTGCATTGCATTTCTTTTCTAACCTTTTCAGGTGGTAAGTGATTTTGAGAAGTGAATTTGCCTTCACTTCTCATAACTTTTCTTCTCATCTCTCTTGCATCCATTGCTGCATTTCTATATGTGTTTGAGTTTGAGCTTGCTCATTCTTCCTCCTCCCACTTTCCTTCTTCAAGTGACTTGACTTCTTGAATGAAGCAAGTTGCTTTGCTTCTCTTGATCTTGTTCATCTGCTTCCTGGTGGCTCCTTTGAAGATTGTTCCTGAAAACCTCACAAACCTTAGGAACAACCAAGCATGACAATGAATTAGGGTTTTGATTAGTCTCCCCTCTTAGTTTTACCTTTGTATCTTCTTTGAGTCTTCTCTTCTCATCTCATAATCAGGGACTAAACCCTAAAGGCTTTAAGGCTTTGTGATTAAGCTTATGCCTGCATCCTTCTATTAGGATGGAGTGTATAACTTTAATCCTAAGTGTTAAACCCTTAATGTGTTTAACTCTCTTAATCAATTCACTTAATAACCATCAAGACATCACACTTGTAACTTGGGCCTTGCATTAGGGTTCTAATTCTTCCTTAATTGGTTAAGAAGGACTAACCCTAGTGTTAATGGACAAGTCCCCCTCAAGTTGTCTTACAAACCATAAAACTCACTTCTTCATCTTATCATTAACTAAAATCCATTTAATAAGGCCTTTGTTTTGTCATGAGGTTAATCCCTAATCATGGATTAAGTTGAGGAGTCTTCCTCAGCTTAAACATTCTCATCTATTATCCTTCTATTAGGATGGTGTAATGAGTCTGTTTAGTCCCTGATTATGGCTTAATCTCATTACTTAACACTAAACAAAAACAGCAAAAACATCTAAATAATCACAAGTAGGTTAATGATCTTAACCCTACCCCAAAGGTAATTAAGTGTGAGAATCTGACTTCACACTTAAGGTATTCTCATTACCCCTAATCAGAGGGAAGATGTGATGAGTTTACTAAATCCATTGGTTTAGGCTTAAGCTCATTAACTTATGACAAACTTTCAAAAGCAATAAAAGACTGAAAACCCAAAAACAAACAATAATCGTCTCCTTCGGGATTCTTTTCTCATCACCCTCACTCACAAACGAGAATTTGCTTCTCCCGTCTAATGCAAGACAGTTTGCATCTGTGCCAGACAGATCATACACTTGAGCATTGACAAGCAAGCAGTTCACAAGTCAATTCACCTTTCAGTCTCTTTGGGTCGAACTACGGTGTTCTGACTTCCTCATTGCACGAGAGGATACGTAGGCATAACTTAACAGTTATCGAACAAAAGTCTCTGTATATTCCCCCTCCTTCCAGCCTCATTCTCTTAGCCTCATATTCTTGAGCTTCTCCTCTTTGTTCTTACACTGACACTGTATATTTCACACTTCACACTTCTTTTACACTGACACCTGCACATCTTTCCCAGCTCTTTTATACACAGATTGCACTGACACTACCCCTTTGAAACACAAATCTTTTAAGCGTGGATCCCGTCGAGTACGACGGACAATCTGGGTGCTAATACCTTCCCAGGTTGTAACCAACCCCCTTTCTCAGTCTCTCTGGTTCGCAAACCGTCTTATCCATCTCTTTCTAGGTCTATGCAGCATTGCCTTTCCTCCGGGATAAAAATGCCTAGCTGGCGACTCTATTCATCTCCAGTGAGTTCACGGCTGTGTGTTCTCATTGTCCCTCTCGCCGACCGTTCGCGTCTGTACCTTCATCTGATCCATTTTCATTTGTCGGGAGCGACAAGATCCAACACCACAATTCTTCTCCATATAGGCCAAAGATGAACAACGCTGTAGAGGCAGCTAACAAGAATATCAAGAAGATTGTGCAGAAGATGGTGGTCACATACAAAGACTGGGATGAGATGCTACCATTTGCCTTGCATGGGTACCATACCTCAATCAGAACATCCACTGGGGCAACACAGTATCAGCTTGTGTATGGCATGGAGGCAGTCCTACCTGTTGAAGTTGAATTACCCTCCTTGCTGGTATTGATGGATGTCAAACTGAACGAAGCAGAATGGGTCCGATCCCGATACGAACAACTGAGTCTGATTGAAGAGAAGAGGTTAGCTGCAATCTGTCATTGGTAGCTGTATCAGAAGAGAATGATGAAAGCCTTCGATCAGAAAGTCAGGCTTCAGGAATACCAAGTAGGAGATCTTGTGCTGAAATGACTCCTTCCTTCTCATACAGACCACAAGGGCAAGTGGACTCCGAATTACGATGGTCCATTCATAGTAAAGAAAGTTTTCTCTGGAGGAGCACTGATGCTCAGTACTATGGATGGTGAAGACTTCCTGTCCCCTGTGAATTCAGATGCAGTTAAAAAATACTTCGCATAAAATGACCCGCTGGACATAAAAACAGAATGTAAGTCCAGGCAAAAATAGGGCATCCCAGCGAGTCAAAAACAGAATAAAGGACTCGGGCAAAAATAAGGTAAAATAAAGAAAAATGTACACCCGCTGAGTTGAAAAGCCGCATTGGACAGCTCAAGCAAAAATGGGTATCCCGGTGGATTGAAAACCCGAAAGGGCGATCCACGCAAAATAAGGGAATAAGCGAACAACTGCATTCCGAATTCGTATGTATCACTGACAACATGTCAAACTTCGAAAGGTTAAAACATCAGTCAGAATCAGCCCTCTTCATAAAGCAAGATGAGAAGAACGTCAAAAGTCATACGAGTCATAGCACAGGGAAGCTCACTGAAGCATCGTCAACATTGCAGCACCTTTTGTTTCTCAATTTTGTAACGATCTCCTCATTTCAGGGGATCTGTTTCTTTGACTGTACTTGCCAATTCATGGCACACAAATTAATAAAATCAGATTTTCAGTTATACTACATCTTGTACACTTTATTTGCAAGAATGTCTGATATCCTTGATATAATGTTTGCATAAAAACAAATGCGCTTTTCTAATCACATGCTTGCAGGAAATATATTACTTACTCCCGGGAGTGTCTAAACTCCTATGATGGAATCCAGTAAGGGATACCTCGGGGTACTTGTGCGTTTCTTTGTCATAACAGGATTGCAGGTGCTCATTCTCCCCAGCTGAGTTGTCAGACATCATCATCCTCATCAAAACCCTTACAGAAATTTAGGAAGATCGTTCAGTGATCATTCCTCCCCAGCCAAGTGCTAGACAGGAAACCATCTCCCCTCAGAGCTCCAGCCTCTATTCAGAAGAGCAATGTCTAGAGATCTCACAACAAAGTGACGAAAACTTCCGCAGACCTCAGCTGGGCCCCTCATTACCAAGATAGGTCTATCAGTGACCTATTTCCCCAAGCAGAGTCATATATATCAGATCTACCAATAATCTCATCCCTAACTGGGATATCCTTTTGAGAAAGATCAATCAGAGATCTTCACAGCAACGGGATCCGAATCCCGGATCGGTATCTTTGCATAATCATAGCATTCACATCATATTTCCCCTCAGAGCATAGCATTCCGTCTAATACGGAGCATTACGGCAAAAAAATCAAACATATTGAATAATCACAAGTCATGTTTTGAATCAAACACCCGTGTATATCAACATTCCATCAGCAATATATATATATATACAAAGACCCACGGTCCCAGCAGAAACCCAAAGCATCCCCTTTGCACTCACTAATACACATATATACTTTTTCCGACACTCGTCTATGTCATATACTCCCCTGCAGATATAAACCACAAACAGATATCTATACACTCTTTGGACACTCGTCCGTGTCACCATCCCCCAGCACGGTTACCTAAACACTCATTGTAAACCAAACACTTGTTTATAATACACTCTCATCGACACCCGTCCGTGTCATCTTATCTCCTAAGATCGTCAGAATATCTCTTACATTTATAAGATCATAATTTATACACTTCCTCTTATGATACTCGTCTGTATCATACTCTCCCCAGCATATTGAACACTCGTCTGTGTCTCATGTTTACTTTTACTCATACAGATACTCGTTCGTATCTTGTATACACCACTTATTTCCCCTCAGATTCAACACTCGTCCATGTTCCTTGTTAACCAGTTGGTACTCGTCCATATCATCATCTTTGAACATGCGTCAGCGTTTGTTTCTACCGATACTCGTCCGTATCATGGTCCTAAGGATGCTCGTCCGCATCTTTAATATATACATAATGTCAAACACTTATACCTCTCATCACTTGAATGTAGACGCTCGTCCGTGTTTACCATTCCCCTGTAGAATTACTTTTCTTCTATCTGACATTCGTCTTATGTCATGATACTTTCGGCAGCCGTACCCTGCCAGGTGATCGTCCTTCACCTTTTTGATGATCGTCCTTCATCATTCCTCCAGCGGAGTCTCCATTATTGGAACCCTTTCCTATCCGACATTCGTCCTATGTCGTAATATTTTAGCAGCCGTCCCCTGCTAGGTGATTATCCTTCACCTCTTGATGATCATCCTTCATCATTTTATCTGATGGCCGTCCCCATCGTCGACCTTGTTGTCTGACATTCGTCCTATGTCATGATAAACCCCGAGAGCAGCCGTACCCTGCTAGGTGATCGTCCTTCACCTCTTGATGATCGTCCTTCATCATGCTTATCCGATGGCCGTCCCCATCGCCGACCTTTTCTATCCGACATTCGTCCTATGTCGTGATACTTTCGGCGGCCGTACCCTGCCAGGTGATCGTCTTTCGCCTTGGATGACCGTCCCTCATCCTTATCCCCAACAGAGCAGCCGTCCCCTGCTAGGTGATCGTCCTTCACCTTTGATGACCGTACCTCATCATTTATTATGCTCTGAACCTGATGGTCGTCCCTATCATTGACTTTACCTTTAATCCCCAGAGAATCTTGTTTCTTTACTTGATGGTCGTCCCCATCATGATACCTTCATTTCCCCAGCATGTCGGCCGTCCCCGTCATTGTTTTATCCCCAGCAGTCGTCCTCTTCTTGACGGTCGTCCTCCGTCACCCGCACTTTATATCATACTTTTCTTCCTTTTACAATCTATATCCCTTTTCTTCTTCATCCAGTGAGTGCAAATTCTGGACTATCTTCTGTATTCAACCACAAGTTATCTTGTTTGTATAATAAATCGTCGCTTACATCCTACATAGCTAGCTCATGTTTGAATAGGGGCAGCTGTAAACACCCCAAATTTTCCCTCACTAAGTTCACACCATGGCTTGTGATCTTCACATTTACATAAGTTTAATCATATCATTTCATGTTGCATTTTTACTTCATTGCATTGGTTCAAGTCATCTGCATCTAGGGTTTGTGATCTGAGCAATCCATGAGCTATCTGAGCCACTCAAAAGGTCTTCAATCATCTCAATAGGGTCCATGTATGTTCAAATATCATATTATATCCTCCCAAGATCAAGGAAGTCAGAAAATCACAAGAACTGAGAAAGGCATGGAAGCAGAGCCAAGCTTAACTGCACAAATGACCTAAAATTAGGGTTTTGGTTTCAGAGGCCATAACTCCAATTTTTTTGGTCATTCTTGTTTCTATTGGTCTCTATGTGTTATAAGGATCATACATACCAATTTTCATGAAGAAATTCAATGGGGAAGGCATCTCATCAATAGATGACTTCTTGAGCAAGTCAGTGCAAAATCAGGGCATCTGAGGCCCCCAACCATCCAACCAAAGGGTTTTCTCCATCATTTTGGGTGTACATGATCTTTATTTGATCTTATAAGAGGTTCGAAGTTCACAAAATTGAAGAATTTCAAGCCATTTGCAAAGTTGCCATTTTGGGAAAGTGACTTGTAATGCAAAATTGCCATTTTGGGAAAGTTTTTCAACCTCCTCTTTTTGATTCAAAAATGCTTCAAATGAAAAATTATTGGTCATGAAAGTTGTAGATTGGATCATTCCCTTTTCAAAAAGTACAAGAACTTGATCTAATTCATCATAGAACTCAAGTTATGGCCTTGCAAAGTTGGGGAAAATCACTAAATTTCACTTATGTACCAAAGAGGGAAACTTGCAAAAACTCATGTCAAGGCAAAATGTGACCTCTAATTGACTTCTAACCATTACAAAAACATGATACATGACCTAAAATTCAGAATGGCCCAAAGAATCACTCATTTTCATGCCTTGATCATCAAGAATTCTCAAAGGGGCCAAAACTTTCACAAATTGCAAAATGCCCAAAATCTTGACATCCACTTGTGCCAGCTCCTCAAATCAGTTTCCATGGACCTCCCTAAAGCCAGCTGACTCAAGCCATACCTCACAACAAGCCTGCCATGAGCCCATACCTCAAAGGACAACTTTCTTGACTTTATGCAATTTGAGCCATACCAATCAGCATAGGCCACCAACAACTCTCTGACCTATCAAGACTTGATACATGGACCAAAAGCAACTCAACACATACAACAAGCAAGCCTGAATACACACACAACTCAGCATACACAAAAACTCCCTCTTATGCATTTTTCTTCGAAACTGATCCCACAAGCCACAAACATCAAAACAAATTCCATAGAACAACTCACCATCAACCTCTGATCATTTCCCATCCATCACCTTGCCCTGAAACCCCCCATATCAAAAACACGATTTCCCTCCCCCTTTGAACTGAACTTCATCAATCTTCAAGAGGAGCCCACAACAGCTTCAGCCAAGCATTCCAGAAGCAAGAGGGAGTCAAAAGAAGGGGAAAAACACCAAAGAAAGGACCTGACAGTGCCATTTTCGAAAGCTCCATCTCAGGTAGCTTCAAGAACAAATTTTCCTGAAATGTATTTTCTTGTTATAGAAATGTTCTGTATGCTTTGATGATCATCATGATCTACTTAGTTTTGAAAATGAGTAAGAAACAAGCATGTACGAAGCTTTTGAAATTTTTGCGTGTTTTCCGTTTGCCTTTGATTCTTGATCTTGAGTGAAAATAAATGATTTTGGTTGCTGGATTCTTGTTTAGAGTTGTCTAATGATTGATTCTGGAGAGTTTAGTGAGGTTTCATGGTGTATTGAGAGAGATTGAATGAGAGAGTAGCCGGAGAAGATGACCGGAACACTGTTCCGGTCACCTGAAAGTCATTAGGGTTCAGATTAGGGTTTAATTGTGTAATTAGTGAGATTCGAATGTGAGCCGTCCAGATGCGCGCGTGGTCTTTCCCTCCCTTTCCAGATTCAAATCCCAGCCCTTAGATCAGTATACTTTCCATTTAATTAGTTTTTATTTCATTTTTTCTCATTTAATTTGCACGAATTTTAAAAAATAGTAAAATACATCAAAAAATTCTGAAATTTTTTATTAAATCTTTTATTAATTTTCAGAACCGAAAAATATTTTTATTTTTATTTTTTGCATTAAAAAATATTTTTAAATCATTTAAATGATTATTTTTAATTATTTAATGAAAATTAATTAATTAAAAATACATTTAGGTATTTAAAAATCCCAAAAAAATTCAGAGAACATTTTCAAACATTTAGAAACATTTACAAACTCACAAGACAAATTTATTTTTGGTTTTGATCATACTTTGGCAATTTTCATTTGAATTAGGGTTCTTTAATTTGAATATTTTTAACCCTAACTTCAAAAATTCCTAACTTTTGATCCAAGTTGAGTTTGTGAATGGTTCTTTTTGCATTGTGTTATGCATTCTTTCAAGCATCTAAAAACATTTTTGTTTCATTTTTATAATGCATTTTCAATTTGGTTGGAATTTTCCCTTTAGAATCACCCTTAAAACCTTGAAAACTTAGAAAAATCATATGTTCTTTAGGGTTTAGCTTATGACTTTCCCCTTTGGGAAGTGGACTTGTGTAGGTTTAGGGTCCCTTTGATTCCATTTTCAATTTTTTATCTCATGCTTTGCTTCTGATTTTGATTTTTTACATCTCATGTTGTACATAAACCCTAATTTGCATCTTCACTTGCATCCATCTTACATAAGCTTGCATACATGAACTTGCCATGACATTTTGCACATCCACATGACATATAAAACATCTTAGAACACATTGAAATCATGTTTGATCATTGCATCATTCACTTTCCATGTTATGCATCCATTTCATTTCATATGCATTCATGAACTTTCATGCTTCTTACATGCTTCATTTGCATTCCCATCTCTTGTATGATCATTCACATATCTTGACATGCTTTCATACCACCTCATAACATCATTTGCATCATGAATATGCTTCTGACTTTGGCTTCCATCTTTGCATTTCATTTCATTTTCATGCCATTTCATTTTCTCTTTGCTAACTTTTCAGGTGGTAAGTGTTTGAGAAGTGAATTTGCCTTCACTTCTCACAATATCTTATCATCTCTATTATGCATCATTGCTGCATTTTATCTTTGCATTAGAGTGAGCTTGCTCATTCATGTTCCCACCTCACCTTCTTTCTTCAAGCAACTTATCTTCTTAAGTGAAGTAAGTTGTCTTGCTGCTTCTTGCTTCTCCCTCCTTCATCCTGCTTCTTCCATGGTGGCACTTCTTGAAGACTTCTTGCAAGCCTCATAAACCCTAGGAACAACCAAGCATGATCATAATTAGGGTTTGATTAGTCCCCCATTAGTTTTACCTTTGTGTCATCTTTGAGTCTTCTCTTCTCATCTCTTAATCAAGGACTAAACCTTAAAGGTTTAAGGCTTTGTGATTAAGCTTATGCCTGCATCCTTCTATTAGGATGGAGTGTATAACTTTAATCCTAAGTGTTAAACCCTTAATGTGTTTAAATCCTTTAATTAATCCATCTAATAAATCACTAAGACATCAAACTTGTAACTTGGGCCTTGCATTAGGGTTCTAATTCTTCCTTAATTGGTTAAGAAGGACTAACCCTAGTGTTAATGGACAAGTCCCCCTCATGTTGTCTTACAAACCATAAAATTCACTTCTTAATCTTACCATTACTAAAATCCACTTTAATAAAGACTTTGTTTTGTCATGAGGTTAATCCCTAATCATGGATTAAGTTGAGGAGCCTTTCTCAGCTTAAATGTTCTCATCTATCATCCTTCTATTAGGATGGTGTAATGGATCCATTAAATCCTTGATTATGGCTTAAGCTCATTACTTAAAACCAAAAAAAAACTCCAAAAAAACACATCTAAGTAATTAAAAGTTGGTTAATGATCTTAATCCTACATCATGGTGATTAAGTGTGAGGTGCTTACTTTATACTTAAAGTATTCTCATTACCCCTAATCAGAGGGAAGATGTGATGAGTTTGCTAACCCTTGGTCTAGGCTTAAGCTCATTTTCTTATGACAAACTCCAAAAGCAATAAAAGATTGAAAACACAAAACAAACAATAATCGTCTCCTCCGGGATTCTTTTCACATCATACTCATTCACAAACGAGAACTTGTTCCTTCCGTCTAATGCAAGACAGTTAGCACTCGAGTCAGACGAGTCATACACTTGAGCATAGGCAAGCAAGCAATTCACAGTCAATTCATTTTCAGTCTCTTTGAGTCGAACTACGGTGTTCTGACTTCCTCATTGCACGAGAGGATACGTAGGCATAACTTAACTGTTATCGAACAAAAGTCTCTGTATACTTCCTCCTCTTCCAGCTTCATTCTTTTAAGCCTCATAGTCTTGAGCTTTACACTCTTTCCTTACACTGACACTCCTTCATTTCACTTCACACTTCTTTTACACTGACACTTGCATTCTTTCAAGCGTGGATCCCGTCGAGTACGATGGACAATATGGGTGCTAATACCTTCCCAGGTTTTAACCAACCCCCTTCCTCAGTTTCTCTGGTTCGCGACCGTCTTGTCCATATCTTTCATAGGTTTATGCATCATTACCTTTCCTTCGGGATAAAAATGCCTAGCTGGCGACTCTTTTCAGTTCACCCTTGTATTCTCTCCTTCGCCGACCGTTCGCGTCTATACCCCTTCTGGCGCTGTGTCATTTGGTGGGAGCGACATTATGCTCCTCAAAGTTCATGAAATTCAAGAGATCACATGAACTGGAAAAGGCATGGAAGCAGAGCTAGGGTTTTCACTACACAAATGACCAAAATTAGGGTTTTAGTTTCAGAGGCCTTAACTCCAAATTTTTGGTTCATTCTTGTTTCTAATGTTCTTAACATGTTATAAGGATCGTGTGTACCAAGTTTGATGAAGAAATTCATTGTGGAAGTCATTTGTTCACTGGGTAACTTCCTGAGCAAATTAAGTCAAAATCAGGGCATCTGAGGCCCCCAACAATGGAACCAAAGGGGTATTTTCATCAAATTGATGTTCAATGATCTTTATTTGATCTTAGAAGTGGTTGGAAGTTCCCAAGATTGAAGAATTTTGAGCCAATTGCAAACTTGCCATTTTTGGAAATGACTTGAAATGCAAACTTTCCATTTTAGGAAAGTTTTTCAACCTCCTCTTTCATGACCAAAAATGCTTCAAATGAAAGATTCTTGGGCATGAAAGTTGTAGATTAGGTCTTTCCCTTTTCAAAAAGTACAAGAACATGTCTTGATTCATCCTAGAACTCAAGATATGGCCTTTCAAAGTTGACAAATATCACATAATTTTCAAGTTCATGCCAAAGAGGAAATTTTGCAATTTCACTTGCCAAGCATTCTAATGACCTCTAATGTGCACAAATATGTTATAACATGTCAAAGAAGCTTCAAAAGATCAGAATTGGACTTTGAATCTAGGGTTTTCATGGCTTGTGATCCAAGAAACACCAAAGAGGGAAAGTTGCAAAATCTATGTGATCTCGTGATCCAAGCCTTCCAGCACATCAAATTCAATCCCATGGTCCTCCATGAACCAAGATGAGGCCAGATACCCCTCCAAACAACCTCTGACCCGTGCCATGCTTCAAGTACACATCACCTTGACTTTTTGCAACTTGGCCCATACCAATTAAGTTGTGCCACCACCCACTTTCTGAGCAATCCCATTGGCTTATATAAACATCATGGATCACAAAACACACAACACACAAGCTTAGAACCTCCCACAAGTTAGAAATCACAAAAACCTCAAGAAACCTTCACCTATTCGATTTTCATAGCACAACCACTCAAACTTCAAATTTTCTTCACCATTCAACTCTACATCACCTAAGTAACAAATCCAAACCACTAGAATAGAATGAAACACCCTCAAACTCAAACACAACTTCTGCAACTTCAGAAACCAAACACTCAAAATAGCCACTCTAAGCTTCATTCAAGATTTCCAATAGCACCAGGAGGTCAAAGGGGATTGGATTGCACAAGGGAGAGGCCCGAAAAGCTCCATTTCAATGAACTACAACTCAGGTAACCTTCATGAACTTT
This sequence comes from Lathyrus aphaca, assembly GCA_963966055.1. NCBI lineage: Eukaryota > Viridiplantae > Streptophyta > Magnoliopsida > Fabales > Fabaceae > Lathyrus > Lathyrus aphaca. Next base: position 270,171,691 of record OZ014522.1, read on the forward strand.
TTTTCCAGAAACATGATTTTAAGTTTCTAAATGATTCTACATGTTTAGCTGATCATTGTGATATGTTTATTTTTGAAAATGATTGAGAAATGAGCATGTATTGTTCTTCTGAAACTTTGCCCGTGAATATGTTCTTTCTCCGATTCATCATATATGCGTGAAATAAATTGTTTTTGATGGTTAATTCTTGCTTATTGATGCCTGGGGAGTGATTCTGGAGAGTTGGGGAGGTTTTAATGGCCCGTGGAGAGAGATAGGGTAGAGACCTTGCTGGAGAAGACGACCAAAACACTGTTCCGGCCGTCTAAAAGTGATTAGGGATAATCCATGTTTAAATCCCCAATTTGAATCTTGGCCATTGGATGTTGATTAGGGTTAGGAAGTGAACGACCAGATGCCCGTGTTTATTTTTAATTCTGATTAATTGATTATAAAATTTTTTAATTCTCAGATCAAATCCCAGCCATTGGATCTTGCACGCGTTTCTCATTTAAACCTAGGCCATAGATTCTGCATACCTTTGGTCAACTTGACTTCCATCCTGGCACGTTGATCTTCCCCCAAACCAATTTGGACCTTCAATTTGAATTACTTTTCCTTTTATTTCATTTTATTTCATTTTTATTTTGTTTTCTTTTCTAAAAATCATAAAAAATAGTAAAAACCATTTAAAAATTTTGGAAATTTTTCTCACCACTTAATTTAATTTTCAGAACCCAAAAATATTTTTATTTTTATTTTTTCCATTAGAAAAGCATTTTTAGATAATTTAATTGTATATTTTAATTAATTAAGTCCATTTAATTAATTATAAATACTTTAAAGTATCTAAAAATCACAAAACAATTCAGAGAGGTTTCTTAAACATTTAGAAACATTTTCAAACTCATCCCAAGAATTTCTTTTTGGTTTTGATTAAAATTTTCCAATTTCCTTTGAATTAGGGTTTCTAAAAATTCATATTTTTCAACCCTAACTTCAAAAATTCATTTCTCTCAAACCAAGATGAGTTTGCATTTGATTCTTTTGGTAATCTTTCATACTTGACCTCTAGTTTCTAAAACCATTTTTGTTTCATTTTTATCTTGCATTTTTAAATTAATTTGCATTTTCCCTTTAGAATCACCCAAAAACCCTAGAAAACTTAGGAAAATCATAACTTTTGATAGGATAGGCTTCTGACCTTCTCCTTTGGGGTGTGACTTAATATGGGATTAGGGTTTGTTTAAGCTTCATTTCAAATTTTTATCATGTTGATTGCTTCTGTCTTAGTCATTTGCATCTCACATATCCATGTAACCCTAATTTCTCATTTTCATTTGCATTCACCTTGCACATTCATCATCACATGAACTTGCCATGACATTTCATGTATTCATCTGTCATCTTAGACATCTTAGGGCATGTTAGAACCTTGCTTGACCATTTCTTCACTCATTTACCATGTTTAGCATTCATTTCATTTCATGAACTTTCATGTGTTTTCAAACTTCAAAGCATGCTTTCATAATATCTCATCCTTGTATGATCATTCATATGCATATTGTATGACATATCATCATCTCACATGACATTTACATAGCATAAGCACTTCTGACTTTGGTCTTTGCATCTCATTTCATCTTATTTCAATTCATTTCTTCATGCCTTATACCTTATGCATCCATACTAACCCTTTCAGGTTTTGGTAAGTTATTTTGGGAGGTGGATTTGCCTTCACCTCTCACTTCTTCTGCTTCTTGCTTGTATTTGAAGTGAATCTATTCCACTTATGTTCCATCTCTCTCACTTTCTTCCTTTAAGTTACTTATCTTCTTAGGAAGTAAGTAACTTATTCTTCTGCTTCCTCCTCTTTTCATCTGCTTCTTCCATTGGTGGCTTTCTTGAAGATCTTTCTTAAGCCTCACAAACCATAGGATATCCAAGCATGATAATGATTAGGGTTGTAATTAGTCCCCCTTAGCTTTTTACCTTTGAGTCTCCTTGAGTATCTCTTCTCATCTCAATAATCAGAGACTAAACTCTTAAAGTTTTAGGGCTTTGGAATTAGGGTTATGCATGCATCCTTCTCTTAGGATGGAGTGTATAACTTTAATCCTAAGTGTTAAACCTTTAATTTGTTTAAACCTCTTAATCAAATCACTTAATAATCATCAAGACTTTATCTTGTAACTTAGGCCTTACATTAGGGTTCTAACTCTTCCTTATGGTTGAGAGGGACTAACCCTAGTGTTTAATGGACAAGTCCCCCTCAAGTTGTCTTACAAACTTAAAATTCACTTCTTAATCTCATCCCTTAATTAAAATCCACTTAATAAGGGTTTGTTATATAATGAATTTATTCCCTAAGCATGGATTAAGTTGAGGTCTTCCTCAGCTTAAATGTTCTCATCTATTATCCTTCAATTAGGATGGTGTAATGAGTACATTAATCTGTGATTAGAGATTAAACTCATTAATTAACATTAAACAAAACCCAAAAACATCTAAATAATCACAAGTAGGTTAATGATCTTAATCCTACATCATCATGGCAATTAAGTTGAGATGCTTATCTCATACTTAAGTAGGCTCATTATCCCTAATTAGGGAGGATATAATGAGTTTACAGGCCCTTGATTTAGGCTTAAGCTCATTAACTTATGCAAAACACCAAAAGCAATAAAAAAACTAAAAACACAAAAACAAACAATAATCGTCTCCTTAGGAATTCTTTTCTCATCACACTCATTCATAAACGAGAACTTGCTTCTTCCGTCTAATGCAAGACAATTAGCACTCGAGCCAGACGAGTCATACACTTGAGCATAGACTATCAAGCAATTCACAAGTCAATTCATTTTCAGTCTCTTTGAGTCGAACTACGGTGTTCTGACTTCCTCATTGCACGAGAGGATACGTAGGCATAACTTAATAGTTATCGAACAAAAGTCTCTGTGTCTTCCCCCTCTTTCAGCATTCTTTTCTAAGCCTCAATTCTTGAGCAATTCACCCTTTTGCACTGACACATGTACATTCATTCTTAGCTTTTTGCACACAAATAACACATACACTACCCCTTTGAACACAATCTTTTAAGCGTGGATCCTATCGAGTACGACGAACAATCTGGGTGCTAATACCTTCCCAGGTTGTAACCAACCCCCTTTCTCAGTTTCTCTGGTTCGCAACCGTCTTATCCATCTCTTTCCAGGTGTATGCAGCATTACCTTTCCTTTGGGATAAAAATGCCTAGCTGGCGACTCTATTCACTTCACCATCATTTTCTCTTTTCGCCGACCGTTCGCGTCGGTACCTTGTGGACCCTGGTGTCTTTTCGGGGGAGCGACACATATCACCAATTATCCACATCATCAATCCCACAATGGTGGGGGTTGGGAAGATACATCGAAAATTGACTAGAATACAATAATGAATAATAACCATCAATTAAGGCAATCATACCTTGCTGGACCAATGAGCTCATGTCCAGATGAGTTTTACCTGCGATTGGGGTTTCAATAAGTATATCCTGGTCATATCCTAGGTGTTCAGCTATTTGGGTGATCATATCCCGAACAAATATGCCAATGCATGTGGCTCGTCCCACTCACCCCATGTAGTCTTCCGCAAACGCCATAACACTCACAAAATTGCGGTTAGCCATTGCATACAAAGAAACAACTCTTTTTGTATAGACACCCATGTACTATCACCTCTTCCAAACAGTGTGTAAGCCAGACACTTTTGAGTGTATCTGAAACAAGGGTTTTGGATTCCTGAAGACTTTGCTCCTATTGCTACATATTCAGTGTGTCCGGTGATGGGCATCCAGAAGGTGTGTGCATCAAACTCCTCCAGAACAAATCTGGGAACGACAATTGGGAGTTTAAGAATTCCCCCAAAATCCTCCACCATTAACTTGTAATAATTGTTATACATCCTGAAACTCATGGTATTAAAGATATAATTAGTAGTACCAGTCCATTTTTTCGCAATTTAAAGTCGACAGTGTTCAAAAACTCAAGAGTAATGCGCTCATATGTCAGCGCCTCATATTGTATGAATTCAAGCATACCTAATGTATGGAACATACAGTCTACTTCACCAAATAATCTTAGATGAGAAAGAGTTCCCGAGCATAATTACCTTGTTGGTGTTATTTTGCGCTTTACATGCATGCCATACCTCTTTTCGTGTTCCTCATTATCAAAGATAATCCCGTGAGTATTCGGCCTCCAGATGGTACGCTTCCAGGGGCGCGATGGCTCTACAACAACCTGTTTTTCTTTATCTGCTCGCTTCGGGGGCATTTTGGTCACCTGAATAATCACAAAAACTAAAATCATGAATTAGTGAAAAACGTTACCGTAGAAGTGTAGAGGATGATGATAGGAACATTTTTATGAAGGTGGTATGACGTTTTGGTGAAAGGGTGTTGGTGAAATTGGAGGTTTTGTGAAAGAAAGTTATGGAGGTTTAGGTTTTTAGGAGATTGACAGAGGAAGAAGATGATTAGAAAGTTTTAAAATTGGTTTAATGAGTGTTAAGGGAAAAATAAAGAGTGTTACAGTTTGTGGGCCCCACCAGATGAGGGGGAGAAATTTTTTATAAAAAAATCAAAATCTCCAAAGTGCCCCCTAACACAGGCCGTGACACTTGACACGGGCGGCTGTGTTAGAGTTCTGTTCTTTCTTCAAAAATAGTTTTAAAAAAATGAATGCTCAAGTATGCCTGACACGTGTCGTGTCCCGTGATACGGGCGACCATGTTTGGGCACTGACTCCTTCCGAATCCCCTCTTTTCTTTTCATTCGTATGCCTTCCTGACACGAGTCATGTCCCGTGTGTCATACCCTAATTTTTTATCCTAAGATTTTTTGCATTGCATATGCATCATCCATACAAACAAGATCATGCACCAGTTCGTCTATGCTTTTTGGTTGCAGGTTTATACCTCACAAGGGATCACCATTGCTTTTGTTTTCCTTTTATTTTTGTATGTTTTCTAGCCTTTAATCAAAATCCAAAAATATTTTGTTTTCTTTTATTAACATTTTCAAGGGAAGAACAAGTCAAAAATACCAAAAATAGCAGTCCCACAGCTCAAATGAATTTCATATGAACAAAGTTGAAGTTGATCTGCAAACAATTCAAATATATCTGATCAAGGATTTTTCATATTTTAGTTGATTTATTCAAGGATTTCCTAGGTTCATGTATTAATTTCCATCCCTTCTTCGACGCGCAAAAGAATCGAGCTCAAAGCCAACACAATCCGGTCAACAAGGAATTTTTTAGGATTTTACACTGTGCAATCGATTGCACTGATTGTCCAATCGATTTCACCTTGAAATTTTTTGCCAGTGCAATAGATTACACTGGTACGCAAATCAATTGCACAAAGACAAATTTGGCCAAAATCAACATTTTTCATGTTTTGAGGCATTTAGCACCAATTTTTATTATTTGAGAATATTCTAGACAATCACTTTTAATTCCCTACATCATTTTGATCATTTCCTACCATAAACACTCACAAATCACCACTCCTTTTATAATTCCCTCCAAATTTAAATTTCCAATCCTAATGGTGAATTTCCAAAGCAAGCTCCATTCCACCAAATTCCCATACCTAAACTTTTAAAATAGAGGCATTTTCTCATTAATTTCTCAAGCTTTTGATAGCCAAAACATCCCTTGCAAAATATCTCCCCAAACCACAAATTCACCAAAGATCTTCTTCTTTTGAAAGTTATCAAGAATTCACATTGAATTCTTGATTAACATTGAGCTAAACCTTCATCCTTTTCTTTTTTCTTCATCAATTTTAGTAGATCAAGCTTACTAGTGGAATAATTTTGAGTTTGTTCTTGGCAATTCATCTTCTTCCATTATTAGCCATTCATCATCATCATCATCAAAAATGTGTATCTTGGTTGATTCTTTTTTCTTGGTCTTTGGATCTTTCAATTGTGTTCTTATTGGTGTTATTGTTGTTGATTTAGTGGAAAATCCGTGCTCAATTGAATCCATGATCATAAGGTGTTTGAAGGATTGATTGAACAAGGATTTTTCCATTTAAATGCTGATTTTTGAAAACTGAACAACGTGCATTTGATTTGCATCTTGTGCAAATCGATTTGCACTGCCTTTTTTTTCACAGTTTTTGCTGATTTTTTTCCTTGTGCAATCGATTTGCTTCCTGTACAAATCGATTTGCACTGTGTTTTTTGGCTTGGATTTGAATTTTTGCACTATGAAATCGATTTGCACATTCCTGAAACTGATTTTTTGTCTTTTTTGGGGGGCTCTTTTGCCTCCTCTTCTCCTCTCTTCCCATTTCTTCTTATTTTTACCTTAGGAGATGTTTTTGGGACAGATTTATCTTTAAATTCAATAGAAGTTGAGTGTATATTAGAGTTGTTAATATTCATTAGTCCAAATCTACCTCTAAGTGAATTATTTAATTCAGTTTAGGTACTTTGCATTAGTGAGATATTTTCATACTTGAATCCACCAAAATGAGTGATTGAAATTAAAGATGAAAGAATACCATAAGTGTAACTCAATTTGATATTCATCTTTAGTTTTGTGCGGCATTGCGTTTGGATGAAGATTTACATATCGTTTATTTCGCGTGTATTAGCACTAACATTGTTAACCTTAATTGGTTTTGGCCGGCCTCATTTGTAGGGTAATTACTCTGTAAATTACTTGGCGATTGCTTAACATAGACCTAAATGTGTCCCGAATTCAGAATAAAAATCCAATTGGATACTTACACTTTAATGGACCGAACCTCGTGTTGGTCGCATGATACCAAAGTGATTAATCTTTTTACGTTAAGATCCACAACTTTTGAAGTTTGATGTGTAGTTGTTTTGGGTCTACCAATATTCTTTCAAACTTCATTGAGTTTGGTTCTAATCGCCTTGATTAATCACTATAGTGTAAGATACTAAGTGGAACCGGTTGCCTATCGATTTTGGTACTAAGTACCTTGGTTACTTTCTTTGGTTGTGGATGATTAAGGTCACCATTCAATTATTATGTAAATATTATTATACTATTATTCTACTAACATTTAAATTCCTTATCGCACATTATCCTCTTTATTTTTATCTCTCGCTCCTTATCTTATTTATTATGCTTTTATTATGATTTATCATCTATTATCATGTTTATATTCTTGCTATTATACTGTTGTGTTGATTTTTCTTTTCTCCATTTGGACACCAAAATATTAATAAAGGATTAAACATCTGAAAGACTTATGACTTTAATCTTAGACTATGGTCACTATCCTTAGCATTGGACTTGTAGTTTGGGACTTAGATTTTAGGATCATTCCTTTGCTTGAGTTATTATAGATTAAAGACCTTAGCCTTGATTTGGTTCACTTGTTTATGAAGATGAAGTCCTAATATTGCTTATGTTTCTAAGAGTGCTCTCCATGCAGTTAGATCATTCTTCCTTTAACTTTTACTTTAAATCTCAGGAAAGCCTCTTCACCTCTTCCCACTTCTTAAATTTATAAAACTTCTCCCTCTTTTCAAAACCTTCTTTGTTTTCAATCTTTAAACCACTTTCATAATGAAACCTTGACTTAGGTCAAGCGGTTTTACTTTTTTATTTATTTCATTTCTTAATAAATTCTAAACCATATAAGCATATCGAAAACCTTTTCAAAATACTTTAAAAAAAATGCAAAACCCATTCAATCTTTTTTGTGCCATCGTGCACTTTTTTCTTAACTATTTTCACATGTTTAGATATAATTCATTCTTTTTAGCGGATTTATTCGCTAAATAATGACGACTTATTTTTACATTATAAAATCAATACAACACATTAATTTTTCACTATTTGTACTATGAACTACGGGCTTTTGTTCTCACATTGCACGTCGTGGGATCGTAGGTATGAGACGAACGTCTCGTCAAACACAAAAATCTTAAAAAGAATTTCTCTTCTCATATCTTCAATCTCTTTTAACAAACCATTTTCAAACCAAAAGCAATAAATATTTCCAACTGCTCCCGTGGAGTACCACATACATTTTGTGTGCGTAAAACCTTCCCAATTTGTAACATATCCCCTTACCCGTTTCTCTGTTCGATTCTTTTAGCTTTTTGCTTTTAGATTCATTAGGATTTATTTGCTCTTTTTTCCTTTTTAAATTGGAATAAAATAAAAGTTTAGTGGCGACTCTGTTTACTTTGAGATAAGTTAACTAATAGCTTACACTCATGATTTTACCGCTACAGAAAAGTGGCAACTCTGCTGGGGACTAGTCTCTAGGTGTATTCGGCAAAATTTTATTTATTTATTAATTTTGGTTTGATTTGTTTGTTATTTTCTTATTCCGTTTCAGTTTTGGTGATCCTCTATGAGTGAGATATATTATATACCTGGATCTGAGTGAACTTATGATAGGACGGTGATATTCAAAGTGATACGCGACAGAGTAGTCCGAAGCGATATCAATTCGATAATCTCCACTTATATAGGCTATCTTGGATTACTGATGTCATGACGGGTAGTCGTACCATGGCATTACTGTTCTGACCTTGAGTTGATCATAGTGAGGACCGTAGAACCCTTAACACATCCAAGTAGGAATGTAGTGCGGAAGTTATCCAGATGTAAACCTGAGGTGGTTGTCATGCGATACTACACTCGGACGAGGTCTTTCTTAAGAATGTTATTGGTTTGGGAGTAGTCCAACATACCAATAATATTCTAAATAAGGTTTCTAACTCCGGGAACCTCTGTTAGAACCCTTTTGGTTTTCTGCAGGTACATTGAAGACAAACCTTAGTACATGCCTTTTTGGGTTGTTGGTTCTTATCCCTTGACTCCATGCTCGCGATCTGAACCTTCGACCATGTGTGCTTTTTTTATCTTGTTTATGGTTGTTGCATCCATGCATTCATCGTGATCATCATCACAACCATTTCTCAAGGAAAACAATTCAGATTATTGCAAATATTGGACAAAGAAAATATTTCTTTTTGTCAAGATTTTTCACGACCGAATTCTTGATGTTGACCATGTTTGTAATAATCGAGTTGTTTCTCTGAAAATGGAAGTGAACATTGTATATCATTGTATTCTCGCATATTCTTGCATTCATCCGAGTTGTGTGGGAACTCATCCCAGTTGTTTCCTTCTTCAGTTGTCTATGTAGTTTCAAAGTACGCCTAAGAGGGGGGTGAATTAGGTGTTATAAAATTTTCTCGATTATTTTCTTGATGGATGGATATTTCTCTTTTACTTGTTTATGGTAGGAAAGCGATAAAGCAAGAAAGTAAAAGAGACACAGAGAATTATCCTGGTTCCTTTCACAGTCTGAAGGTACATCCAGTCCCCTTTCCAACACGAAAGAGATTTTCCACTAGTTTTTAGAATGTACAACCTATCGCACCATCAATCGGTGAGGCCTACTTTCTAAACAACTAAACAAAACCTAGTGTTCAAGAACAAACCTCTTGCAATCACTATCCCTTGTGTCCAACAATCCTGGATCACAAGTCACAATAGAAAACCTTTGTTAATTCTATGTAATTTTGAGAATAGTACAATATGTGATATCAATATAAAATTGATCTTCTCCTTTGATCAAAGTCCACTTTTCAATTTCAATACAAGTGTTCAAAATGAATATGAAATGTTATGAATAAAATATGAGCACTTTTTAAAGTTTGAAAATATATGAAAATATGTGAATTTGATTGAGTGATTTTTATGAAAAATTCTAGGAGGTGTTTTTGAATTTAAAAAAAAATTCAGAATATATAATATTCAAAACACCCTTTCAAAAAGGTATGAAAAATTATGAAAAATAATTATATGAAGAGGTATAACCAAAAGACACAATTTGAATTTTAAAGGAATAAATGTTTCAAACACTTTCAGTGTTAACCGGTTAACGCATGTAAACGTTAACACTGTTTTTTAAAAATTGAAGCCGTTAACCGGTTAACACTGTTAAAAACAGAAAAAATATGCTTTTTAAAAGTGTTAAACCATTTTAAAAACTTTCCAAAAATTTGTATGCATTATGATAAAATATGAAATGATCATATGAGCACTTGTATATCAATCTTTAAAGGGATTTTATATATACCTCAACGTATGCGTCCAAGCCTTGAAATAAACCGAAAGTGCATACGAAGCTTGATCATAATGCCAATTGCTTGTTGCTTGATCATGTTGGGAGCTCTTGACTTTTTGCGAGTATGAGATGCATGAGTCGTGTTGTCTTCATCAAAATCTTCGAGGTGAAGGCATGCTTCTACATTCTCCCCCTTTTAGATGATGACAACCAAAAAATTCTGTGAGAGCTTTGACTGACGTTTCTCTAAGAAGATCCTCCCCCTAAGGATAGCAACTCCCCCTAAATAATAGCGGCAGGAGCAAAAGAAATTCTGCATCGAGAGGCATTAGAGAAACAAAGTCTTTATCTGTAAAGCTGCTATCAGATTGATAATAGAAAACCAAGAAAAATACAACATGGAAGTCATAATGGAAATTGATGAGTTGAAGGCCATGATTTATAAAGTTTCAACTGTTGTTGTTGACCCTCCTATGATTCAGAAACCAGCTTCTACTTGGTTATAATTTGGGTTACCTCCGGATTAAGTGCCAATCTCTACAAATACTCAAATGGTTGGGCCATCTGTTGTGCCAGTCTTTTCAGCTCCGGCATTTGTCAAACCTCAACCTGTTGTACACACTACTGCTTAAGCTACTTATCAGAATTCTCCTTTCATGTACCATGTTGCTGGTCCACAAGCTGAAATTCAGGGTGAACCTGGATATATGGATGAAGTTAGAGAGCAATGTTGACTCTTGAGAAGAGGGTGAGAGGTTTAGAAGGAAAAGATGTCTTTGGTGCTGCTACAATAAACATGTGTTTGGTTTCTGATCTGGGTATGCCTGATAAGTTCAAAGTTCATGATTTTGATAAATACAAGGGGCATACTTGTCTAAAAATCCATCTGTTGATGTACTTCCACAAAATGGATGCACATACCAAGAATGATAAGTTGTTTATTCACTATTTTCAAGATAAGTACAATCTGGACATGGCACCCGACCGATGTCAACTTCAAAACATGTCACATAAAGAGAAAGAATCATTCAAAGAGTATGTTAAACGTTGGAGAGAGCTAGCTGCTCAAGTGGAGCCACTTTGGCTGAAAAAGAATTAACTAGTTTGTTCATGGACACTCTTCAACCTTTATTTTGGGAGAAGATGGTAGGAAGTGTTTCATTTGGTTTTCCTGACCTAGTCACTATTGGAGAAAGGATAGAAGAAGGTATCAAGAAAGGTAAGATTACCAATATTGAAGCTTCTAATGTTATAAGAAAGTCTCGTGGGAAATTTTAAAAGAGAAGAGATGGTGATGCTTATGTTATTTCAAATGAAAGAAAGTCTAATGGCATAAGACTTATACTAGCTCCCAAATCAATAAGAGCTCTTTTGAATGATTGGTCTCCGATTGTGCATGGAATTATGATGGCATCTTGATCTTTCTTCTTCACCGGAATCTTCATACCCTACAAAATAGCACTACAAGTTTCAGTTAGAATAATCGACTCCATATCAGTTGTTCTCTTCTTTGAGATGATATCTTTCATGAACTTTGCATAAGTAGGCATTTTCTCAATTTCCTCCAAGAATGGGATGTTCAATTCAAGCTTTTTAAACATCTCAAGGAACTTCTCAAACTTCATCTCTTGCTGCCCCATATTTTTATTTCTAGGTGGATAAGGAAGCTTGATCATCGGTTTGGGTTCAACAACTTTTTCTTTTACCACCGGTCCGATGCTACCAACTCTTTTTCAACCACCTCAATTTCCTTGATTTCTAACTGAACTTCAAGCATTTGATCATCCGATTCAGAATTTTTTCAACTTCTTCATTGGATTTCCCTCTCCTTGTAATAATCACATTCACATGATGTTGATCTTTAGGATTAGTAACTGTTGCGCTTGGAAGACCTCCTGGTTCTTGAGAACTTGTAAGTTGTTGAGCAATTTGACTCATATGAACTTTGAGGTTTTTTAACGAAGCACCTGTGTTTTTAAGATTACTTATTGTTTCCTCTTGGAATTGAGAGCTTTGAGCGGCCATTTTTTTGATGGAGATCTCCAAATCATCTTTTCTTTGTGCCTGTTGTTGATATTGCTGTTGAGGTTGATGATATTGATAAGGTTGGTGTTGTTGCTGCTATGGAGCTTGAACTTGCTACTGAGAATTTCCTTGTTGATCCTTCCAGGATAAATTTGGATGATTTTTCCACCCTGGGTTGTATGTGTTACAGTAAGGATTATTCTGCCTCAGAAAGTTTATTGCTTCAACTTGTTCTTGTGTTGCTACATAATGCATAGTAAAATGTGGTCCCCCACAAATCTCACAATTAACTGCTTGGACCGGTTGCACCAATGCTACAGTTTGTGGCTCAAGATTCATCTTTTTAAGACTTCTCTCAACCTCTGCCGCAATCTGATCTTCCATCTTTACAACATGCTCGACAAGCTTCAAATCAATCTTGCCTTTAGTTTTATTTAGTGTTCTATCATATAATTCCAAGTGTGCATTCGCGACTATAGCTTCTATGATTTTCTTTATACCAGTGGCTGTTGAGAAATTTGGGGAACCACCTGTAGCCGTGTCAATGAGTTTTATGGTCTTAATCTTGAGACCATTCACAAAATTTTGCATTTGCTCAGTCACATCTATGTTATGAGTAAGACATGCGACTAAGCATATCTTGAATCTCTTGTATGCATCTCCCAATGATTCCCCTTCTTTTTGTTTGAAGTTCACTATATCATACCTCTTGTTAACGTAAACAAAGGCAGGGAAGTATCCATTAAGGAATGCAGTCTCCATCTCTTGCCAAGTGGTGATACTTCCAACTAGAAGTGAGTAAAACCATTCTTCGTCGTCATTAGTCAGGGTGAAAGGAAACATAACCAGTCTTTTAGCTTCCTCAAAATGTCTTTCTATTTTCAATGATGTTGTAGTAGTAAGTAATCTTTGTAGATGCTTTTTTGCATCTTCATTGATTATTCCCGAGAAAAGTTTTGTCTCCAACTGACAGATAGTTTAAGGATGCAACTGAAAATGAGATACATTCACCAGTTGGTTCACAATGGTTATCCAATTTGGTGGAGCCTTAGCTCCTCCATAGTCACCTATAAGTCTCTCCATTGGAGGTTGATTATCATCCATGTCAACTCTTTCTAAATTTGTTTCTCTATCAGTGTCTGAATCACTATGCTCAGAATGCACATGTATCTCGTCCTCTTTTTCCTAATACAAAACAATAGGACCAGAACTTGTCCCTGCCAGTCTATCAAGTCTTGCCTTAAGGTGTCTTTCGCATAGTGATATTTCACGTTTTGCGTCAAAGGAAAATTCAGCTAAGGCCTTACCTCGCATAAAAAGTTAGATACAAATTAGTTATGAGAATAAAAATAAAATAAAACTGATAAATAATTACATATAAAAAATTTAGTCGCAGAGCAACAAAAATTCAATTGAAGTATAACAACTTAAATTTTGGCAGTTCACGACAACAACACTAAAAACTTGATCGGAAAAATATCAAGTGCACTATTTTATCAATTGAAGTAATAAAAGGAGTTTACCCCAATGTCGGTCTCTTGAGGATTGTACAAGAATAGGTAAGTTCTATGTAAATTATGGCATCCCAATTCCTTGGCGATGTCTAATAAAATGTTTTTGTTTGAAAAAAAACGTTAACTATGGTATTCCTACCTACAGTTTACCTTAGATCAAAAACCTTGTTTTCCAATTTAGATTTTGCATTACGAACGATAAAACAAAACAATGATAATGAGAATGCAGTGAAATTGTTATAACATAAAAATCAATGTCATTACAAATGAAATCAGGGACACCCCTAGCATTGGGGGGCTTATCCTCTCATGTTCATAATAACAACAAGAAAAATATAAAAACAAGAAAAATACATTACACTTGTAATTGGGTTCAAATGATCTTCAATGGCTTCCGCCGTTCCAAGATCCCCTTTCTCCCAAAACTCATGGGTACAATCTCCAGAAAAAAATTAAATCATAAAATCATAAAATCCAAAGTGTTTCTCTCCTCATTCATTCAACCTAATGTATCAGATCACAAATAACTAAGCAAAAATCCTGAAATACCACCGGACGTCACTTAAGTGAAATAAAACAAAAAATGAAAAATTCCCCTCCAGGAGCCCTGACATGGGTCGTGTCCCATGACATGGGTGGCCGTGTCAGGTTGTTGGCTACCACATGCTTCACTCCTCCATTTATATAAGACTTGACACGGGTCGTGTCCTGTGACACGGGCAGCAGTGTTAGGCTGCTAACTTTGGCTTTTTTCCTTCTTAATCCATTCTTCATCCCAGACCTCCTGACACGGGTCGTGTCAGGTGACACGGGTCGTATCAGGTGACATAGGTCATGTCAGGTGACACGGTCACCTTTGTCAGGCTTATGAATCTTCACCGAAATTCCATTTTTGCACTCGAACATCCGTTTCGTGCATCTCCTATCAATGACTTCCTGTGTACCTGAAAACACGACAAAAAACAACCAAATCAAAGAAACAAGTGACTAGAAATGACATAATGTAAAAACTAAACATACTTGACTAAAACTCACAAAACACTTAGAAAACCGATGAAAGGCAATGCTGAAAAGCAAACTAACGGAAACGATCAACAAAGGACATTTAAAAACTGAGAGTGAAAAACACCAATTTGTATGTAATACCCCAAAATTTGACCTCTTATTTATTACCAGTTTCAAGTAGCTTATGTTTCCTTTCGTACATCATTTAGTTCATACTCTCATACATTGCGTTGTATTCAAGCCATACAAAAATAAAACTTACACCTTTTGTTATGCATAAGGCATGTGATTAGTGGATTTCTAGAATATTGGTGATTCTAGGCTCTCTTATGTCCATGTTATCTCATTTTCTTCCATCAAGTCATTTGAAGATGAGAATTCACCAAGAAAGAAGGCAATGCATCATCTCCTAACAAGATCATCAAAACTAGGGTTTAGCCCAAGATCAGTTTATTTCTGATTCTTGGGCCAAAGCTCAGTCTCATGGTGTTCCATATGCTATCAAGTTTCTAAGGATGGATTATTGCCTATTGGTTCATTTCAAAAGAGATTCATTTGATCAGTTGCTAGAAAATCAAGAAATTAGGAAAAAGTCAACCAAATGTCAACTCTTGACTTTTTGAAGTCACATGGTCCTATGACATCCCAAAAGTGTTTATTTGATGAAATTTGATCATGGAATGTTCAAACAATCAAAATTCAAGACTCATTTCAAACGTTTCCAAAAGAGGAAAATGACTTATATTTGAATCTTTCAATTTTGGGAAAGTTTTCAATGGTTTCTCCTCCAACTTTGGAGTTGATTTCAAGCATGATGACTCATCGAAATAGAATTTTTCCAACCATGAAAGTTGTATAACTTTTTCTCACCTTTCCAAATAGGTAAACCATTTGTCATTTGAAGGTTCGAATCAAAAGTTATGATAGGTCAAAGTGAATATCATAAATGTTGACTTTTATATAACTTAGAATTTTATCTAAGTTGTTAAAATGCAAAATTATGGTATCCACTTTAATCAAATCTTTCTCATACTTCAAGGCTTCTATTGATCCATTTTTAAACATAAACATTTTTTTATGGAGTTTCATCTTTCCAAAACTTAAAAAATCATGATTTTATGTTAAGAAAAATTCTTTTTTTTTTAATTCATAAAGTCAAGATTTCTTACAAAAAAAATTAAATCATAGAATTTTTCCACAAAAAAAAATTCTCATTACAAAAAAAAAAACTCCTCACATGTATAGCATCCACATTTTCATTTTAATTGGTCTTAAATGTCCAAGAAAATTCATACTTTTTTTACTACTTTTTCTACACTTCCATGGATTAAATCAAAACATGATTCAATCACAACCATTCATTCAAACTTATTTTTTTCTTTGTAAATGATCATTAGATCTCATAAGGAGCCTACCATGAACTTCACGCAATGCCATGCACCTTAAAATTTCCACTTTCATAAAAGTTCCAATTTTTTCATAACCACAAAAAATTTGATTAATCATGATTCTAATTGTTAACTACACATGGTTGATAGTTAATCACTCCATATAAAATATATAAACCGACTCATAACCATGGTTACTCATTCATTCTCTCATTTTCACCATTTTTGCATTTTTAGCATTTTCTTTGAAAACTCTCTCTAGAAACCATCAACCTTCAATCCCTCTCCATAATCTTCATTTATACACTTCATGGAAGCTTTTGCAAGCATGTAAATAGAGTTTTAGTTCCACTATTTTTTTCCACATATTTCACCAACTTCAACATCACTTTTCACTTCAAGCAATTTCAAGCATTTATGAAGTTTTCTTTGAGATCTAGAGGCTATTTGGGGAAGAATACAAAGGTTCATAGAGGTTCTTGCACAAAGTTATACAAGACTCCATTAAAGGTTGGTGAAGCTTCTTGAATTATAAATTTGTCCTATTATGTAGTTAGGATCGAAGGAGGATGCTGGAATTGAAGTCTTATGGTGATATAGGCACTGCTTGGTAGATACAATCAAGATATATGTGATTTTCATTTTTTAGATCTTGAAGGTGTTCAAATATTTCCGAATTATCTGTGCATGATATGATAAAACCAATTCCACATTTATATCTACACGAAAAATCGAGCAAAATGATGTACTCATACAAATTTTCTGGGAAAAATATATATAGGCCGGTGGTGCGCTCGCCGGAGAAGACGACTTGAAGTCTTCTCCAGCAAACTGGTTTTATACTCTAGTGCTGACGTGCCGCATTCCCATTCATTTTTTTATAACTCCATGCGTGTGTGTACATTATCAGCATGATCTTACGCGTTAGAATCCACATAATTCACTTACCTTTTTTCATCATTGTAGAATTGTGATCATACGCCTAGGAGTAAGTAAATTTTATTGACTAAGAACACCATGTAACTTCAGGCCAAACGAGCCTTGCATTTTCATTATCCCCACCCCATTGTTTTTTGACCCATTTTATTTCCAACTATTTTTTTACTTCCTTTGCACCCCCATCTCATTTTTTTACAAAACAATAATTTTCTTTTCACACACCTTTAGAAAAATGATTTTTAAAAGCAGTAAAAGGTTTCTAAAGATCGTGAAAAAATTCATGGAACATAACAAAGGCATTTTCATACACCTCCAGTTTCCCTTTATTTGATACTTTTTGAGGTATTTTCTTTCCATGACATTCTTTTGTGATTCCTTTTCTTTTTCATGATATTTTGTAACATCATTCCACACATCTTAAAAAGCATTATGCATTTTTTAGGTAATTTTTAGGTCCTTCCTTCATGGTCATTTGAATTAGTAATTAGGATTACTTGTAATTTGACCCTTTGAGTGTTGTATGGCCATTTTATGCATGTTAATTTATCTTTTGTGTATGGTTCATCTCTGTTCTTGTGAATTATAGGTCCAGGTTTCATGATTTTTATCATCTCTTTTCTATTTTCTTTTCCTTTTGGTTTATAGGTCCTATTTTAGAATGTTTTAACTTATACAATAGATTCTAATGAGGCATCTATGCCATTTTTTTAGAATACTTTGAGGAAACTTTAGGTGATGATTATAGGTCACTTATAGGTCATAAAAAAGAGGATTACAAGTTATCCATTGTTTGTGCTTTCTTGACTTAAAGTCACATAACTTTCCTTTTGGTTTCTTTGTGTATGTGATGCATTAATCTCCATGACTCATAACACCATTACATGATAGTTTCACACCACTTTTAATTAAAATCATTAATTCATCATTTTCTACTGACTTTAGACTTATGTTAACAATTGCAAATGTCATTTAAAGTTGTTCATGCATACTAACTTGTATAAGCTTTTAGAAGTACAATTAGGCTAACTTTTAACTTGTTTGCCAGTTCATTAAGGAACAAAATGCCATTGACCCATAAATTCTCTTACTAAACTCAACTCAACTTCAAATTGTTCTCTAATATCTAACATAGACTTAGGTTTTACATCTTTTCTTACTTGCACTCATGTGATTTAGTAGAAGTAAGATGACTTCATTCTACTTCATTTAACAATTGCATACCTAGTTTTGCTCCAAAGTTTGTGTGATGCTTTAGTTAACTTCAAATGAGTAATATACATCATGTAGCTACTGTAATTTTTCATTTTCATGGTTCTTTACACTTTTTTTGTTCATATTTAACTTACTTTGCAAGTTACGCATCTTCACGAGCTAGTTTCTTTTCAAACTACTTTGTTTTGCTTTAGTGAACTAAGTTTGGTTTTCTCTAGTCATGATAGATTATTGATATGTTGATTTACACATTTCAAACTCCATTCAATTCTGAATATTGTTAATTATCATGTCCCTCACCTATACTTACTTCATTTGGGTGTTTCATTTTACAAGTTTACTTCTATTTTCAAAGTAGTTTGGTTTATTTCATAGTTAGAATGTGAATTGTATTTATCCCTTTCTTTCATGTATTTTATCTTAGCTAAGGTAAATAAAATGTATGTAGAGCTTATTGTTTAAGTTCACTTTAATGCACTTACCTTCTTGTTATTTCTAATATGGTTGGTTCATTGTGCAAGGTACACCAAAAAGAGGAAGTCCACAAAAGGGGTTTAATGCATTTCATTTTGGTAGCATTTATTCATTACTAAATTGTTTTCTCAATAATCACATGTTTTTTCATGCTTTTATTAGGCGCTCTTATGTGGCTATGAATCTTTATCTGTTTGGTAGGGTCCTTTATCCTTAGACCTTTCTCTGTTCTTCTTTCCTAATTCCCTTATTTGTGCATTGTTTGCTAAAACTTTCAGGGGCTAATGGTATGCCAAGTGTGTTGATGTGCACCCACATAAAATCTCTTCTCCATCTCTATTAAGCTTCCAATTTGTGTTTGTGAAAAGCACTAGAGGCTTCTTTGATAAGTAACCTCTTTCCATCCTTTTAGGTTCATAACTCATCTTTAACCTTTGAAGTGAGTTATGTTACCTCTTCCTATTTTCTTCTCTTTTCTTATAGGATTAGAATTCTCATATCTCATTTATCCCTTTGGATCTCCAAGCCTTATAACATTAGGTTGAGTCTTATTTTCCCTTAGTTTTACCTTTCTCTCATTTAGTCTCTCTTCTCTCTATAAAGAAAAAGCAAAAACACTTAACATGTACAATGTGCATTGGGAGCCATGAGTCGTAAGTACGTAGGAAATGATGAGCGGGTGAATACCTTACCTCTTCTAGGATAATTTGTGTGCGAGACCCTTGGATCGTTACACAAAGCATTCCCTCCTATGTCATAGTCTTTAGTATTATGCACATTACAAAAAAAATAGCAAAACATTTCTTTTAAAAGACAATGAACAAACAAAACGTCTTTCTCACCTCATCTCATGCTCCTTTGTAGACGCTTTGACTTGTCATTTCAATTCAATAACAAGATGGTAACACACTCGATTCAGTGAACCTACAACACCTGAGTTAGAACTTTGGCAATGTCATTATAAAAAATACAAAAAAACAAATTTCATCCCTAGTTAGGGGAACTAAGTCGCTATGATTCTCATACCCATTGAGATATGTAGGCAGTGGGGTAGATCCCATTCGAGCATAGTTCTTTCTTTTCCCTACACTCTTTCTCATTCTCTTTCCATTCTCGTTCTTTCTCCAGTTCTAATTTAGCAGATGATGAAGCACATCAGAACACCCCTTGAGCAGTACAAGCAAGCGTGGATCCCGTCGAGTACGACAGACGTGAAAGGGTGTTAATACCTTCCCTTCACATAACCGAATCCCTTACCTATTTCTCAGGTTTGCAAGACCTCGTTCTTTCCTTTCCCATGGGTGTGTGCACCATTTCGTTTCCCTTTCCTTGGGATAAAAATGTCTAGCTAGTGACTCTTCTTCTTTTTCCAGACCACTTTCGCATTTGTAATAGGATGAAAATCCCGAGAGCCACAGCTGGCGATTCTTATGGGAAAAGTTAACCTCTTGTTGGTCCCTCCTCTTTTGCGAGTCATTCCTAGTGATTCTGCTGGGAATTTGCGTAGGATAACCTTGTTCTTTCATGAGAACTCAGTAAAAGCACTCCTCGTATGGTGATAGTATTGAACCCTTCGGAAAATGTACTATTAACTCTCGACCCTCAGTGCTTAAAGTTGGATACTTATGCGAGATTTTGACTGTAGGATCAGTGGAGACCTCCTCGTTCCGTAATAACGTCAAACCAAAAATGGTGACTGTATTATTGCTCTTCGACCTGATAGTCAGAGAAGCTGATCCTTAGCATCACTAGTGAGAAGGGTCGGGATTTTGCAGGTTTCCAGGTAACCTTGAATTTCAACATACCAAATTCTATTTGGTTTCCTTATGAGTCGATGTTGGTGTAAGCCCTAGTGTAACACCCCAAAATTTGCCCTCATATTTACTACTAACTAGTTTATGCTTCGTTAATTTGTATCACTATTAGGCTATAACATTTGCAATCATGCATTTCATTGAGCTTCTAAGGAATGGGATTAATGTCCTCTCAAGAATCAGGTTATTCCATCGGTTTGTGGTTTCTACTTCATTGAAGTTTGTTTCATGGATTACGGAGTTAGGGCTTCGCACCCTATGTATGATTATCCGATAAATTCAAAATCTTGGTTATGTGGCCATCAAAAATTTCTTCTCTTGCCAGTTAATTAGGGTTTATTTCCCAGATTAAGCGATCCTCAAGGATTTTAAGTGTGAAGAATATTTATGATTGCATCCGATCCATCATCGTGGCATTCATTCAAGCGTGAAGTTATCAAGTGATTAAAAGAGAGCATGGTTTGGGGTATTGGTTTTAGAATTCATGGCATTAAGGATCTTTGGTCCAAGAAATAGATTCAAATTAAGGATGAAGAGTGCACAAGTATGATTTGAAGACGTCGTTCAAGTTCAATATCCAAGTCAACTTCCCTTGTTAACCCACTTCCATTTCTGTTAACCATCATACCCGATGTTAAATCTGGGCCATTTTTCCAGATAAAGAGTTTTTCTATTTCAACCTTTTTTTTATAATTCATTATGATTATCTATACCTGATTTCAACGATTCAAATTGTATCCATTTTTTTCATTTTTATTTTTACATATCTCCTAAAATATTTCTAACCCAAGTCCAAAGATCAAACGTTCAATTAAGGCCCACTTACATGATATTTTCATAAGCCCACTACTTATCTCAACTCTAAAGCCTTGTTTGACCAAGTAAATTTCTACCAAGGTTTCTAAGTCCAAATCATTTATAAAGTACATGTCATTTATTACATAGTTCAGAGTCCAAGGAAGTGTATATCAAGAGCAATTGAGCGGAAAAGGGATTACATCAGGAAATTTATACAACATACAAAAAGAAAAGAAACATTACACACCAAAGAAAAAAGGTCTCACAGAAAGGTTACACACCAGAATAACATAACAAAAAAAACTGCACCAGGATTCCGTCGCACACTAGAATAGCATAATTCAATTAAGAATAAAAATTCAGTGGGAAGAAAACGGTCACAAGTTATAACAGAATGTGAGAAGAAACTGATAATAGAAGAGAAAAATTCACTTTCACTCTGTTACAAAAAAGATCGGTGACAAAGACTTAACGAAAAAAATTCAACGGAAAACCAGTTTTCAAAATTATTCGACTTTTTCTTCAAATCACCGTAAACGTTCATGAACTCTCCACTTCAGCAGCGAAGTCTTCCTCAATCTTCTTCTTAGGTCATTATCATTTTCATTGATGCTCATCAATCTCAAGAAATCCGCATTTCACTCTCACGTGTGCAGGGTCGAGAACGCATCGTTAGTGCCGTCATCACATTCGCGACACCATCGTCATTGCGGATCAACACACAATCTGCAAAATCACAAAAAAGAGATGAACTATGTAAAGAATCAGTTACAAAATATTGAAGAAGGAGAGGCAAGCCAAGGAAGTTATCAGTTACGAGATTCCTAGACATAAATCAGAGAAAACTACCCTAACTGAATTTGCAACTGAAAACAGAATTCTAACAAAAATTGGCAAGATAAAAATTCCAATCGAATTCAAAGTACCAAGGGATACTCACATATAAGAACCAGTTTGGCTGCAAAGTTGATAGTCTCTTCTTCCTCCCCTCTAGATTCATTCTTCATCACTCTTCCTCACGAGTCCACCACTTTCCTCCATATTCATTCTTTCTTCTCCATTCTGAATTCCTCATTCTGAATTCCTTATTCTTCACATCCTCCATCTTTCTTCTTCTTCATACCTTATCAATCTCTTCTGCATCTTCAACCCCTTCGTCAATTGAATCAATGCCACAGTTTCTTCATCATGGTCCTCATTGAGAATGCCGAAAGCCTTCGACAAGAATCTTCTACCTGCAGATTGGTCAAAAGAAACAACAACATCAATTCAATTCATTGATTCACCACAGAACAAATGCGCATCACAACAATTTCATCACAACACTAAAGAATCAAAAACACATCGTCAAACCTGCAAATCGTGAAACGGATCAAGAATCCCATCGAAAAACATCCAAAATATAGTTGCCACACAAATCCAGCCACAACGGAAAAGAGATCAACGAAATCGCTCATGCCGGCTTCAACATTCCGCTACCTTCTTTTTCACTTCTCGAGTGACTCCACAACATCCGCCATCATCTTGGATCGGGTCGAAACCTGCATCAACAAAAACCTCAAAACGACATCGCACAATAAGGACGACATCAAACGAATCATTCTGAATCGATTAACCGTAAAGCCGAGAAGAAGAAGTGACAGAGTGAGTCGAAATGGACGAGTCTCCGAAGCATACCTGAGCGGGAGCTTCAAGTCGCGACGACAATGAAGCAACGAAGGCGTTTTCATCACTAACATCACCATTACAGTTTCAGTTTAAGGTACACACTCAAACCTTTTGCACGTGTAAGATCGTAGGGGTTTTTGCTTGTTATTTCGATTCTATGGTGAGTTGTAGGATTTCGTTTCAATTAAGAGTGGATAGTCGGTGTTGAGTTTTGGTGGCTATGGATTTTGGCGATCCCGTAGGAGAAGGAGGTCTAAGGAGTTTCGAATCCCGTTTTCGTGATCAGAAGGAAGTAGGATGATGTTATATGGAGAGTGAGGCTTCACTGGCGGAGCATTCTTCCGGCAGCGACGGTGAGGGAAGTTGAGAGAGAAGAAGAAGGGTGGTTAGGCGAAGAAGGGCTTTTAGGGTTTCTTTTGGGGATACCGAGTTCATGTTTGGGGGGGGGGGGTGAAGTTATAATTTGTGTTAATAATATTTGAAATGATTAAGGGAAATAAAGAATCATAATTATAGTTAATGGAAATTAATCCACCGTTTCTGATCACTATCGGATAAGGGTTAGTTTCTTTGTGAGTTTTAACCACACCGGCGGTGACACTTGTCACCGCCCGGTAGGTCTTTCCCAGGGTGATCCTGCACGTGCGGGAGTTTAATAATCATTTTGCATCTTCGCGTTTAAACCATCAGATATGAATACAATTAAAAGACTCTAAATCAATGGCCCTCTTGGAGTCAACTTTGTTGACTGAGGTCTCATAATATGTCCCTCAAGAAGCCTGTACGCATGGGCTTATTCGCTTGCTCTTCACACCCCCATGCGCAGGCCCATATGTTCATCTTAACTAATAATTATTTCTATTTCCCCCCCCCCCTTTATTTTCTATCTTTTTTAAATTTATGTTTTTATATCTTTCAATTTAATTCTATAAAAATACTAAAATGCATAATAAAATTCTACACAAATTATAGTAGCCTTTTAACTCATTTTAGAAATGTTCTATATTTTTACTTTCTGAATTTTGTCATTTTTCAATTTAATTTTGATTTTCCATTTAATGGGTTTTAGATTTAATTCTTTCATGAACACATAATTTTGTACATTTTATTTCTCCCACTTCCTGTAATATTTTCGG
The DNA here is from genome assembly GCA_963966055.1 of Lathyrus aphaca. NCBI lineage: Eukaryota > Viridiplantae > Streptophyta > Magnoliopsida > Fabales > Fabaceae > Lathyrus > Lathyrus aphaca. The sequence continues at coordinate 270,195,762 of OZ014522.1, forward strand.
CTCATTCTTTTTGCTATGATTAAACGACAAATAATAGTACCTGGAAATATCTTTGGTGTAATTTTTAGGCCATTTTATCCACTATTTTGGTAGTGTGGTTTGTATAAAATTAGGATTGAATCTTAGATAGATTTAGGTGGCCATTTGACATAGTTAGGTTATGAATTTTAACACAATATTATAGTCAGTTTAGGGACCCTAGGGAATTAATTTCATATTTTTTTCCAGGACTTTTGCTATTTTTTGTGCCTTGATCTCATTCAACTTTTCCATTGTAAATCCACCTAGTTTAGTTTAGGATTTTATGGTACATTAGGACATAGATTAATTTGGCTTAATCCTAGAGTGTTAGAAGGCCTTAGTGTGGTTTAGCCACTGGTTTTAGAAAGTTGATATCATGCGAAATCCTTTAGTTTTAGGACTTAGGCTTAGAAACCGTTCAAGTGTGTCTCCATGAAGTGATTAGTCATTATTTCGGTTTTATGCCTTATATGCTTTAGAAATTCTTGCAACTTTTTGTTATCTTAATTCATTTTCGACATATTGTTGCATATGCATCTTCATTTCATTTACTAACATCTTCTTTTTGTGCAAGGTATTTTTTCGAGGATTCGCTTATGGACTTGGATTATGTTTATTATGCCTCGATTATATTTTTGTGGTTTGCACTTTGTGATGTAATAGCTTAGAACTTGTATGCTTGTATAGTTCCTATAATTAGGATAGAAAAGATAAAACGAATCGCTAGAAAACCAAATCTCAAAAACAAAATAAAGAAATACTCGATCCAACATCGAGTAAATTTTCAAATAAATAAATAAAGTTTCATGTGACTTTAGGATTCCTCGATTACCATCATTCCATTCCATTACACCAAAAGCAAGCCTTGTATGTTGCATACCATAAGTCGTGCGTCTCAGCACCACACAATCGACCCACCCGATCCATTGTTCCATCTCATTTACGGTTCATACACATTATCACCAACCATGACTTAGGAGGACCATATTGTTCATTATTAGCTTTTTGTACTCGCATTTCTAGTCTAGTATCCTCTTAGGTAGCTTAGATCTTTCAAACCTCACTAACCATAGGTCATCCTTAAACTCAACTAACTTAGGGTAAAGTCTAGTTTCCCTTAGTTTTTTTCCTTTTTTGCAATTTGAGTCTCACTTCTTATCTTTAAGAAAAATCAAAATACTTAATAAAGAAAAATGTGTACAATGCGCCACGAGCCTTAAGCTATACGGGAAATGACTAGTGAAGGTCTCCTTCACTCTTCTAGGATTCTTTTCAAACGTTCCATTGGGGGAGACCTTGGAAAGTATTCGCTCCTGTATCATAGTCTTTAGTGTTGTACATACAATAAACACAAATTCAAAACACTTCTTCTAAAAGACAATAAACCAAGTAATCACGTCTTCTCTTCTCATCTCATACTCTTTGCGGACGAATGCGACTTGCCTCGACCGTTCAAACAGTGATACGGTAAACACCCTTGAGTCAGAGCCGGTAACACCTGAGCTAGAGCTATGGCAACGTCATCCTAAAAAACATAAGCAAGTTTCCGCCTTAGTTATACGAACTACGGCGACTCTGATCCTCATTTTCCCGATGAGGTACGTAGGCAGTGGGGTAGGGCCCATTCGAGCACAATCATTCTTTTTCCCTACATTTTCCCCCTTTCTTTCCATTTTTCTTTCCAAATCCTTTCCATATTCCTCTTCCATTCCAGATAGCCATTCTATCGTTCAAACATCATATTCTTTTTCACCCTTTGAAACAGACTAACAAGCATGGATCCCATCGGGTACGGCGGACGAATTGGGGTGTTAATACCTTCTCAATTCGTAACCGACTTCCGGACCCAGATCTTTGGTTCGCAAGGCCTCGTCCTTTTCCTTCTTCCTTAGGTTTGTGCAACATTACCTTTCCCATTCCTTCGGGATAAAAATGTCTGGCTGACGACTCTACCTTTTCCGTGCCACTTTCGCGTTTGTACTAGGATGAAAGTCCCGGGAGCGACAGCTAGAGGCCAATTCTCTTGGTACTTGTATCGAATTATTTATTAATAATAAAAGACATTTCTTTATTATGTTTGTTTTTCCAAAATGATGAAGTCCCTAGAATTGCTAGTTCATTTAATGAAATATTAAGTGTGAGTTAATCACGAGATTCCATTAAACATAGGGATACTATTTTTAAAACATCCATAGTTGAGCTTTAATGTGAAATGGGATAACCTTTAAGAGTTAAGACTATTATGTAGATAGAATGATGATCACATCTCATGGATCATGGATAAGTAGTTATCAAGTCTTGACATAGGTATGAATATTAGGAGTAATATTTATACTATATTGACCCACTATGAGAGTACTACATAGAATGTTATGCAAAGTGTCATAAGTTACTTTCATGGTGATACTGGTGTATACCACCCTTCGACATGAAACTACAATGGACCTTAGATGTGGAGTCAAGTACTTTATTGATGATCAAACGTTGTCCATAAATGGATGATCATAACTACAGTTGATAGGCGCAACACCCCAAATTTTCCCTCACCCTTTTATCATAATCTTCACATCATAATCATCATAAGCATATCATGTCCTTAGCATCTAGCATAGAAAGATGAGGCATAACACTTTCATGTTCTAGAATAGGGAATATGATCAATCATCTAGAGATTTGAAGCTTTGCAAGTCAAAGCAAGAGGCCAGGTGACTTTGCAAGAGTTCCACAAGGTGTCCTCATGTCATATGCAAGCCCAAGATCATTTACAAGAGTCAAGAAGGGCAGAAGATCATCAGAGGATCAAGGATGCAACAATCTCCTACACAGATGAATTTTGAATTAGGGTTTTGCTTTTGAGATGGAATTTCTTATACCTTTGACCAATTCTTATGGTCAAACTCTTTTAAAGGAAGTCAGTCAGTCATCAGTTACTTGTAAAGGAAGAAATTGGTCAAACTAAGTATCTGAAAAGTCAACTGTGGAAATTCAAGGGGCCCTATCATATTTTTCAAGCTAAGGGATGTTCTTAAGGTCAAAGAAGAGGTTTGATGGTCTCAAAATTCAAGAATCAAGAGGTTTTGCAAGACTTTCCATTTTTGGCATATGTTTGTAATGAAAATGTCTAAATTTAGTAAGTTTTGCCCTAATTTTCAAGGCCTTCTTTCACAACCAAAATGACTCCAAATGGATTTTCTTTGAACATGAAAGTTGTAGAGTATGCTCTCCCATTTTTAAAAAGCACAAAAACATGATCATAGCCCTTAGGTTGAATAGTTATGCTTAAGTAAAGTTGGACATTTTTTAAGGTTTACATGAAAAACCAACTTTACACCAATTTGCAAGAAGGCTTGTACTTTGTTTCTAAGTAGTTTTATGGACAAAATTAAGTCATGGTATCATAATGCATTGCATGAAAGTGAGATGGCTCAAGAAAAATCACCAAACTCATGCATGGGAAGAGAGATATTCCATAAAACGCAATTATGCATGATCATTCACAAAGCATGACACCAATATCCAAAGGCCATGATTATCGTATTTATGAATCAAGGGCTGGATGAGAGTTGAGCATGTGCAAGGAAAGAATGAAGAGCACGAGAAAATCACTCCATCACACAAATTTTGAAATTTAGAAAAATCCCTCTACACTCACTCATATCACATGCATTTCCCCTTCATTTTCTTATCAGTGGTCATTTGCACACTATAGAAGAAGATTAGGGTTTCAGTTCAGGTAGAATCACCACCATTCTCTCACTTCAAAAATTTGGCTCCATCTTCATTCTCCTTAGAATCTCACTATTCTTCCCTTCTTTTCAAAAACTCTTTGTGTATTCATGATCCTTGAGGTGTAAGGAACAATAATCCATCATCAATTGAAGCTGAAGTCAAGGATTTCATGCCTTGCAAGTTTGGTGCAGTTTGCTTCGAATCTCTATATCTAGCCATTCTCAAGGCTTTAAGTGCATTTATTTTGCAATTATAGTGTATTTGGAGTAGATTTGTAGTTGTTGAAGCTTTCTCTGGGTGATTTTAAGAATCTTCAACCTCAGGTAACTCACTGAATTCATAGATCTAGATATGTGATTTTAGGTGTGCTTATTGATATGTGTGTTGTGCTGGTTACACAGAGCCTTTTATAATTGAAAATGAATGAGAATTGAGTAATATATATGAATTTAAAGTTTGATGTATGAATTTTTTTTGTTTGATCTGGTCTGATAATTGATCTTTTGTGAATTTCATTGCCATATTTGAACTCAGCATGTCTTAATTATGTGATCTGGAGATTTTTAGCCATTTCTGTGAATGTTTGTTCATGTGGATGAATTTTCCGGTGCCAGAGCCCTAGCTCTGGTCACCGGATTCTGGAAAACCTGTTTGGATGTTTGAACGGAGAAGACAATGTCTCCACCCTTGGATCTATGATCTGGACGGCTTGCATAGTGACAACGCATTAAAAATCCATTTCCCGCTCACGTGACTTTATATTTTCTAAATAATTCAAAATGTTACGCATCCCATGGTAACTATTGTCTACCCACACGCTCATCTCCCTACTCATTGACTTGTGCAAATTGTGTGATCTTGTTGACTTAATCTGGCACGCGTGTTTGATCTTGTGGTCCTCTAATTTCCTGATTTTTTGTGAATATCCACCATACATGTGTGAACCTACGCTGATTAGGTTGGGCCTTCCTTACTATTCACGCCCCCCTTTTATTAAGCCCATTAGTTTTGAACTACCTGGACCTACTGATTGCACACCTCTAACCATTTCTTTTATTTTTATTTCATTTTATTTTTTGTTTGCTTTTTAATTTTTAAAAATAGCTAGAAGTTCCTACAAAATCACCAAAAATTCATGAATGTCAATTTTAATTTTCTTTAATTTTGTATGTTTTTACTCTTCATTTATTTTTATTTTTCGTGGCAGAATTAATTGTTTAGTGTAATTTTGTTTTTAATTCATTTTTAAATGTATGTTGTCATGTCCAATTTTTATCTTGATCATATATTGGAATTTTGACCTGGTTCTTTTTGCTCTGGATTATTAACATTATGTAGTTTGTTGGTGATTTATCTCATGATTTTTAGCAATTTTTACGTGGATTTTTGTTAAGTTGCTTAGGAATGAAGTTTCAAAACCCTAATTCTTGTTTATGAAGTTATTTGACCTAATTTGCTTTTGATTTTGATCCAGTTATTTTGGCATGATGTTATCACATGATTAAAGAACCTCTGTGCTTAATTGTAGAATTTTTGAATGAACTTTTGATTTAATATTAGTTTCTTGTTTTCTTGCCTTATTTTGCATCTTTTTCTGGTCACATGCTTGTTTCTTAGGCTAGGAGGGAACTTGTGCCAACTCCTATAGGGTGTTTAGAACCTTTTTTGTATGAGGATAGGTCTCTGATATTTGTTTGATGCTTGTGCCTTGAGTTGGTTTGTGTTACTTGTTTTTGAAGTTTATACACTTATGTACATGTTCACTTCACTTCCTATGTTCATATGCCTCTCATGTGTGATCTTAATTGAACTTGTATGCTTTCTTGTGTGTTCCTATTTGTTACTTAGACACTTATTGGCCATGTTAGGGTTCTGGACTTGTGTTGTATGGTACATGTTTAGCCTGTATGCTTTCTTTTAATCTCATATGTGTTTTGTCTCTTCATGATGACTTGGGATACTTTGTGCTGACTTGTTTTCCCTAATCCTTTCATGCTGTGTTTTGTTTGGTATTAACATGTGAATGGAGTGTCTTGTTTCTGTTTGTAAGGCCCTGATATGATCTTTTGCTTGTTTGTATCTCACTTTTGCTTAATTGTTCTCATTTTCCTTTTTGGTGTTACTTGTGTGTGAGCTAACCTTTTCTTGTAGGTGTACATGGTAAGTGAAGTGTGGATGAACTCCACATTTAAATTATCTATCTCATATTCTTTTGCTTTCTTATTTGTGATGTTCCTTATGCCATATAGTACTTAACTTCATCTTTTCCCCCTTTAGATGCAACTTATCTCCTTTAGAGGAGTAAAATGTATTCTAGCTCTTCTTTTTTCTCATTCTTTCTTCTTTCCTTCGTCATTAGGATAGATTTAAAACCACACTAAATTTAGGACCACTTTTGCATGATAACTTTAGGATTAGACTTTCCCCATTAGATTTTGAAATTTGAGATCCTTTTGGTGCTCTCTCTTCTTATCTTCAAACTTAACTTTAAGTCACTTTAATAAATGACGAGTCATCTCATGTGACACGAGACTTTGCTATGAGATACTTGAACGCATTCCGTTTCGGGGCGAGGTGTAGGATATCCCTCGTGGTGGATATGTCTTAGCATGAGATTACTCCACAAAGAAAACACAAAAACATTTCTTAATCAAAAATCACAAAACCACTTAATAAATTCCAATAGGTCAGTGTGCCTGAGCCTTCACTTGTGGGACTAGATTTGGGGATTTCCTCCATAGTTAGGTGTGCCTCATGAGCATTCCATTTCAGGGTGATGTAATAAGTACACATCCCATTAAGTAAGAGTTAGGTACACTTACCTATGCAAACTTCAAAGCAAAAAACTCATAAAAAACACTGGACAAACAATGAACGTCTCTCCTTCGAGACTTCTTTTCTCATCACCTTCACTCTCATCGTGCAAACTTTCTCCTAGTTGTCACTTTGCAAGATGGTAACGCACTTATGCCAGACGAGCCTGTAACACCTGAGCATTGACATAGGCAGTTCAAGCCTTAAGGCATAAGAAATCTTTTCCACCCCAAGTTAAGGGAACTACGACGACTCTGATCCTCATGTCTAGATGAGGTACGTAGGCAGCGGGGTAGGGCCCGTTCGAGCACTCTTTTATTTTCCCTACATTTTCCCTATTTATTTTATTTTCTTATCCAGTTCAGTTCCTTTTTTTTACAACAACTTTCATTTCTTCATCCTTTGAAACATTTTCTTTGCAAGCGTGGATCCCGTCGGGTACGATAGATAATCTGGGGTGCTAATACCTTCCCAAGTCGTAACCGACTCCCGAACCCAGATTCTTTGGTTCATAGGACCTGTGTCCTTTTCTTTTCTTCTAGTTTGTGCAGCATTACTATTCCCCTTCCTTAGGGATAAAAATGCCTGGCTGGCGACTCTACCCTTTTCCGCGCCACTTTCGCATTAGTACTAGGATGGAAATCCAGGGAGCGACAACTGGCGACTCTGCTGGGGATCGAACCCAGAATCTTTGGTTCCCTTGAGAGTCTCTCCTAGCGCTTGCATGTTTTTGTTTCGTTGGGTGTTGATTATTTGTTGTTGCCTGTGTATATTACTGTTGTTTATTTACAGTTTTATTTACAGCTTTATTTACAATTTTTCAGTATTTATTTTCATGCATCATATATTATACCGGACTGTCTGGACTGGATTTCTTCTGTTTGGTGTGACTCGGGTGATACTGTTATTGAGAGATAAGCAAAATACCCGGCTTGAGTGCACCCTAGGATTAAAGTGGACACATTGTACTCGCATGTGGCATGATGAGTGGCGATGTGCTTCCCACCCAGACTGCGACCGTTTTAGAAATATCGTGTGTGGGGATCTCCTACACTTCGGGATAGGACTTTGATAGTTATGTGCATATGGGGACCGATCATTGAGAACCTTTGTGGAAACAACCCTCTCCAGTGGTGACAGTGGCAGACCAAATTCTGTGGCAAACCCATCCTCACTCGAGGGTCCACTGGGAACTCGCATAGGATGGTATGGTTCTCTTATAGCAACTCAGTCAAAGCATCTGGTCGTATGACAATAGTATTGTATCCTACGGGCTGAATGTACTATTGTTTCTCGATTTCAACACTCGAAGCTAGGGACTTATTAGGGATGCTTGTTTTCTCGGACTCACGTTGAGACCTCCCTGAGTAGTACATAATGCAAAACTGATTCACTGATCTTGTCATGAGCCATTTCTTGGAGATGGTGAAAGTATTATTGTTGCTCGGCTTTGAGAGTTCGTGATGTTTGACCCGGAGCACACCCGTGAGATTGGGAGGGGTTTATAGGTTTGCAGGAACCCTTGACCTCATCATAACCTCATTACTAGTCCAGTCTTATGTTCTGATACGGTTACTTTGATAACGGAGTTCTTGAGTTTATCTGGTTCTTGATCTAGTTTATCTGAGATTATTTGAGTGCTTATGGGTTATTATTCAGAGGATTCGGGTTTTTGATCACTTGGCTTTGACATTTGTAAACACCCCAAATTTTCCCTCACTCATATCACACCATGGCTTGTGATCTTTCATGTTTGCATTAGCATAGGCATACTATCTCATATTGTATTTTTGTTTCATCTACATAGTTAAAATTCATCTGCATCTAGGGTTTGTGATCCGAGCAATCCAAGATTCCATCTGAGCCATACCAAAGGTCTCAAAGCTTTCCAAGAGGGTCCATGTGTGTTCTATCATCATGTTATATTCCTCAAAGTTCATGAAAGTCGATGGATCACAAGAACTGGCAAAGGCATGAAAGCAGAGCTAGGTTTTCACTGCATAGATGACCAAAATTAGGGTTTTGGTTTCAGAGGCCTTACCTCCAAATTTTTGGGTCATTCTTGTTTCTAATGTTCTTAAGATGTTAAAAGGATCATATGTACCAAGTTTGATGAAGAAATTCATTGTGGAGGTCATTTGTTCATTAGGTAACTTCTTGAGCAAGTTAAGTCAAAATAAGGGCATCTGAGGCCCCCAACAATGGAACCAAAGGGGTATTTTCATCAAATTGAAGTTATATGATCTTTATTTGATCTTATAAGAGGTTGGAAGTTCACAAGATTGAAGAATTTTGAGCCAATTGCAAACTTGCCAAAAATGGAAATGACTTGAAATGCAAACTTTCCATTTTGGGAAAGTTTTTCAACCTCCTCTTTCTTAACCAAAAATGTTTCAAATGAAAAATTCTTGGTCATGAAAGTTGTAGATTGGGTCTTTCCCTTTTCAAAAAGTACAAGAACATGTCTTGATTCATCCTAGAACTCAAGATATGGCCTTTCAAAGTTGGCAAAAATCACATAATTTTCAAGTTCATGCCAAAGAGGATTTTTGCAAAAAGTCAAGTTTCAAGAATTCAAGTGACCTCTAATTAACTTCCAATCATCAATCAAACATGGTGCAACATTACAAGACCAAAATATTTCCTTGGATCACAAGTCTCCATAAGCCATTTTTCACAAAATTCTCAAAAGAGGGTTTTTTTGCAAGAATGATTTTCAGGGCTTTGCATGACCTCTAATCTTCCTCAATGCACCATAACAACATTATGTTACATGCCATGACCAAGATTCAGCATTGAACAAGACACTTTCATGACCAAATGTCACAAAATTCACAAAATGACATTTATGCATAAACATTGCAAACTCTTGATCAAGGCATTACAGCTGCATTATATTGATCTAAGGGTCATCCATGATCCAAGCTGAGGCAATCCATGCTCAGAAATCACCCATGTCCTGGCCCATACCTATGGTACACATATGTTGACATTTTTGCATTTCATGCCATACCAATCCCACAGTGCAACAACAACTCTTCTGGCCAATAACAATTGTTTATTCAAGCCCCGAGCACTATAAATGGAAACCCTTCATGGCCTGAAACAACACACAAAATCAGAATCAAGAATTTACTCCCAAACTTTAGCTCTTCGAATCTCTCAATCTAGCCACTCAAATCCAGAAATTCTTTCACCAATCAAGTCCATATAACCTCAGGAACAATTCCCACCAATCACCATAGCTTCAAACACTCTCTAGCTAAAACATGATTTCTGCAAACTCAGAATTGAAACATACAAACCAGCTACTCTAAGCTTCATTCAAGCTTGCCAATAGCCTCAAGAGGTCAAAGGGGACTGGATTGCACAAGACGATGGCCCAGAAAGCCCCATTTCAAAGAACTGCAACTCAGGTAACCTTCATGAACTTTTTTCCCAGAAGCATGATTTTAAGTTCTTAAATGGTTTCCCATGTTTCCCTGATCACACTGATATGATTAGAATTGAAAATGAGGTAGAAATGAGGATTTCATGATGTTCTGAAATTTTTGACCTAAAAATTGATTGCTTCGATTCAGCCTGAATATTCATGATAAATGATTTTTGTTTGTTGATTAGTGATGTATGATGTTAGGAGAGTGTTTCTGGGCAAGAAATTTGAAGTTTAGATGCTAAATTAGGAAGTTGTTGTTTTGCCTCGCCGGAGAAGATGACCGAAGCTTAGCTCCGGTCACCTGAATGTAATTAGGGTTAAACTGTGATTAATTCCCCAGATTAAATCTCCACCCTTAGATCATGATTAGGGTTAGGCAACCTGCGACTTAGATTAGCTCATTTAATATTAATTCTGATTATTTAAATTAATTATAGTTAATAAGGTCAGATTAATTGAGAGCCATTGGATCCCGCGTGTTTTCCATTTGAATGTGGGCCTTTGATCTTGAATACCCCAAGTCAATGTGACTTTGAATCTGGCACGTTGATCCCTCCCCCCTTGATCTCAGCCTTCCATTTTGCATACTTTTCATTTTCTTTTCTTTTATTTCATTTCTTTTGTTTTAATCATTAAAAATACCAAGAATCATTTAAAAATTCTGAAATTTTTTATCATTACTTTAATTAATTTTTAGAACCCAAAAATATTTTTATTTTTATTTTTCCATTAGAAAATGCATTTTTAAATAATTTAATTATATATTTTTATTAATTACGTCCATTTAATCAATTAAAAATACTTTAAAGTATTTAAAAATCACAAAAAAATTCAGAGAGGATTCTTAAACATTTAGAAACATTTTCAAACTCATCTCACAAATTTCTTTTTAGTTTTGATCAAACTTTCCCAATTTCCTTTGAATTAGGGTTTATAAATTTCTTATTTTTTAGCCCTAAATCCAAAAATTCATAACTTTCAAACCAAGATGAGTTTGCATTTGATTCTTTTTGCAATCTTTTAAATTTGAACTCTAGTCTCTAAATATATTTTTGTCTCATTTTTATCTTGAATTTTCAAATTAATGTGCATTTTTCCTTTGAGAAACATCCAAAACCCTAGCCAATCTTAGGAAACCATAACTTGAACTTGGTAAACCTTTAGACCTCCCCCTTTGGATGGTGACTTCATGAGTGCTTAGGGTTCCCTTGGATGCTATTTCAATTTTATATCACTTGATTTACTTTTGCTTTTGAAATTGTACAAATCTTGAGTTTTAACTAACCATTTCAGGTGCATTTGGTAAGTTAACCAGGATGTGGATGTGCATCCACATCCAACCTCTTTTTCTCTCTTTATTTTTATGCACCTTGTTTGTGTTTGAAGTGAATTTCATTCACTTATGTTATCTCTTGTTCTTAGGTTACTTAACTTCTTCATGAAGTAAGTAACCTAATCCTTCTCCCTTTCCTCCTTTCATCTGCTTCTTCCATTGGTGGCTTCCTTGAAGATCTTTCTTAAGCCTTACAAACCATAGGATATCCAAGCATGATAATAATTAGGGTTTTGGTTAGTCCCCCTTAGCTTTTACCTTTGAGTCTCCTTGAGTCTCTCTTCTCATCTCAATAATCAGAGACTAAATTCTTAAAGTTTGAGGACTTTGGAATTAGGGTTATGTCAGTATCCTTCTATTAGGATGGAGTGTATAAATTTAATCCTAAGTGTTAAATCTTTAATTTGTTTAAAACTCTTAATCAAATCACTTAATAATCATCAAAACTTCATCTTGTAACTAGGGCCTTACATTAGGGTTCTAATTCTTCCTTTATGGTTAAGAAGGACTAACCCTAGTATTTAATGGACAAGTCCCCCTCAAGTTGTCTTACAAACCATAAAAATCCATTTCTTAATCTCATCCTTTAATTAAAATCCACTTAATAAAGGCCTTGTTATATAATGAATTTAATCCCTAACCATGGATTAAGCTGAGGTATCTTCTTCAGCTTAAATGTTCTCATCTATTATCCTTCTATTAGGATGGTGTAATGAGTTCATTAATATGTGATTAGAGATTAAACTCATTACTTAACACTAAACAAAAACCCAAAAAAAACATCTAAATAATCACCAGTAGGTTAATGATCTTAATCCTACATCATCATGGTAATTAAGTTGAGATGCTTATCTCTGTAACACCCCAAATTTGGCCTCTTCTTTTTTAAGCATCATATCATATCATATTCATCATGAACATATCATATTATTGGAATCTTAGCATGGAAAGATGAGGCATAACATTCTCATGACCTAGCATTAGGCATATGATCATCTGTGGAGGGTTTTGAGGCATCAAAAGCTATGACAAGGGGGCCCATTGGATTTGTTCCAGTCCTATGAGGGATCTATATTGCATTCACAAGTTCATTATCATTCACAAAAGCTCAGAAGAGGGGAAGATCATCCGGGAATTCAAGCTAGGGCAAAGCTCCTACACAATGATCCCAAATTAGGGTGTGAGTTTCAAGCATGAAAACCTTATGACTTTGGTAATTTCATTTGGGCAAAGTCTCTCATATGTTAATAGGATCCTAGGGATGAAATTTGGTGAGAAAATTCCTTATGGAAGTCAAGTATTTCTTCAGTTACTTGTAAATGAAGTAATCGGTCAACTGTGCCTTATAAAAGTCAACTGTGAGATTTCAGAGGGTCCAACCCCATTTTTCAAGCCAAGGGATGTTCTTATAACCTTAGAAGAGATTTGGAAATATCAAGGATCAAGAATCATGAGGTTTTGAGGTGTTTTGCAAAATTGGCATAAGTTTGGTCATGGAAAATTCCATTTTTAGTAAGTTTTTGCCCTAATTTTCAAGTAAGCATAACTTGGTGAAAAAAGCTTCAAATGAACCAAAGCCAAACATGAAATTTGAAGATTAAAGCCTCCAATTTTCAAAAAGTACAAGTACTTTTTCATAGCCTTTATGGTTTAAGAGTTAAGGCCCTTGAAAATTTCAAGGAAATTAGGGCAAGGCATGCATTTCAAAGCTTCCATAAGTGCAAAACTACATGGAACTTATTTTTGAGTGTTGGTATGAACCAAGTGAGGTCACAATATTCCAAAGCAATGCAAATGATCCATTTTTCTCCATGAATAGTGTCAATTTCGTGCATGGCATGAGGGGTATTTCACAAAGTGCAAAACATGCATGATCATGAGAAAGGTGTGATCCCCACATCCAAGGGCCAGAATAATTGTTGATTTAAATCAAGGGTGAGATTTTGAAAGCACATGGGCAAAGAATGAGTGGAATGCACGAGTAGAATGCCTCATCACACCAAACTTGCCAATTTTGCAAATTCTCTCCCACACTCTCATCTCACATGCCTTTGCTCTCATCTTTTCAGCATTGAACCTTGGCACCATATATAAACCAATTAGGGTTTTAGTTTGCCTCAGATCCATCAAATTTCTCTACTCTCAAGTTTTTGCTCATTCTGCAATTTCCTTCGAATCATTCTCTACACTTACTCATTGTCAAAACCACTTGCATATTCTTCATCCTTGAGAGATCAAGATCACAAATCCATACCTCATTCAAGCTAATTCTCAGGATTCCATACTTTGCCATTTCAATGCAAGCTGCTGCGGATTCCTAGATCAAGTTGTTTTCAAGACTTTAATTGCATTTATTTTGCAATTAGAGTGTATTTGGAGGAGATCTGCACCTTCTGGAAGCTCATCTCAAGCTATCTTGACATCTGCAAGTCTCAGGTAAGCTCAAAATCCTTGGATCTGGAAATGAAAATAGATGTGTGCATTGTGATCTACTAGTTGTGCTGATGATTTTGTGCTAATTAGTTTTGAAAATGCATGAGTATTGAGTGAGATATGTGAATTTTCAGTTTAATGTTCAAAGTTGTTTGTCTTCGATCCAGTTTGGTCTTTGATTTATTGAGAATTTGATTGCTATATTTGGATTCAGTGTGGCTTGATGATCTGATCTGGAGCTTTTGAGTCATTTCTTTGGTGTTTTGTTCATGATTTGCGTTTTCCGGTGCCGGAGCCCTAGCTCCGGTCACCAGATTCTGAGTTTGTTGTCTCTAGGGTTTCAAGGAAGAAGATAATCGCATGGCCATTGGATCGTCCCATCTGAACGCTCAACAGCATGCCACCTCATTAAATGAGGACCCTCCCCCTCACGTGTTTTTCCTTTTCTATTTTTAATTTGAATAATTCTTTTTATTTCAGATACACCATAATTAATAAGTGCCCTCAACCCCAACCAATCATTTTGCTGGCTCACTTTAATGAGTGGACCTATCCTGCGCGTTCATCCAATCCATTGGTCTCTGTTTTTTCTGATTTTATTGAATTTCCACCCTAATTTTTATATACTTGCGTTGACCTTTCTTGGGCTTGACCTGCTGTTTGCACCCCCCTTGCGTGATGCCCATTTGTTTTGAACTAATAATCCTTTCTATTCACACCCTCAGCCTCATCCTTTCTTTTTTATTTCTTTTTTTATTTCCATTTTATTTCAATTTCAATTTTTTATTTTTAAAAATAGTTTTAGGTTATTAAAAATTCTAAAATAATTCATGAATGTTATTTTTAGTTTTCTTTAATTTTTGACATTTTAATTTTCCATTTATTTTATTTTGACACGTGGAAATTAATTCTCCCTTTTAATTAATTCATTTTTATTCATTTGGAAGCATGCTGACTTGTCCATTTTCTATATTGATCATCATTTTGAATTTTTGGTTGGTTCTTTTTGCTCTGGATTCATGATAGGATTTAGTTTCTTAGTGATTTTTGTTCTGATTTTTAGAATCTTGATTAATTTACTTTGCTCCTTAACTTGTGAGTGAAGCTTCATAACCCTAGTTCATGTTTGTACCCCCATTTGACTTGGTAAGCTTCTGAATTTCTTCCTCTCCTTTTGGCATGTTGTTATGCTATGTTGACGATCTCTTGTCCAGGGTTGTGGAATTTTTGGGTGCATATTTGATTTGATTTGAATTTTTGTTCTTGACTTGTCCCATTTTGTTTCTTTTTTATCATAAGTCCTCTCCTTAGCATAGAAGGGCACTTGTGCCAACTTCTTCATCTTGTTTAGAGTCTCTTTAGGGCCTTGGTACTTCTCTGATCTTGGGTTGGGGTTTGTGTTTTGGAAATCTTGTAATTTGTTTTCCTTTGGAGTTCTTCCATTCTTGTATACACCCACCTCACTTCCTTTGCTTCTTTCTTCCTATAATGTGATTGCTTGACCATATGCCTCTCTTCTCTTCACCTCTCATACTCTTTAGATACTTTTCTAACATGATTAAGGTTCTGATCTTGCACCTTGAAGTTGTGTTTTGTTTATTTTGCTTTGTATCTTATCAAGTTTACTTTGCTTTGCTATGTGATTCATGTTGCCTCATGTTGATTTATGTGCTTCTTTTCTCATTCTTGTGACTTGTATTTGCATTGAGCATTTATGTGTATGACTTCACTTCTATTTGTATGAAGTTGGTATGGCATTGTGATCATTTTATATTGCCTTTATACTTGTGTTACTAACCTTTTCAGGGGCTTAGGTAAGTGAGAGGTGTGGATGTGATTCCCACATCTCCAAATCTCATCTCTTCTCTTCTTATCTTTATTTGTTCTAACCTTGTTATTGTTGGGCTTAGGACTTACCTCTCGTCCTCTTATTTTTCTTCTTCTTCTTCTTCTTCTTCTTCTTCTTTTCTTCTTCTTTATTTCCTCTTTAAGATAGTAAGCCTGACTAACCTAGGATTCCCATGCATGACAACACTTAGGGTTCATTAGTCCCCCATTAGACTTTTGCCTTTGTGATCCTTTTGGTTTCTTTTCTCTTCTCATCTCAAAACCTTAAAGAAGACACCTAATAAAGTTTGAAGTGATACCTTGAGCAATAGCCTTATCCCATGAGACACTTGTAGTCTTCCTATCTTGGGATAGTACAAGCTTGTCTTGTGATGCACAAGTATGATCAAGATGTCATCTTCATCAAGAAAATCATAAAACAAACTTCTTCATTGTAAATACCAAAAACACTTAATAAGTTAATGAGTTAGTGAGCCTAAGCCCTAATCTCTGGGTTTAAGTTTTGGGGATCTTCTCCTTACTTGAGTGTGCTTGTTCTATTATTCCATCTTGGAATGTAGTGACAAGTGCACATTCCATGGAAAAGAGCTTGAGTTCATTTCCTTGTGACACACTCTCATAAAAGCCTCTAAAAACACAAACAAACAATAAGCGTCTTTCCTTCGGGAATTCTTTTTCTCATCTCATTCGCTCCGTACGCGAACTTGCTCCTACTTGTCATTTTGCAAGATGGTTACGCACTCGTCGTCCGAGCCTGCAACACCTGAGCATTGACATAGGCAGTTCAAGCCTTAATTCACAAGCAATCTTTTCCACCCCTAGTTAGGGGAACTACGGCGTCTCTGATCCTCATTTTCCCGATGAGGTACGTAGGCAGCGGAGCAGGGCCCGTTCGAGCACAATCTTTATTTTCCCTACATTTTGTCCTTTTCATATCTTTTTCAGTTCCCTTTTATTTTCTTTTTATCCAGTTCAGTTTGTTTTCTTTGCAGCAGCTTTCATTTTTCACCCTTTGAAGCAGATTTCTTTGCAAGCGTGGATCACGTCGGGTACGGCGGACGATCTGGGTGCTACTACCTTGCCAGGTCGTAACTGTAAACACCCCAAATTTGCCCTCACTCATTTCACCATGGCTTGTGATCTTTTCATGTGCATAAGTTCAATCATAGCATCTCATGTTGCCTTTGTGCTGCACTGCATTGATTCAAAGTCATCCGCATCTAGGGTTTGTGATCTGAGCAATCCAAGAGCTACTTGAGCCACTTCAAAGGACATCAATCACTTCAAAGGGGTCCATGTGTGTTCAAGCATCATATTATATCCTCACAAGGTCAAGGAAGTCAAAGAATCACAAGAACTGAGATTGGCATGGAAGCAGAGCCAGGTTTAACTGCACAGATGACCTAGAATTAGGGTTTTGGTTTCAGAGGCCATAACTCCAAATTTTTTGGTCATTCTTGTTTCTATTGGTCTCTATATGTTATGAGGATCATGCATATCAAGTTTCATGAAGAAATTCCATGGGGAAGGCATCTAATCAAGAGTTGACTTCTTGAGCAAGTCAGTGCAAAATCAGGGCATCTGAGGCCTCCAATGACCCAACCAAAGTGTGTTCTTCATCATTTTGAATGTGTATGATCTTTATTTGATCATAGAAGGTGTTAGAAGTTCACAAAATTGAAGAGTTTCAAGCCATTTGCAAAGTTGCCTTTTTGGGAAAGTGACTTGTAATGAAAACTTGCCATTTTGGGAAACTTTTTCAACCCTTTCTTTTTGATTCAAAAATGCTTCAAATGAGAAAACTTTGGTCATGAAAGTTGTAGAATGGATCTTTCCCTTTTCAAAAAGTACAAGAACTCATTCTAATTCATTTTGGATCAAAAGTTATGGCTTGTCAAAGTTGAGGAAAATCACTAAATTTTCACTTTTGCACAAAAGGGAAAACTTGCAAATTCTCATGCCAAGCATCTATGTGACTTCAAATCAGCCTCTAACCAATACACAAACATCATGTATGGCCCAAAATTCAGATTTGCCCAAGAAGTTTCTCACTTTCATGCTTTGAATTCCAAGCTATCATAAGCCTTTTTCCATAAAGTCCAAAAGAGGAACTCTTGCAAAATTGATCCCCAAAGTTTTGTATGGCCTCTAACTGATTTCAAGACATCACCATAACATCATGTAACATTCCACCACAAGAATTCAGCAAGGGATGTCACATGTCCATGGCCAAAAATCACAAGATGCACAAAGTTGGAAATTGGCAAAACACATGCTATCTTGCAATCCAAGTGTTGCAGTCCTTCATAAACCATCCAAGGGTCATCCTCAAACTCAACTGAGGCAATCCAAACACAGAAATCTTCTCTGCCGCAGCCCATGCCTCAAGTACACCAAACCTTGACTTTTTGCAATTTCTCCCATGCTTTTGGAATAGTGATCAACAACCTCTACTAACCTGCTCCACAACCTACTCAAACATTATGGGAGTGATATAGCAACTCATCCAGCATTAAAACAACACACAATCCAACTTGCACAAGATCTGTCCCAAACTTCTTCTCTGAAAATTTCTTCACACAACCATCAAACTTCACTTTTTCTTTCACCAACAAGTCACAAATCACCCTTAGAACAAAAACCACCCCCTGAAACAGCTTGAAACATCACACACCAAGACCTCCATTCCTGTTACACCAGAACAAAACATTCAAACCAGCCACTCCACAAGTTTTCTAAGCTTCATTCCATCATCAGGAGGATCATTGGAGCTTGTTTGAAGCAAAAGACTGGCCAGAAAGCTCCAAAGTTCAAAGCTCCAGTTCAGGTATCATCAAGAACATTTTTTATAGAAATTCAATCTATTGTTATAGGATGATAGAGTTTGTTTCACTGATCATGTTAAGCTTTGAAACACTGAAAATGGTTGAGAAATGAGTGTGTATGCATGTTCTGAAATTTTTGCAGTTTTCTTGATTTTGCTCGAATCTTGTTGTTGATGCATTGTAAATGTGATCTTGTGATTGATTCATGTTTGGGGTGGGTAGAGGATGAAATCTGGAGAGTTAGAGCACTTAAACCAGCCTAGGGAATGAGTTTGATTATGAATTTTTGGAAAATCAGCATAATGAATTGATTCATTCCAGCTTGAATCGATTCATGATGTTGAGTGGTTCCTGGATTTCGCAAAATGAATCGATTCATCCGTTGATGAATCGATTCATGCTGTTTAACTAATTCTGTTTTGTCAAAATTTGATCAGTATGAATCGATTCATCCAAGCTTGAATCGATTAATTCTTCTGTTAACCAATTTTAATTCATTTTGTTTGTATTTTATTTGCATGAATTTTAAAAAATAGCAAAACACTTTAAAAAATTCTGAAATGTTTTGTCAAACATTTCATTAATTTTCAGAACCCAAAAATATTTTTATTTTTATTTTTTGCATTAAAAATTATTTTTAAATCATTTAAATGTTTATTTTTAATTAGTTAATGGAAATTAATTAATTAAAAATGCATTTAGGTATTTAAATATCACAAAAAAATTCACATTGCATTTTAAAACATTTAGAAACATTATGAAACTCTCAAAACAAATTTCTTTTTGGTCCTTGATGTATTTTGACAATTTTCATTAGAATTAAATTTGTTTAAAGGCAATATTTTTGTTCAAACTTTGAAATATTCATTCTTCCTAACCATGAAGAGTTTGATGATGGTTCTTCTTGCATTGCATCCTTCATATCATGTAGTTTCTAGGGTAAAATTGGTTTGAATTGATCTTGCATTTCCAATTTGTTTGGTGTTTTTCTTGATGAGGTACCTTAAAACCCTAGCAATCTTAGGAAATTCATAACTTACACTAGGTTAAGAGTTGGATCCCCTCCTTTGGGCAGTGAGCTTGTGTAGGGTTAGGGTTCCTTTGATCACATTTTCAATTTTTTATCATGTCATTTGCTTATGGTTTTGGATTTTTGCTTTGCATGATGCATGTAACCCTAATTTGTGCCTTCCTTTGCATCCATTTCTCATTTGCTTGCATCCATTGACTTGTCATGACATTTTGTGCATCTACGTGATTCATAATACATATTAGGACATATTAGAATCATGTTTGATCATTGCATCTTTCATTTGCCATGTTATATGTCCATTGCATTTCATAGCTTTTCATGTACATTCATGGTTCAAAGCATGCCTCATTTGCATCCTTATGCTTGTATGATCATTCTCATCCCTTGTCATGTGTTTGCATCATCTCTTAACATCATTAACCTCATGTAAATGCTTCTGACTTTGGTTTGCATCATGACATTTCATCCCATTTGCATTTCATTTCATTTCTTTTGCTAACTTTTCAGGTGGTAAGTTGTTTGAGAAGTGAATTTGCCTTCACTTCTCACAATCTCTTTTCATCTTTTGCATACTTTCTTTGCTGCCTTTTGTATGTGTATTAGAGTGAGCTTGCTCATTCGTGTTCATCTCTTACTTTCTTCCTTCAAACAACTTGTCTTCTTAAGTGAAGCAAGTTGTTTTGCTTCTCTCTGCTCCTTTCATCTGCTTCCTTCCTGGTGGTTTCTCTGAAGATCTTCTTGCAAACCTCATTAACCCTAGGAACAACCAAGCATGATAATAATTAGGGTTTGATTAGTCCCCCATTTAGCTTTTGCCTTTGTGTCTTCTTTGAGTCTTCTCTTCTCACCTCATAATCAAGGACTAAACCCTAAAGGTTTTAAGGCTTTGTGATTAAGCTTATGCCTCCATCCTTCTATTAGGATGGAGTGTATAACTTTAATCCTAAGTGTTAAACCCTTAATGTTTTTAAATCCTTTAATCAATCCATCTAATAATCATCAAGACATCAAACTTGTAACTTGGGCCTTGCATTAGGGTTCTAATTCTTCCTTAATTGGTTAAGAAGGACTAACCCTAGTGTTAATGGACAAGTCCCCCTCAAGTTGTCTTACCAACCATAAAAATCACTTCTTCATCTTATCATTAAATAAAATCCATCTAATAAAGGCTTTGTTTTGTCATGAGGTTAATCCCTAATCATGGATTAAGTTGAGGAGTCTTTCTCAGCTTAAATGTTCTCATCTATTATCCTTCTATTAGGATGGTGTAATGAGTCCATTAAATCTTTGATTATGGCTTAATCTCATTACTCAACACTAAACAAAAATAACAAAAACATATAAATAATCACAAGTAGGTTAATGATCTTAATCCTACATCATGGTGATTAAGTGTGAGGTGTTTACTTCATACTTAAGGTATTATCATTACCCCTAATCAGAGGGAAGATGTGATGAGTTTACTAACCCTTGGTTTAGGCTTAAGCTCATTAACTTATGACAAATTCAAAAAAGCAATAAAAGATTGAAAACACAAAAACAAACAATAATCGTCTCCTCCGGGATTCTTTTCTCACCTCATTCACTCACAAACGAGAACTCGCTTCTTCCGTCTAATGCAAGACAGTTAGCACCTGAGCCAGACAGGTCATACACTTGAGCATAGACAAGTAAGCAGTTCACAAGTCAATTTACCCTTCAGTCTCTTTGAGTCGAACTACGGTGTTCTGACTTCCTCATTGCACGAGAGGATACGTAGGCATAACTTCACAATTATCGAACAAAAGTCTCTGTATATTCCCCCTCCTTCCAGCATCATTCTTTAAGCCTCATAGTCTTGAGCATTTCATTCTTGTTCTTACACCGACACTTCTCTTATACACCTCAACCTTCTATTACACTGACACTTGCATTCTTTCCAGCTTTGATACACAGATTGCACTGACACTACCCCTTTGAAACACAAATCTTTTAAGCGTGGATCCCGTCAAGTACGACGGACAATCTGGGTGCTAATACCTTCCCAGGTTGTAACCAACCCCCTTTCTCAGTCTCTCTGGTTCGCAACCGTCTTATCCATCTTTTCCAGGTCTATGCAGCATTACCTTTCCTCTGGGATAAAAATGCCTAGCTAGCGACTCTTGTCTTTCTGAGTTCACCCATGTGTGTTCTCCCTCCTTTCACCGACCGTTCGCGTCTGTACCCCATTTGACTTAGCCTCATTTGGTGGGAGCGACAGTAACCAACTCTCGAACTCAGTCTCTTTGTTTCGCAGGACCCGTGTCCTTCCTTTTCTTTTCTTCTGGTTTGTGCAACATTATCATTCCCGTTCCTTCGGGATAAAAATGCCTGGCAGGCGACTCTATTCTTTTCCGCGCCACTTTCGCATTTGTACCAGGATGGAAATCCGGGGAGCGACAGCTGGCGACTCTGTTGGGGACTTCCTAACCAGATTATCTCTGGTTCCCCTCAGAGTCTCTCCTAGCGCTTGCATATTTCTGTTTCTTTGGGTGTTGATTGTTTGATGTTGCGTATTTACTTTACTGTTGTTTATTTACAGTCTCATTTACAACTTTATTTACAGTTTTCAGTATTTATTTTCCGCATCATATATTATTACTGGACTGTCTGGACTGGATTTTCTGTTTGGTGGGACTTGGGTGATACTGTTTCTAAGAGATGAGCTCATTACCACGGCTCGAGTGCACCTTAGGACTTAGAGTGGTTCCACTTTGGCCTCATGAGATTTTGTCATGGGGGTAGTAGTGAGTTCCACGCCCAGATTTGCGACCGTCTTGGAAATGTCTTGATTTGGGGATCTTCCTATTTCATTTCATAACCTTGACAGTTATGTGCAGCTGGGGACCGATCATTGAGAACCTGGTGGAAACATCCCTCTCTAGTGATGATAGTGGCAGACCACATTTTGTGGCAAACCTATTTGCATCCGAGGGCCCACCTGGGACTTACATAGGATGACTTTGTTTTCCCAAACTCAGCTGAGGCCTCCCTGTGTAGTATATAATGCCAAACCGATTCCCTGATCTGGTCATGTGCCATTTCTCGGAAATGGTGAAATTATTATTGCTTTTCGTCTTTGAGAGTCCGTGATGTTTGACCCGGAGGATACTAGTGAGATTGGGAGGGGTTTACAGGTTTGCAGGAACCCTTGGCTTCTACATACCCTCATTATCAGTGGTCCTTGTTATGATTTTGGTCCTATGATTTTGGTGTTTTGGTTTTCCTTGTACTATGGTTCTGAG
Source organism: Lathyrus aphaca (assembly GCA_963966055.1). Taxonomy (NCBI): domain Eukaryota; kingdom Viridiplantae; phylum Streptophyta; class Magnoliopsida; order Fabales; family Fabaceae; genus Lathyrus; species Lathyrus aphaca. The sequence goes on from OZ014522.1 coordinate 270,218,497, forward strand.
AATTTTTATCAGAGAGTTGTGACTCAGAGGATTTTGGTTTGCAGTTATTCAGAGGGTCCTTATGTTCAGTGTCCAGTATCCAGATGGTCCCAAATTGATCATATGCCTGCATTGCATTTGCATTTGCATCATTCTTGCATTAACTGTTTATGTTTCCATTTTTCAGGTTATTGTTCATAATCAGCTCCCAGTTCTGGTAAATCTTATCTCCAGATGGCAGAAGTCAAAAGAGTTACAAGGAAAAAGAATGTTCACTATACTTTTCTTCAACCTGAAGTCAGAAGTGTTCAGAAATTAGCAGGTTTGATGAATGACCAAGTCTTGGGAAATTTCAGAAAAAGATATGGTCAGATATTGAAGTATGTGGACAAACCTACTGCAGACCAGAAGGACAGTTTGCATACCTTGCTTCAGCTTTATGATCCTCTGCTGCGGTGCTTTGTGTTTCCAGATTACATCTTGGCTCCTACCTTGGAGGAGATTTCCAGCATTTTGAATGTTCCAGTCAGAGATACCTTGCCTTTCTATGGGTCTGAGGTGGTGCTTAAGGAAGAGGACATAGCCAAAGTTTGTCGTTTACCAGCTGCCACAGTCAATAAGGCTCTGAAGGATAGTGAAGGCAAAGGTCTCCCTTGGAGTGTGCTCATACCAGAGGCTGAGGAATATGCTAAAGAGGGTAAATGGGGGGATTTTGGTGCTTTGTTGGCTTTGATGGTGTATGGGTCTAGCTTGTTCCCGGGAGAGAAAGAATTTGTAAGCTTGGAAGTGTTCTCTATCTTTGCTAAAGGCAATCCTGTGCCAACCCTGTTGGGAGATTTCTACTACAACGTTCACTACCAGAATCAGAAAGGTAGAGGTGGATCAGTGGGTTGTTGTGCTTCATTGTTTGCTGAGTGGTTTGCCAGACAATTGCCAAAATCAGGTGCTTTCAAGGAAATGAGGGATGAGTGGAGATGGTCTAGAAGGCTGATGGGGTTAACTGCTGAGGATATAGCTTGGGGATATGACAGAGATCTGCTGGGAAAAGAGTTGATGGTCAGTTGTGGAAGATTTGCTGGAGTGCATTTGCTAGGAAGGAAGGGTGTGATCAGTTATCATCCAACATTAGCCAGGAAGCAATTTGGTTATCCTTTGAGAGATCCTCCATATATGGAAGAGTTTGTTGAGTCTTTGTATTTTCCTGTGGAGGGAAACAAGGAGTTGGTTCTACAAGCATCTCAGGCTTGGGCTCACATAGTGGGGAAGGGTAAGAAAGACTTTGGCAGAGTAGATCCCAAGACCTATCCTCCTTTTGCTACATGGTTGCAAAAAATGTAGAAGAAGTTCTCATGCCTTTCTCAGTAGAAGCTCCACTTTATCCCAAAGAAGTGCTAAGCCAAAGTATTGTCTCCCTTGAAGAGTATAAGAAATTGAAGCTCAGCTGCATGAAGTTCGAGTGGAGAATGCTGAAATGGTTAGCCTGTATCAACTTGCCAACCGGGCCAAAAATGAAGCAGAGGGAAAGCTGCAGAAGATACAAGCCTCTTTGGAAGCTAAAGAGAAAGACTTTGCTGGAAGGGAAGCTCACTTTCAAAGGTTAGGTCTGATGGAGGCAAAAAGGGAAGCGGAACGCAAAAAGACTCTGAAAACTCTCAAGGAAGCTCGCCAGTATATTGTTTGGTTGCAAGGCCAAAGGGAGGAAGAGCAAAAGAAGTTTAAAGAGAAAGAAGAGTTTTTTGAGGTGCAAATGGCCTTCAAGAAGGAAGAGGTGGAGCAAGTCCACAACATACGAAGGGAAAAGACTTAGCAGTTAGCACAAAGCCAGTTAGCCTTGGAGGAGGCACGGAAGAAGATTGAGGAGCTCAAACTGAGAGCAGGTGTGAAGAAGAGCAGAGCAGAGGTGGCTGCAGAAGAACCTGGGTCTCTAGTTTAGTTTATTTCTTTTGTTTTGACTACCTACAAACTTGTTGTAGGAGTCTTGCTTTATTCTGTTGTCTTTTATTGATGTAATGACTTGTAACCCTTAGGGTAATATTCTTGTTGGTGCTCTAACTTTTGGCCGACAATGGGTTGTCCATGATATACAGTGTTAATATGCAAATTATCATTTCTGAATATGCAAGACTTGTTTGTCTGATACTGCTAATATCTGAACACTCTTCAAAGAGAAAGTCTGAAAGTTAATGCTCAAAGTGGCTGTCTGGAGCAAATACCAGAACTGGGGCATACAAATGCTTAAAATTTGGAAACATGAGAAGTTACATTGCATGCATATGACGTGTTTGTTTGTTTTGCAGGTAGTGCTTCAGTTTCTAATGTCTTTTTTGTTTCAGGCACTATAGCTCCCAGGAAAGTTCGAGAACAACCAGTCATACACAGATATTCCACAAGAGTCAACAGAGAAAGAGTCATGGATCAAATGCAGGCTGATTTAGCTGACTTGAGATTGAGGATAGACAATTTTATGACCCTTATGGCAGGAATGGGTCAGAATCAGGAACATCTGCGTGAGTTGGTTGAAAATAGCCAAGCCAGGAACAACGGTATTGCTAAGGGAGGTAATTGTAACGGTGCGGGCGCTCGTCAAGTTGAAATCCCTGTAGCACAGCCAGGGGTTACCATTATCAATGATGGACTGAATAATGTAAATATGGACGGACATGACGAACAGTTCACTCTGCTGGACGAAACTGAAGGCCAGGGGGCTGAAATGAATAGGAAATTTGAAGAGATGGCAGAACAGATTAAGGCTATTCAATCTCAGAACTCTTTGGGGTTCGACATTACTGACTTGGGCTTGGTTCTAGGGGTTAGAATCCCTTACAAGTTCAAGGTCCCAACTTTCGAGAAGTACAACGACACAGCGTGTCCAAAGACTCATCTCCAGTCCTTTGTGGGAAGGATTGCCGCCTATACTGATGATGAAAATCTATGGATGTATTATTTCCAGGACAACCTGGTTGGGGCCTCCTTGGAATGGTATATGAAGCTAAGTAGAGTCAACATTAAGAGCTGGAAGGACCTGGCAGAGGCTTTCGTGAGGAAATACCAGTACAATTTGGACATGGCTCCAAATCGCACTCAACTGCAAAACATGTCTCAAACTGCTAAGGAGGGGTTTAAAGAATATGCTCAAAGGTGGCGTCAGCTCGGTGCCAGAGTGCAACCACCATTGCTGGAGAACGAGATGGCTGATATGTTCATGGGAACATTGCAAGGGGTGTTTATCGAAAGATTGGCGTCTTGTTCGGCTACCAAATTCAATGATATAGTAATTCCTGGAGAGAGGGTCGAGACTTTGTTAAAGATGGGAAAGATTCAGGATACCAGTGCGAGCAGCTCAAGTGGAGTAAGAAAAGCTTTCAGCGGACCTCCGAGAAGAAGGGAAGGTGAAACCAATGCTGTGTTTGGCCGAGGACGGGGCCGAGGATATAGAAGATCATATGAGCAAGTGGCAGCTATCACTATCCCTTCTAGTCCTGTGCAGCAGGTACAACCTCAACAACAACAACAACAACAACAACAACAACCACAACGTAACAACTATCAACAAAGACCTTATCAGCCAAGACAAGCTCGTCCGGCTAATAGGGTGCTTGAAGCAATTCACGCGACATATACTGCATTGCTGCAGAGATTGTTGGACCTGAATTTGATACAACTGAGGACTTTGGCACCACCACCACCTGGAGAGCTTCCAGTGGGGTACGATGCATATGCTAGATGCGCTTTCCATTCAGGGGCACTCGGGCACTCAACTGAGAAGTGCAGGGCGCTACAGCACAAGGTTCAAGATTTGATCGACTCCAAGGAGATTAACTTCGCACCACCACCGAATGTTACTTCAAACCCTATTCCGAATCATGGAGGGGCTAGAATAAATGTTGTTGAGGGTGGTGAGAAGTTAAGTTTGATTTTGAGTATAGAAGAAGTGAAGACTCCGCTGTTGGTAGTGAAGGAGAGGCTGCTAAAAGGACAAGTGTTTCCGGGATGCAGTTCTGATTGTGAAAAGTGTGTGAATTCAGTGAATGGTTGTGAAGACCTGAAGATGGAGTTGCAGAATCTGATTGATGAAGGATCATTGCAGTTTGATAAAGTTGATAATGAAGTTGATGATGTGTCCACTATAACCATCTTCTATGATCCAGCTGAGATGCCTTCTAGAAGTGAACATGTGACCATTTATGCTCCTGAAGTCAGTCCTGTGACTATCACTATTCCTGGGCCTGTTCCTTACACAAATGATAAAGCCCTCCCATGGCATTACGGCTCAGATGTGTACGTGGAAGGACAGAAGATCGAGAGTAAGTCAACAACTATTGACCCGACTGTAGTGAACGTCGGAGGGGTTGGAGGTTTTACGAGAAGTGGTCGTCTATTTGCTCCCCCAGTTCTAAGAGGAGATCCTGAGGCTGAGGCTGAGGCATAGGCTAAAGGAAAGCAAACAGCGATTGAAGAAACGACAACTCCTGCTGCTGGACAGGGTACCTTTGAGAAGGAAGTGGAGGAATTTATGCGCATAATTAAAAAGAGTGATTATAAGGTGGTCAAACAGTTGAACCAGACGTCGTCCAAAATATCAATTTTGTCTTTGCTGATGTGTTCTCCAGCACATAGAGAAGCCTTGCTGAAATTGTTGCAGATGGTATACGTTCCTCAAGAAATAATTGTTAATCAACTGGAAGCTGTAGTGATCAGTGTGAATGCAAGCCACGGACTGGGCTTTACAAATAGAGACCTTTCATCAGAGGGCCGTAACCATAGAAAAGCACTGCATATTACTATGGAGTGTAAGGGTGTTGTCTTGTCGCATGTCCTTGTTGACACAGGCTCTTCTCTTAATGTACTTCCGAAGAAAGTATTAATGAAGCTCAATATTGATGGTATCATCTTAAGACCCAGTGATTTGATAGTTAAAGCTTTTGATGGGTCCAGAAGGTCAGTGTTTGGAGAAGTTGAGTTACCCGTGAAAATAGGGTCTCAAGTATTCAAAAGCACCTTCTACGTCATGGACATTCAGCCCGCGTACAGTTGCCTACTAGGACGTCCATGGATTCATGCTGCCGGAGCTATAACTTCCATTCTGCATCAAAAGCTCAAGTACGTGGTTGATGGCCAAGTAATCACGGTGTGCGGAGAGAAAGACATCTTTGTGAACCACTTATCAACTTTCAAATATGTGGAGATGGACGAAGAGATCCACGAGACGCTGTGTCAGGCCTTCGAAGCAGTTAATGTCAGCATTTTGACTCCAGTAGAGAAGAGCAGTTAGAAAGAAGGTACCTCCATTCACTCCTACAAGCAGGCAAAGGAGGTGGTTCAATCAGGAAGTGCCCAGTGCTTGGGCAAATTGCTGGAATTAGAGAAGAAAGATGATAAGTTTGGTTTGGGTTATCAGCCTGGTGGGTCTAATTGGTCTTCAAGTGGTAAAGCTATTACTTTTACAAGCGTTGGGATGCTCAACCGCAACCATATCTGTGTGACAAGCCATGAAGAGGGAGACAGTGATGGTGACTGGGACAACTGGATTCATCCGTGTGCACCCGGAGAGGAGCTGAAGAACTGGTCTGCTGAAGACATCGTCCAAGTTACCTGGCAACTAGAGTAATTTATTTGTTTCCTTTTCTTATCATGTTGCATTGTCAATCCTGCACTCTGCCCAAGGTGCAAGGATCTATTGTATGGGCCACCATGTTTTGTATGCATTTATTTTACCATGGAATAAAGGACATTTTCAGACAAATTGTGTTCTCTTTCTTTTGTTTAAATTTTTCACAAAAAATATAAAAATGGTTATGTTTTTCCTTTTTGTTTTTGTGTTTGCGTCTCTTTTGAAAAATAAACAGATTCTAAAATGAGCACATCGTCTGTGCAGTGTTGATCATCCGAATTCTATTGATAACGTTCCTGCTATGACCACGCATGACTTTGACAATCCTATCTACCAAGCTGATGAAGGGGTTGAGGAAGACTGTGAACTCCCTGAAGAATTGGTATGACTATTGAAACAAGAGGAACGGGTTATTCAGCCTCATTAGGAAGAAATTGAGATCATCAACATCGGAACTGAAGATGTGAAGAAAGAGATCAAGATTGGGGCCAGTCTGCAGGCCGAAGTAAAGAAAGAGCTGATTGGTATGCTGCGTGAGTATGTGGATATCTTCGCCTGGTCGTATCAAGATATGCCAGGGTTGGATACCGACATCGTTGTGCATAAGCTACCATTGAGAGAAGACTGTCCTCCTGCGAAACAGAAATTGAGAAGAACGCGTCCTGACATGGCGATGAAGATTAAGGAGGAAGTTCAGAAGCAATGGGATGCCGGATTCCTTGCCGTAACTAGTTACCCACCTTGGGTAGCTAACATTGTACCCATACCAAAGAAGGATAGAAAGGTCCGGATGTGCGTTGATTACCTGGATCTAAATAGAGCGAGCCCAAAAGATGACTTTCCTTTACCTCACATTGATGTGTTGGTAGATAACACTGCTCAATTTTCGGTATTTTCCTTCATGGATGGCTTCTCCGAATATAATCAGATCAAGATGGCACCAGAAGACATGGAGAAAACAACGTTCATTACCCCGTGGTGTACATTCTGCTACAAGGTCATGCCATTTGGTTTGAAGAACGCTGGGGCAACATACCGGCGAGCTATGGTCACATTGTTCCACGACATGATACACAAGGAGATATAGTGTTATGTGGACGACATGATTGCTAAGTCCCGAGACGAAGAAGAGCATCTGGTCAATCTCAATAAGCTGTTTGATAGACTGATAAAGTATAAGCTAAGGTTGAACCCAAACAAGTGCACTTTCGGAGTGCGTTCCGGGAAATTGCTCGGTTTCATTGTTAGTCAGAAAGGAATCGAGGTAGATCCTGCAAAAGTAAAAGCAATACAAGATATGCCTGCACCGAAAATAGAAAAATAAGTGTGCGGGTTTTTAAGGAGGTTGAACTACATTTCACGGTTCATATCTCATCTAACTGCCACGTGTGAACCAATATTCAAATTGCTAAGAAAAGAGCAAACAGTCAGGTGGAATGAGGATTGCCAAAGAGCCTTTGATAAGATAAAAACAATATTTGCAGGAGCCTCCGATTCTAATGCCTCCAGTTCCAGGACGACCGCTTATTATGTACTTGACTGTGCTAGAAGGGTCAATGGGGTGTGTTCTAGGCCAACATGACGAGTCTGGTCGAAAAGAGTACGCTATTTATTACCTTAGCAAAAAGTTTACCGACTGTGAATCATGTTACTCACTGCTCGAGAAAACTTGTTGCGCTTTGGTATGGGCTGCTCGCCGACTGAGACAGTACATGTTGACCCATACCACACTACTAATTTCCAAAATGGATCCTGTCAAGTATATCTTTGAGAAACAAGTGTTAACCGGAAGGGTTGCTAGGTGGCAAATGATTTTAAAAGAATATGATATACAATATACTTCTCAGAAAGCCATCAAAGGAAGTGTATTGTTCGATTACCTTGCACAACAACCTCTTGAAGATGACTATCAGCCAATGAAGTTTGATTTCCCTGATGAGGACATCATGTACCTCAAAGAAAATGATTGCGAGGAACCACTTCCGGAGGAGGGACCAGACCCTGAATCCAAATGGAAATTGATGTTTGATGGGGCAGTCAATATCAATGGGCGTGGAGTTGGTGCTGTTCTTATTAGTCCTGAAGGTGTTCACTTTCCCTTCGCTACCAGAATTACTTTTGGCTGCACCAACAATGAAGCGGAATACGAGGCATGCATAATGGGAATAGAGGAGGATATTAATCTTCGGATTAAGAACCTCGATATATTGGGAGATTCAGCCCTCGTTATTAACCAGGTTACCGACAAGTGGTATACGCATCAAGAGCATCTAATTCCTTACAGGGATTATGCCAGAAAACTGTTGACGTTCTTCACAATAATTGAGATTCAGTACATACCACGTGATGAGAATCAATTTGCCGATGCATTGGCTACTCTTTCTTCGTCCATCAATGTCTTGTGTTGGAATTATGTGCCCAAAATCGATATTTCCAGGCTTGACGCACCGGCCCATGCTTTCTCTGTAGACGCCATGTCTGATGAGAAACCTTGGTATTTTGATATCAAGCTCTTCCTGGAAAAGCAAGAATACTCGGCTGGGGCATCATCCAATGACAAGAAGACCTTAAGGCGACTTGCTGCTAGCTTCTTCTTGAATACAAACGGGGTTTTGTACAAGAGAAATTTTGACATGGTCTTGCTCAGATGCGTGGATAGACACGAAGCAAGCCTGTTAATGCAGGAAGTCCACGAGGGATCTTTCGGTACTCATGCAGGAGGGCATGCTATGGCAAAGAAATTGTTGAGATCGGGGTATTATTGGATGACAATGGATGCAGACTGTTGTTCATACGCCCGTAAGTGCCACAAGTGCCAGATTTATGCAGACAAAGTGCATGTTCCTCCTAGCCCGCTCAACATCATGTCATCTCCTTGGCCCTTTTCTATGTGGGGCATTGATATGATCGGGAAGATAGAGCCTACTGTTTCAAATGGTCATCACTTCATCTTGGTCGCGATCGATTACTTCACTGAGTGGGTGGAAGCAGCATCTTATGCCAATGTCACTCGTCAAGTGGTAGCCAGATTTTTGAAAATGGGACATCATTTGTAGATACGGAGTTCCCAAAAGAATCATTACTGACAATGGTTCTAACTTAAACAATAAGATGATGGCAGAGTTGTGCCGGGACTTCAAGATCCAGCATCACAATTCTTCTCCTTACCGATCAAAGATGAATGGTGCGGTAGAGGCAGCAAACAAGAATATCAAGAAGATTGTGCAAAAGATGGTTGTCACTTACAAAGATTGGCATGCGATGTTACCATTTGCGCTGCATGGGTACCAAACGTCAGTCAGGACGTCAACTGGGGCAACTCCCTTCTCATTGGTATACGGTATGGAGGCAGTCTTGCCTGTTGAAGTAGAGATTCCTTCATTACGTGTGATGATGGATGTGAAGCTTGATGAGGCTGAATGGGTGCGTGCTCGTTATAATTAGCTATGCTTAATTGAGGAAAATAGATTAGCGGCTATCTGTCATGGTCAGCTTTATCATAGGAGAATGAAGCGAGCATTCGACCAGCGAGTACGTACTCGGGAGTATAAAGTAGGAGAGCTTGTGCTCAAGAGGATCGTTCCTCCAGGTTCATATCATAGGGGCAAGTGGACCCCAAACTACGAAGGACCATTCATAGTGAAGAAAGTGTTCTCAGGAGGAGCACTGATGCTCACCACTATGGATGAAGAAGATTTCCAATCCCCTGTTAACTCGGACGCAGTTAAAAAATACTTCGCATAAAAAGACCCACTGGACACAAAAACAGAATTAAAGTCCAGGCAAGAAAAGGGCATCCCGGCGAGCTAAAAATAGAATAAAAAGCTCGGGCAAAAGTTAGGGAAAATAAATAAAAAAATGTACATCCGCTGAGTTGAAAAGCTACATCGGACAGCTCAGGAAAAAAAGGGTATCCCGGTGGATTGAAAACCCGAAAGGGCGATCCACGCAAAACAAGGGAATAAGCGAACAACTACGATCCGAGTAATCTGAACCAAATCATCGTTTCACACAGCTTGACAATATCAGAAGGATAGGAACGAGTCCCCTCATCTTCTAAGAAAGCAAAGGCAAGAATGGAGAGCTCTGAAGACATACTGGTCATAGCAGAAAGGGAACTCATTGGGATGTCGTGCCCATTGCCATTAGGATAGTTTATTTTCTCAATTTTATGGTAACTACCTCTTTCTAGGTGGTTGCTTCCTGATGTAAAATCTTTTCCTATTCAGAGGCCTTTCAATAAAAGAATATTCAGTCAAAAAGCTGTGTTGTGTTTATTCTTGTTTGCAAAATGTCCTAAATTTTTTTTTTGTGGCAAAAATAGCATTGCATTCAAAATATGGTGATAATTTGAAAGAAAAATGAAAATTCAGGGAAACATTTGAAATCTTTTTTGAGTGTCGGGTGACGATGGATGAACAGTTCATACCATGCAAGTCCCCGGGGCATATACATGTTTCTTGTTGTTGTAGGTTTTGCAGGATGGCGTCACATTCTCCCAAGCAGTGTTTTCCCCAGCTAAGTCATGGCAGGTGGGGTCCCCAAGCAATTTATCCTCCCCAGTGGAGTATGCCCAGCAAGAAGTGGGAGGCCCATTCCCCACAGAGTTTATCTGTCAAAACTCTTTTCACTAACAAAGAATATTTGAGGAAGTATCTTCCTAACCATCAGGGAAACATTCTCTAGCACTCGTTTGTGTTCATACTTTATTGCCGCTCGTCCGCATTTCTCGACACTCGTCTGTGTTATCACTTTGGTATTGCTCGTTTGCTTTCCCCAGCAGTTACCCATGATTGCTTTGTTGTTGCTCGTCTGCACTTTCCAACACTCGTCTGTGTTTGAGATTTGGCGTTGCTCGTCTGCACTTTCCAACACTCGTCTGTGTTTGGTATGTAATATTTGTGGTTGCTCGTCTGCATTCTCCAGCACTCGTCTGTGTTTATTATCTGTTTGAAGCTCGTCTGCATTGTTTGGATACTCGTATGTATCATTCCTCTCACTCGTCTGTGATCCACATGAGTTGATTTGATAATTACCTTGGTACTCGTCTGTATTGCTACTCCAAATACTCGTCCGTGTTTGAATTTCTGGTATTCGTCTGTACCAGTGGCTGATATTCGTCTATATCGTTGCTTGAAGCGCTCGTCTTTGTTTCTCAGATCATCGTCTGATATTCGTTTATATCATTGACTTATGACACTCGTCTGTGTTCTCTTGATGATCATCCAATACTCGTCTGTATTGAAGAGGTTTGAAATCCTGACTGTGGGAATAAATGTCAAAATGGTTACTGGTCCTGGCGTAACAGGATTATCCGAAGGAGATTCGTATGTCTCAAGTACCAATTATCAATGTTGCACCTGGCGTAACAGGTTTTCTCAAGGAAGGCTCGTCTGTCTTAGATCATATATCCACGGATAATATATGAGGAAGGTTCGTCTACCTTGATTGTGCATGTCTATCCCACAGACTTAAGTGCATCACCGATCTTGGCGTAATAGGTATATCCGAAGGAGATTCGTCTGTCTCAAGTCGTAGGTTTTTCAAAGTATGTGAGGATTTGTATGTCCAGTTCCTGGCGTAATAGGATTGTTCAAAGAATACTCGTCTGTCAATGTATTCTGATTCCAAATATTAGTTTCAACTTGGAAGAAGCTCGTCTGCTTTCTCTCCACTTCAGTCACCAAAGTGTCATTTGGTTGGGTTAATTTCCCAGTTTCTGCATTCTTCGTCAGAGTGCAAATTTCTGGTCTTCTTGGTATTCAACCACAGTTTATCTTGAACGGTCGATAGCTCATGCTACCATTCTTTTCAGATTAACAGTTGTTGAATAGGGGCAGCTGTAACACCCCAAATTTTCCCTCTTCTTTTTTAAGCATCATATCATATCATATTCATCATGAACATATCATATTATTGGCATCTTAGCATGGAAAGATGAGGTATAACATTCTCATGAACTAGCATTAGGCATATGATCATCTGTGGAGGGTTTTGAGGCATCAAAAGCTATGACAAGGGGGCCCATTGGATTTGTTCCAGTCCTATGAGGGATCTATATTGCATTCACAAGTTCATTATCATTCACAAAAGCTCAGAAGAGGGGAAGATCATCCGGGAATTCAAGCTAGGGCAAAGCTCCTACACAATGATCCCAAATTAGGGTGTGAGTTTCAAGCATGAAAACCTTATGACTTTGGTCATTTCATTTGGGCAAAGTCTCTCATATGTTAATAGGATCCTAGGGATGAAATTTGGTGAGAAAATTCCTTATGGAAGTCAAGTATTTCTTCAGTTACTTGTAAATGAAGTAATTGGTCAACTGTGCCTTATAAAAGTCAACTGTGAGATTTCAGAGGGTCCAACCCCATTTTTCAAGCCAATGGATGTTATTATAACCTTAGAAGAGATTTGGAAAGATCAAGGATCAAGAATCATGAGGTTTTGAGGTGTTTTGCAAAATTGGCATAAGTTTGGTCATGGAAAATTCCATTTTTAGTAAGTTTTTGCCCTAATTTTCAAGTAAGCATAACTTGGTGAAAAAAGCTTCAAATGAACCAAAGCTAAACATGAAAGTTGAAGATTAAAGCCTCCCATTTTCAAAAAGTACAAGTACTTTTTCATAGCCTTTATGGTTTAAGAGTTAAGGCCCTCGAAAATTTCAAGGAAATTAGGGCAAGGCATGCATTTCAAAGCTTCCACAAATGCAAAACTACATGGAACTTATTTTTGAGTGTTGGTATGAACCAAGTGAGGTCACAATATTTCAAAGCAATGCAAATGATCCATTTTGCTCCAAGAATAGTGTCAATTTCGTGCATGGCATGAGGGGTATTTCACAAAGTGCAAAACATGCATGATCATGAGAAAGGTGTGATCCCCACATCCAAGGGCCAGAATAATTGTTGATTTAAATCAAGGGTGAGATTTTGAAAGAACATGGGAAAAGAATGAGTGGAATGCACGATTAGAATGCCTCATCGCACCAAACTTGCCAATTTTGCAAATTCTCCCCCACTCTCTCATCTCACGTGCCTTTGCTCTCATCTTTTCAGCATTGAACCTTGGCACCATATATAAACCAATTAGGGTTTTAGTTTGCCTCAGATCCATCACATTTATCTACTCTCAAGTTTTTGCTCATTCTGCAATTTCCTTCGAATCATTCTCTACACTTACTCATTGTCAAAACCACTTGCATATTCTTCATCCTTGAGAGATCAGGATCACAAATCCATACCTCATTCAAGCTAATTCTCAGGATTCCATACTTTGCCATTTCAGTGCAAGCTGTTGCGGATTCCTAGATCCAGTTGTTTTCAAGACTTTAATTGCATTTATTTTGCAATTAGAGTGTATTTAGAGGAGATCTGCACCTTCTGGAAGCTCATCTCAAGCTATCTTGACATCTGCAAGTCTCAGGTAAGCTCAAAATCCTTGGATCTGGAAATGAAAATAGATGTGTGCATTGTGATCTACTAGTTGTGCTGATGATTATGTGCTAATTAGTTTTGAAAATGCATGAGTATTGAGTGAGATATGTGAATTTTCAGTTTAATGTTCAAAGTTGTTTGTCGTTGATCCAATTTGGTCTTTGATTTATTGAGAATTTGATTGCTATATTTGGATTCAATGTGGCTTGATGATCTGGAGCTTTTGAGTCATTTCTTTGGTGTTTTGTTCATGATTTGCGTTTTCCGGTGCCAGAGCCCTAGCTCCGGTCACCGGATTCTGAGTTTGTTGTCTCTAGGGTTTCAAGGAAGAAGATAATCTCATGGCCATTGGATCGTCCCATCTGAACGCTCACCAGCATGCCACCTCATTAAATGAGGACCCTCCCCCTCACGTGTTTTTCCTTTTCTATTTTTAATCTGAATAATTATTTTTATTTCGGATACACCATAATTAATATGTGCCCTCAACCCCAACCAATCATTTTGCTGACTCACTTTAATGAGTGGACCTATCCTGCGCGTTCATCCAATCCATTGGTCTCTGTTTTTTCTGATTTTATTGAATTTCCACCCTAATTGTTATATACTTGCGTTGACCTTTCTTGGGCTTGACCTGCTGTTTGCACCCCCCTTGCGTGAGGCCCATTTGTTTTGAACTAAGAATTCTTTCTATTCACACCCTCAGCCTCATCCTTTCTTTTTTATTTCTTTTTATATTTCCATTTTATTTCAATTTCAATTTTTTATTTTTAAAAATAGTTTTAGGTTATTAAAAATTCTAAAATAACTCATGAATGTTATTTTTAGTTTTCTTTAATTTTTGACATTTTTATTTTCCATTTATTTTATTTTGACACGTGGAAATTAATTCTCGCTTTTAATTAATTCATTTTTATTCATTTGGAAGCATGCTGACTTGTCCATTTTCTATATTGATCATCATTTTGAATTTTTGGTTGGTTCTTTTTGTTCTGGATTCATGATAGGATTTTGTTTCTTGGTGATTTTTGTTCTGATTTTTAGAATCTTGATTAATTGACTTTGGTCCTTAACTTGTGAGTGAAGCTTCTTAACCCTAGTTCATGTTTGTACCCCCATTTGACTTGGTAAGCTTCTGAATTTCTTCCTTTCCTTTTGGCATGTTGTTATGCTATGGTTGAAGATCTCTTGTCCAGGGTTGTGGAAATTTTGGGTGCATATTTGATTTGATTTGAATTTTTGTTCTTGACTTGTCCCATTTTGTTTCTTTTTTATCATAAGTCCTCTCCTTAGCTTAGAAGGGCGCTTGTGCCAACTTCTTCATCTTGTTTAGAGTCTCTTTAGGGCCTTGGTACTTCTCTGATCTTGGTTTGGGGTTTGTGTTTTGGAAATCTTGTAATTTGTTTGCCTTTGGAGTTTTTCCATTCTTGTATACACCCACCTCACTTCCTTTGCTTCTTTCTTCCCATAATGTGATTGCTTGACCATATGCCTCTCTTCTCTTCACCTCTCATACTCTTTAGACACTTTTCTAACATGATTAAGGTTCTGATCATGCACCTTGAAGTTGGTTTTTGTTTATTTTGCTTTGTATCTTATCAAGTTTACTTTGCTTTGCTATGTGATTCATGTTGCCTCATGTTGATTTATGTGCTTCTTTTCTCATTCTTGTGACTTGTATTTGCATTGAGCATTTATGTGTATGACTTCACTTCTGTTTGTATGATGTTGGTATGGCATTGTGATCATTTTATATTGCCTTTATACTTGTGTTACTAACCTTTTCAGGGGCTTAGGTAAGTGAGAGGTGTGGATGTGATTCCCACATCTCCAAATCTCATCTCTTCTCTTCTTATCTTTATTTGTTCTAACCTTGTGATTGTTGGGCTTAGGACTTACCTCTCCTCCTCTTCTTTTTCTTCTTCTTCTTCTTCTTCTTCTTCTTTTCTTCTTCTTTCTTTCTTCTGTAAGACAGTAAGCCTCACTAACCTAGGATTCCCATGCATGACAACACTTAGGGTTCATTAGTCCCCCATTAGACTTTTGCCTTTGTGATCCTTTTGGTTTCGTTTATCTTCTCATCTCAAAACCTTAAAGAAGACACCTAATAAAGTTTGAAGTGATACCTTGAGCAATAGCCTTATCCCATGAGACACTTGTAATCTTCCCATCTCGGGATAGTACAAGCTTGTCTTGTGATGCACAAGTCTGATCAAGATGTCATCTTCACCAAAAAAATCATAAAACAGACTTCTTCATTGTAAATACCAAAAACACTTAATAAGTTATAGAGCTAGTGAGCCTAAGCCCTAATCTATGGGTTCATGTTTTGGGGATCTTCTCCTTACTTGAGTGTGCTTGTTCTATTATTCCATCTTGGAATGTAGTGACAAGAGCACATTCCATGGAAAAGAGCTTGAGTTCATTTCCTTGTGACACACTCTCATAAAAGCCTCTAAAAAACACAAACAAACAATAAGCGTCTTTCCTTCGGGAATTCTTTTTCTCATCTCATTCGCTCCATACACGAACTTGCTCCTACTTGTCATTTTGCAAGACGGTTACGCACTCGTCGTCCGAGCCTGCAACACCTGAGCATTGGCATAGGCAGTTCAAGCCTTAATTCACAAGCAATCTTTTCCACCCCTAGTTAGGGGAACTACGGCGTCTCTGATCCTCATTTTCCCGATGAGGTACATAGGCAGCGGGGTAGGG
The DNA here is from genome assembly GCA_963966055.1 of Lathyrus aphaca. Lineage (NCBI taxonomy): Eukaryota > Viridiplantae > Streptophyta > Magnoliopsida > Fabales > Fabaceae > Lathyrus > Lathyrus aphaca. The sequence continues at coordinate 270,234,235 of OZ014522.1, forward strand.
CCCGCTCGAGCACAATCTTCATTTTCCCTACATTTTTTCCTTTTAATTTCTTTTTCAGTTCCCTTTTATTTTCTTTTTATCTAGTTCAGTTTATTTTCTTTGCAGCAGCTTTCATTTTTCACCCTTTGAAGCAGATTTCATTGCAAGCGTGGATCCCGTCGGGTACGGCGGACGATCTGGGTGCTAATACCTTCCCAGGTCGTAACCGACTCCCGAACTCAGTCTCTTTGGTTCGTAGGACCAGTGTCCTTCCTTTTCTTTTCTTCTGGTTTGTGCAGCATTACCATTCTCGTTCCTTCGGGATAAAAATGCCTAGATGGCGACTCTATTCTTTTCCGCGCCACTTTCGTGTTTGTATCTGGATGGAAATCCGGGGAGCGACAATCTCATACTTAAGTATTCTTATTATCCCTAATCAGGGAGGATATAATGAGTTTACAAGCCCTTGATTTAGGCTTAAGCTCATTAACTTGTGCAAAACACCAAAAACAATAACAAAACTGAAAACACAAAAACAAACAATAATCGTCTCCTTCGGGATTCTTTTCTCATCACCCTCATTCATAAGCGAGAACTTGCTTTTTCCGTCTAATGCAAGACAGTTAGCACTCGAGCCAGACGAGTCATACACTTGAGCATAGACAAGTAAGCAGTTCACAGTCAATTTATCTTTCAGTCTCTTTGAGTCGAACTACGGTGTTCTGACTTCCTCATTGCACGATAGGATACATAGACATAACTTAACAGTTATCGAACAAAAGTCTTTGTGTCTTCCCCCTCTTTCAGCATTCTTTTCTAAGCCTCAGTTCCTGAGCATTCACCCTTTTGCACTAACACTTGTATATTCTTTTCTTAGCTTTTGCACACAGATAACACAGACACTACCCCCTTTAAACACAATCTTTTAAGTGTGGATCTCGTCGGGTACGACGGACAATTTGGGTGTTAATACCTTCCCAGGTTGTAACCAACCCCCTTTCTCAGTTTCTCTAGTTCGCAACCGTCTTATCTATCTTTTTCTAGGTTTATGCAGCATTACATTTCCTTCAGGATAAAAATGCCTAGCTGGAGACTCTATTCACTTTCATTTCATCTCCTTTCGCCGACCATTCGCGCTTGTACCGGGATGCAAATCTTTGGGAGCGACAGCTTGGCGACTCTGCTAGGGAGAAGTTTCTTGCAACCAGGGCTTCTGGTTCTTTTTGTGGGTTTCTCCTAGCGCTTGTTTGATTTGTGTTTATGGGGGTGTTATGTGCTACTTGTGCTTGTTGTTTATTGCTTTATTTATTTCTTTATGTACAGTTTTATTTATTGCTTTCATTTACAGTTTTATGCATTTCATACTATTATCATCATCTGTGTTGGATCTGTTGTTTCCTTTGGTGGGGGGAATTTTAAGTGATTAAGGTTCCATACCAGGGACCTGAGTGACACATAGGATAGAGTTGCTTTATATTCTTTCCCATTCCATTTCGGTCTGGTGCGGGAATATGAAACACGGTTCAGACATGGGTTTCTTCTTGAGAACTTTGTACTACGGATTTCCTGTAGTACTAGGGCTATCTAGGAATCCTGCTCAGTCTGGATGACTTTTTATGACCTTCAGCATCTGAGGTGAATTAGAGGAGGAACCTTTATGATTATTGTAAACACTGTACCTCTGGGTTAGAAGTGTTTACACTTCTCATAACTGGTCCAAGTTTGAGGATCCTTGTTCTAGAACAATACATGTGAGGGGGTTGGGATGTTTACAGGTTTGCAGGAACCCTTGGCCTCATCATACTCTTGTTACCAATGTTGTTTTAAAGCTGTATCATTTTGGACTATTCTTGTGAAACCCTGGACTTGTGACTCTTTATTTGAGTCCCCCACCTGGTTACTAGTTTTCTAAGCCTCCATCCGGACTTATGAACACACATGGACCCTGTCAAGGCAGATAACAGATCCAACACTTGATCACAAACCCTTTGCATATCATTCTGCATACATCATTCTGCATCATTTAACATTTGTCTATTTGTTTTATAGGGTATCCACATCTTATCTTTGGTTTGGTTTTGACTTGCTCTACTACTCAGCTATCTGCATCAGCCTCTTCATCAGTTATCTTCATCAAAGACTCTTCTTCAGTACCTTCTCCAGTTATTTTCATCATTTTTCAGCAGTTACCTTCATTAGTGCTTCTCCTCAGTGTTCTTCATCAGCATCCATTCTCAGCATGGACACATCCATGAAGAGTAACATCACCTATCATTTCTTTGAGCCCACTTTGATAGGCATCAGGCATATGCAGTCTCTCATCACTCCTGATCATGTTCCTTTATTTAGGGAACATTATGGTGGCATTATGGACATGATCATGGATTTGGATGCATCCTAGAGGAGCATGATTCACACATGTCTCCAGTTCTATGACCCTCCTCTCAGATGCTTCACTTTCCCAGATTTTCAGCTAGGACCATTGATGGAAGAGTTATCCATGTCTTTAGGTGTCCCTATTAGGAGAGGGATTCCTTTCAACCCTGAGATGGTTGCTCCTAAGAATGAAGATAGAGCTAAGGATTTATACTTGGAGCCTACCCTTATTGACCAGAGCATGACCACTAAGGCTGGAATCCTAGGCCTTCATTTGGATTTCTTGGTTACTCAGGCCACCCTGCATGCTGTAGCAGGGAAGTCGGAAACTGTTTGTGCTCTCCTAGCCCTCAACATATATGGAGTTATCTTGTTTGCAGACGAGCCAATGTTTGTAAGCAAGCGTGCTATCCACCTCTTCCTATTGAGAAATCCAGTCCTACCTTGCTTGGAGATTTTTACTACTTAGTGCATCAAAGGAATGAGAAGCAAAGGGGAAGATTGGTCAGATGCTATGCACCACTTTTCTACTGTTGGTTGTTAAGGCACTTGCCGAAGTCAGACACTTTCTTGAATCCTCATCAGCCAAGGAACTGGGCTAAGAGAATGATTTCCCTTACATCAGAAGACATCAGATGGTGCACTAAGAGCACCAAGGGTAAAGATATCATCACTAGTTGTGGGCAGTACCCCAATGTACCCTTGATTGGAGTAAAAGGTTGCATCAACTACAACCCTTTGCTTTTCAAAAGGAAATTAGGGTATGCTTTGGTAGATCCCCCAAGAGGGCAAGATTTGACAGAAACCCTCTATTGTAACATCCAGCATAACCTTGCCATTGTCAGACAAGCAGCCTGGGCCTGGGAAAATATTCAGACTAAGGGGACATCTATTATTGGCAAGTGTAACAACATAGCCTCAGCTCAGTATCTTGACTGGTCTCGTGTCAGGGGACAGATCACCTGGATGCCATTCACCTTAGAGGATGTACCTGGACCATTAGCAGTGGAGCCTGCAGCTACTGTCAGTTTAGAGGAGTTTGAGAAATTGAAGGAAAGGAATGCTTAACTCTCTGAAGCTTTGATGAAGACCCTCTGGGAGAGGAATGACAACCGTCTAGATAATGAAAGGTTAGAGAAGCTCCGGATTGAGCACTTGAACAAAATTGAGAAAACAGATGACTACATCAGAAAGGCTAGAGCAGGAGAGTTAGTGTTGAAGAATGCTTGCAAGGAAGCTAAGACTCAGAAGGCCGGAGTTGAGCATTACTTAGAGGAAAGTCAGGCTAGGTGGATCAGGATCACTGAGGCCCGTCCACAGGAAGATCAGAGAACCCAAGCTAGGATAGAGCAGCTGGAGGCTAGTGAGAAGAAGAATCAGGCAGATTTGTTAGCAGCACAGAAGGAGATCTCTGAGTTGAAACTCCGGGCGGGGTTAAAGAGATCAAAAGACCAGGATAAGCACAAGAAGTTGACCAGTGCCATTGCCACCAGGAACCTTCTCATCAGGACCATCACAGAGCACCCAGTTGGCCCAGTGACTGAGGCTCTCCTGAAAGAAGTCAGAGAGAATGACTTTGGACTGGATGTTTGATTTCCTTGTACTTGTATTTCCTTTTGTTTGTACTTTTGATTTTGTTGCTGTATTTTGACCCACCATGGGAATTTTGTTGTAATCAAACTATGTATCTTCACATTTTTGTAATATATGGTTTGTATTATTTCATAGGCTTTTTATCTCTCTGCAACATCATCATTTCCTCAAGGTCTGGAAGGTCAATACCAAAGAACCAAACCGGATACCCTTGGAAGACAAATAGGCATCCTGCATTGCATACTAACATCATTTCTTTGTTTTGTAGGTTTTTGTTGTTTTTTGTTGTTTCTCACTTTGTTGTGATTTCAGGAAACATTGCTCGTAGAAGAGTGTTCCCCGTCAATAGAGTGCACCAGTATCCGACAAGAAAAAACCTTCCGGGATTACAAATGGATCAAGTTCAAAAGGATTTGACTGATGTGAGGTCCCAAATGGCCAATGAAAAGACAGAGATTAGGGCCCAAATGAATCAATTTATGGCAGTAATGATTGGTTTGGCTCCGAGCGGCAAACTCCCGAGGAAAACCACCCAGAGTTTGGACCTCATCTGAAACCAGACATCAATGTTATAAGAAACACCCAAGGCAACACTGGAGGGAGGTCCTTGCAGGAGGACCCTCAGGAAGAGCAATTTACTGTGATTGGGGCTGGAGACGAAGTTTACGATCATTGATTGGATGAAATAACAGAAAATCTAAGGTCTCTTGAATCCCAAATTTCTCTGGGTTTTGATGTCATGGACATGGGATTAGTGGAGGGGGTTAGAATTCCTCATAAGTTTAAACCTCCCTGTTTTGAAAGATACAATGGCACATCCTGTCCACGTACCCATCTCCAATCATTCCTGGGGAGATTGAAAGCCTACACCATGGATGAGAAACTGTGGATGTTTTACTTTGAGGATAGCATGACAGGAGTATCCCGGGAATGGTACTCCCACTTGACCAGGGCCACAATAAGGAATTGGAAAGACTTGGCCGAAGCCTTCATTCGTCAATATCAGTATAATCTGGACATAGCTCCAAACAGGACCCTTCTGATGGGAATGTCACAGTCTTCCCAAGAAAGCTTTAGAGAGTACGCCCAAAGATGGAGGCAACTAGCTGCTTTCATCCAACCCCCGATGTCAGAAAGGGAGATGGCAGATATGTTCATGAACACTCTCCAGGGGACTTATATTGATAGGTTAGCCGCTTTTTCTTCCACCAGCTTCGCAAACATGGTTATAGTCGGGGAAAGAATTGAGAGCTTACTGAAGATGGGAAAGACCTCCGACAACGGCGCCAGTTCAAGCAGTGCCATGAAGCCATTTACAGGGCCCCGCAGATCCGGTGAATCAAATTATGTACATATGTGAAGAGGGAGACCCCAGTATCTTCCAAGATCAATTGTCGCCGTCACTATTCCTACTCCACCCCCTCAATACACTCAACAACCACAACACTTTCCTCAACAACCACATTTTCCTCAACAGAGATCCTACAATAACAACAATAATAACCAACAACAACGCCCTTTTCAGCAGCGGCCATCTCAAATCAACAGGGTGATTGACTCTATACCAATGCCATATGCCACATTGTTGCCACAACTTCTAAAGCTTAATCTTGCCGAGTTAAGGAAATTGGCTCCACCAGATCCTCAAAACCTTCCGAGAAATTACGACGTCAACGCCAGGTGTGCTTTTCATTCTAATGCACCTAGTCACTCCACAGAAAAGTGCAGGGCTCTGCATATGAAGGTCCAGGATCTAGTAGATTAAAAGGCCCTGAATTTTGAACCACCTCCTAATTTTACGAAGAACCCTATGCCCAGCCATGGTGGGCCAAAGATTAATGCAATAGAGGAGGGCTCACCCATGATTTCAATTGAGGATACTGCAAGTATTCAGACACCTCTGGCAGAGGTTAAAGCTCAGCTTTTGAAATGCCAAGTGTTTCTAGGCTGTGAGACCTATTGTGAATCTTGCAAGCTTTCCGAGAATGGGTGTGCAAGCTTGAGTAATGGCATCAATAGCCTGATCAAAGAAGGTATTCTGCAAATAACCACAACAGCTTCTACAACACCAGCAACTCCTTTTTCAACAACAAGTTTTTCTCCTACAACTGCAAAAACAATTGTCCCAACAGACTCATCTACAAAATCAGCAACCACTTCTTCCATCACATCAACAAACAATAGTTCCATGGCATCTACTTCTACAACTACAACAACCACCAACAACGACATCTCCACAGTCACCATCTATTATGACCCTGCAACGGTCCCTATTTCCAACAATTATCAACAACAATCTCAGCAACAATTTCAGCAACAACCAAGCTTCAATCAAACACCACCACCATCAACCAGAAGTCCTGTCACCATTTTCTATGATCCACATACAATAACGGTTCCAATCTCTACCCCAGTTAGCACAGTCACCATCATGGTGCCAGGGCCCATTCCATATGCTAAAGATAGTGATGTACCATGGCATTATGGTGCAGACCTTTAATGCAACGGAGAAAAAGTCCTTCTTGATTCTTTAGTTCCTACCTCACATGTGGATAATCTCGGGGGAGGCAGAGGCTTAACCCGAAGCGGACGCCTCTTCGCGTCACAAGCTCCAAGAACTAATACTGAGGCAGAGGCTGCTGCCAAAGGAAAAAGTGTGATACCTGAAGAATCTGCATCAAAAGAGACTCATAAATCATCCTTTGACCAGGATGTGGATGAATTTATGAGGATAATTAAAAGAAGTGACTACAAAGTTGTGGATCAGCTCCACCAGACTCCTTCCAAGATCTCCATCTTATCCCTGCTGTTGTGTTCCGAAGCTCATCGGGATGCCCTACTTAAAGTCTTGCACGCTGCCTACATGCCAGAGGAGATCATAGTGAATCAGCTTGAGACAGTAGTGTCCAATGTTAATACTAGCCATGGGCTAGGCTTCACCAATGCTGACCTGAAAACGGAAGGACGTCGCCACAACAAAGTTTTACAGATCACTTTGGAGTGTAAAGGGGTTGTGCTCTCTCATGTTCTTGTTGACACTGGGTCCTCACTCAATGTACTGCCAAAGAAGGCTCTTGTCAAGCTCGAATATGATGGGATAGCTCTCCGACCAAGCAACCTGGTGGTCAGGGCTTTTGATGGCTCCAAGAGGTATGTTCTTGGAGAGGTGGAGCTGCATGTGATAATCGGTACGTAGGTCTTTCAGACTACTTTCTATGTCATAGACATTCAGTCAGCCTACAGCTGTTTGTTGGGTCGACCATGGATTCACGCCGTTGGCACAGTTACGTCGACCCTTCACCAGAAATTGAAATATGAGTGGGAAGGACAGATTATCACCATCTGTGGTGAAGAGGATGTAATACCCCGTATTTTATTTAAAGCTCTGGACAATATTAATTGGTAATAATATTATTTTGGAATACTCTAAGAAATTTTAATGGAACCAAATAGAGTAATCAGCGGGATATTATTTTATTAATTGATATTAGCTGACTCAGAGGTTTTATAAATATCGGATTAAGAGACATTTTCGGATACTCTCTAATTTTTGACCTATTGGTAAATATATAAGCTTCTATATTTTTATATATATATATATATATATATATATATATATATAAAGATTATGAGAGGGAGAGAAAGTTGGTAAGAAAGAAGAAAAGAAGAGAAAAGGAGAAGAGAAGAGAAGAAGAAGAGAGAAAAGCCCTAAAGCTTCAATTCCTCATTTCCGATCATTCGTCCGTAGAATCAACTCAATCTTTCCGCCAATCTTCATCTCTAGAGGTGGGTTCTTAGTTAGAAACTTTTATCTTTGATTTTGGTTTAGTTTTAGAGATTTTGTGATTAGGGCTAGATGGGAAAATCTAAGAGAAATCAGAAGTTTAACAGTTAAAACTCGATTAAAACCTACCTAAAATACTCATATGATGATAATGGATACATTTGATTATGTCTTGTTGCATTGGTTGATGTTTGGGAGTGTTTGGGTGTGGAAAAAGTGTTTTCCCGTAAGGCTGGAACTTCCTGAACTGGTGTAGTTCGCTCAGCGAGCATACCTCGCTCAGTGAAAGTTCCAGGGCGATTTTCGCTCAGCGAGACCTGTAGGTTTCAAACCTTGGTTTTTAATTCGTAACTTATGATCCGGGTATCCGTTTTTAGCGTTCCACATATCGTTTTGAAGCTAATGATAAAATCTATAATTTGAGATCAAGAAATGTTGGTTCCACCCGAATTTTACCCGACTTTTACCCGACTATTCGATTAAAAGGTAACGAAACATAATTATGGAATTGTGAGTTAAAGATAAGTAATTGGTGAGACTTGTGAGACACATAGGAGTTCGTAGACTAATAAGAATTAAGGATCGCGTTTGATTGTGTTCCCCTTTGTTAGCTTGAGGTGGGTATTACATTGAGTCCCACGGGAAGCGAGAGTTAGCTTGAGGTGGGTGTTTCACTGAGTCCCACGGGAAGCGAGAGTTAGCTTGAGGTGGGTATTACATTGAGTCCCACGGGAAGCGAGAGTTAGCTTGAGGTGGGTATTACATTGAGTCCCACAGGAAGCGAGAGTTAGCTTGAGGTGGGTATTACATTGAGTCCTACGGGAAGCGAGAATTAGCTTGAGATGGGTATTACATTGAGTCCCATGAGAAGTCCAGTGGTTCATACTTGAGGTGGGTGTTTCACTGAGTCCCACGGGAAGTCTTGTACGATGTATTGTTAGGTTGTTCCGTTTAGAATTGTTATTTTTGAGAGGAACCTTTATACTCGTAGAATTGTTATGCTTGACCCTTAAAGCCGAGAGAACTCTAAGATAGGGAACCCACTGAGATGTTTTATCTCACCCCATGTTGATGTTGTTATTTCAGGTACTTCAGGTTCCGCTAAGAGTAAGGATAAGGCGACTTGATTATCCTTACTAGTTGTTGGCTTAGTCTTCCGCTGTGGTCTTTTGAGATCTTCGGATCTAGTTCTTAGATCTTTTTGTAGTTGAACATCTTGTACTATTTTATAGCCTTGTTTAGTACCTTATGTTGTAGTGGCTATAATTATACAATGTGTTGCTAAGAACTTATTTGTATTTCAGTACCAAATTTTAATATTATATATGAAAAATATGCTTCATGTATGTCTTTTGTATATGGGTATTACAGTTGGTATCAGAGCAGGTCGTATCCTCGACCTAGCCTTGAAATATCATAAGTGTTTCCTTCCCTTCATACACGTTGACTTGCGATAGGACTAAGTGTTATGTTTATGGTATTGAGCCTGATCAACTTAATCCTGTTTTGATGACATTTAGGGATAATGGCTGGTAGACGAGGAACTCTTGCTCGACCCAGTGTCATTCCTCCCGGTAGCGATTAAGCAGGTAGCAATGGGAATGCTCCTATGTTCCAATATATGCAGCAGATGCAGCAACAGCAGCACCAATTCATGCAAGAAATGATGCATCAGATGAGTGGGGGCCTTCACCCTCATGTGGTTGCTCCTAGAGCCATGGGAGGAACATTTTGAGACTTCTTGCGCATGAACCCCTAAGAGTTTCATGGCGGATTGGATCCGGTTAAGGCTCACGAATGGGTGACTGGAGTAGAGAGGATATTCCAGATGGTGATTTTTAGTGAAGAAGACAAGGTGACTTTTGCGTCACATTTACTAAAGGGTCCTGCTGCTAGGTGGTGGGAGAGTGCTTCCAATTTGATGATGGTACAAGGGATTCCGAGGGTATGGCAGAAATTTAAGACAATTTTTATGGATAAGTATTTCCCGAGTTCCTTGAGGACACAAAAGGAGTTCGAATTTCAACAATTGAAGCAAGGGAGCATGACTATGGCCAGTTATGCTGAGAAGTTTGAGAACATGGCGGCCTACTCTAGGCAGGCTATGTATGCTCCTGATGAAAGGTGGAAAATTGACCAGTTCTTGTTTGGGCTAAGGGCCGAACTCTCGCATAGTGTCTCTCAAAGGGAGTTCACTACCTACTCTGAGATGTTGAGACAATGCTATGTTGCAGAACATAGTTTGATGAAAGTCCAGACAGAAGCAAGTTCCTAAGGGCGGTTCAAGGAGATAGGGGGAGAGCTAGTCAATCTTTTAGGCCGAGGCCTCAATCCTTCAAGGGGAAACAGTTGTCAAGTCCTAGATCCAGTGCTCCTCCTTCTTGCTCCCGATGCCATAAGAATAATTTTGGTAGATGCAATCCGGGTGCCATGGATTGTTTCCTTTGTTAGAGAGAAGGACATTTTTCTAGAGATTGTCCCCAAAAGAAGGACCAAGTACAAGCAAGAGTTTATACTATGGATGCTAGGAAGGCGAAAGGAGACAATTCCTTGATTCTGGGTAATTGTCTTGTTAACAATCATCCTTGTCTTGCTTTATTTGACTGTGGAGCTAGGCATTCTTTTATATCTACTAGTTGTGCGAAGCGACTTGGGTTGCGACTATTTCCTTTGTCTCCTCCAATGGTGGTTACTACCGCTATGGATGAAACTGTCGAGACGCCGCTTAAGTGTGAGAACTGTACGTTGTCCGTGGATGGAAGAATCTTTCATATTGACCTCATTTGTTTTCCCCTTAAGAAAATTGATGTTATCCTGAGAATGGACTGGTTGTCTGCTAATTCTGTGTTTATTGGGTGTGAAGAAAAGTTGATCCTCATTCCCTCTGTTGAAGCGCCTCCGAAAGATGTTTTGACAACGATCTTAGAAGGTACGGTTGGAATGGTAAATTTTCTGTTTGAACAAGAGAAATCTGTTTTTCTTGTCCTTACTAATGAGGAGAGTAATGACCAGCAAGTTTTGGACATTCCGATAGTTTGTGAATTTCCCGATGTTTTTCCTAAGGATGTCACTTCCTTACCTCCGGTGAGGGAAGTTGAGTTCTCAGTCGACCTGATACCGGGAACGGCTCCTATATCCGTTTCCCCTTATCGGATAGCTCCGCTCGAGTTGAAGGAGTTGAAGGACCAATTGGAAGAATTGATGGCAAAGCATTTTGTAAGGCCTAGTGTCTCACCGTGGGGAGCTCCGGTGTTGTTGGTAAAGAAAAAGGATGGTAGTATGAGTTTATGCATCGATTATCGAAAATTGAACAAGGTTACAATCAAGAATAAATACCCCTTACCAAGGATAGACGACCTTCTAGATCATTTGAAAGGAGCCTGCGTGTTCTCAAAGATTGATCTGAGATCGGGCTATCACCAAATTCATGTGAAGAGTTCTGATGTCCTAAAGACTGCGTTCGGAACCCGTTACGGTCATTACGAATTCTAAGTAATGCCTTTCGGTGTGATGAATGCTCTAGCTGTTTTTATGGATTACATGAACTGGATATTTCAGAGTTATTTGGATAAATTTTTGGTGATCTTTATCGATGACATTCTTATCTATTCTCGTACTCCGCAAGAGCACGAAGAACATCTAAGGATTGTCCTATCGATACTGCAGGAAAAAGCAGCTTTTTGCTAAATTTAGTAAGTGTGAGTTCTGAATGTCAGAAGTTAAGTTCCCTGGACATGTTATATCCCGGGGAGGTGTAGCTGTAGACCCGTTCAAGATAGAAGTTGTAATTAATTGGGAGATACCAAAGAATGTTACCGAAGTGAGGAGCTTCCTAGGTTTGGCAGGTTACTATAGAAGATTTATTAAAGGTTTTTCTCAGATGGAATTATCGTTAACTAAGCTCACTAGGAAGGACTTTGCTTATGAATGGGATTCAAGTTGTGAGCAAAGTTTCATGTGGTTGAAGGAGAAATTGACGACTGCCCCAGTCTTGATAATTCCTGATCCTGACAAATCTTATGAAGTGTTTTGTGATGCTTCAAAGATGGGTTTAGGAGGTGTTCTCATGCAAGAAGGTCAGGTGGTGGCGTATGCTTCCAGAACGTTGAGAGTTCATGAGAAGAATTATCCTACGCATGATTTGGAATTAGCGGCCGTGGTGTTTACCCTGAATGTGTGGCGGCACTATTTGTATGGTGTGCGTTTTGAGATGTTTAGTGATCATAAGAGTTTGAAGTACCTCTTTGATCAAAAGGAACTGAATATGAGGCAGAGGAGATGGATGGAGTATTTGAAGGATTATGATCTTGAGTTGAAGTATCACCCTGGAAAAGCGAATAAAGTGGCAGATGCCTTGAGTAGAAAAGTGATTCATAGTGACGAATTGATGGTTTTGGAGTATGCATTGTTAGAAAAGTTCCGGGATATTAATCTTCAGTTTGTTGGGACTCCGAGTGGTGTAATCATGGGAAACTTGAATATCAATTCTACCTTGAGGAATGATATTCAGCAAGCGCAAGCTTTAGACGAAAATTTGCAGAGACTGTTACTCCAACCGGGTTTTGTGAGAGCATTAGATGGGATCCTCCTATTTAATCAAATAATTTGCATTCCGGATGATGATGTGTTAAAAATAAGGATTCTGGAAGAAGCAGATAAAGGTTCTTTTACGATACATCTGGGTTCTTCGAAGATGTATCAAGATTTGAAGAGGGAGTATTGGTGGTCCGGGATGAAAAAGGACATTGCGATATTTGTATCAGAATGTGCGGTGTGTCAGCAAGTGAAGATTGAGCACCAAAGGCCAGGTTGATTGTTACAACCTTTGGACATCCCAATTTGGAAATGGGATAGTATCTCTATGGACTTTTCAGTAGGTTTCCCGAGTACTCAGGGTGGTTATGACTCTGTTTGGGTGATTGTGGACCGACTAACAAAATCTGTGCATTTCTTAGCCGTGAAAACTAGATACAAGACAAGTCAGCTTGCAAGGTTGTTTATTGCTTAAATTGTGAGATTGCACAGTGTCCCATCCAATATTGTATCAGATAGAGATCCGAAGTTCACTTCGAGATTTTGGAAGGTGTTCCAACAAGCCATGGGTACGAATTTGTGTTTGAGTACTTCTAATCATCCTCAAACGGATGGTCAAACGGAACGTACGATTCAAATGATGGAGGATATGTTGAGAGCATGTGTTTTAGAGAGTAGAGGAAATTGGAAGGAACTTTTGCCGTTGATCAAATTTTCGTACAATAATAGTTACCATGAAAGCATCGGTATTGCTCCGTATGAGGCTTTGTAAGGAAGAAGGTGTAGAACACCGATGTGCTGGTCGGAAGTGTGTGAAGATAGGATTTTAGGACCGAAAGTTATTCAAGAGACTACGGAAAAGATTCGTATGATCCGAGAAAAGATTAAGTAGCCCAAGATTGTCAGAAGAGCTATGCTGACAATCGAAGGAGACCTTTGGAATTTGTTGAAGGTGATCATGTATACTTGAAAATCACTCAGAGGTTGAGGTTGAAAGGACAGGTTAAGTCGCGTAAGTTAAGCCCGAGATACGTAGGACCGTATCAGATTCTAGAAAAGATTGGTGAAGTTGCTTACCGTTTAGCCTTGCCGCCATCTCTATCCGAAATGCATGATGTTTTTCATGTATCTCAACTTCGTAGGTTCGTTCCTGATCCTCTTCAGCCTTTTCTGCCGGATTGTATCGAGATAGAAGCGGATTTGACCTTCAAGCCCCAACCGAGCCGTATCGTTGGAAGAGAAACCAAAGTATTGAGAAATAAAGAGATACCACTAGTTAAATGTGTAAACACCCCAAATTTTCCCTCACTAAGTTCACACCATGGCTTGTGATATTTCATATTTGCATTAGTTTAAGCATATCATATCATATTGCATTTTTGCTTCACTACATTGGTTCAAGTTCATCTGCATCTAGGGTTTGTGATCTGAGCAATCCAGGATATATCTGAGCCATTCCAAAGGTCTTAAATCATCTCAATAGGGTCCATGTATGTTCAATCATCATATTATATCCTCCAAAGATCAAGGAAGTCAAAGAATCACAAGAACTTGCAAAGCATGGAAGCAGAACCAAGGTTTCACTACACAAATGACCTGAAATTAGGGTTTTGGTTTCAGAGGCCATAACTCCAAATTTTTTGGTCATTCTTGTTTCTAATGGTCTCAATATATTATAAGGATCATGTATACCAAGTTTTATGAAGAAATCCATTGTGGAAGTCATCTGTTCACTAGGTAACTTCTTGAGCAAGTCAGAGCAAAATCAGGGCATCTGAGGCCCCCCAACATGGAACCAAAGTGGATTTTTCATCAAATTGAAGTTATATGATCTTTATTTGATCATTGAAGTGCTTGGAAGTTCATAGAATTGAAGAAAAGTGAGCTAAACCAAAAGTTGCCAAAAATGGAAATGACTTGTAATGTAAACTTTCCATTTTGGGAATGTTTTTCAACCTTCTCTTTCTCAACCAAAAATGCTTCAAATGAAAGATTGTTGGTCATGAATTTTGTAGATTGGATCATTCCCTTTTCAAAAAGTACAATAACAAGTTCTAATTCATTATGGAACTCAAGTTATTGCTTGTCAAAGTTGGCAAAAATCACATAATTTTCAAGAATGCACCAAAGAGGATTCTTTGCAAAACCACTTGCCAATTCATTTTGTGACATCAAACACACTTCGAATCATCATACAAACATAACACATTGCATAAAAATCAGAATTGCCCAAAGAATTGTATCATTCCATGCCTTGAACATCAAGAAATTATAAAGGGGCCAAAACTTCACATAATTGCAAAAGGTCACATCAACTTCCATCCACTTGCCGAATTGCCTCAATCCAAGTCTATGGACATCCTTGATCTTAGCTGCGCATGGACAAGCCAATGAGCCAACTACACCATTGCCCATACCTCAAGTACAAAATTTTTGACTTTTTGGCAAGAAGCCCATACCAATCACCACAGTCCACCACCCACTCTCTGCCCAATCCAGACTTTACAAGCAAGCTTCAAGGTTAATTTTTCATAAGACACACAAGCTGAAACCTCCAAGAACTCAGCACCCCCAAATATCATCCCTCTTGCATTTTCGTTCAAAACTCACTGAATACATACTCAATCTTCAAACTTCTTTCACCATTCATCTTAGAATCATAAAATAAACACAAAGTAACAATTAAACAACCTCAAAGCACCCATACACAAAATACGATTCTTGGCCAGTTGAAGTGTAAACTCATAAACCAGTCACTCTCAAAGCTTTTGAAGCATTCCATTGGTCTCAGAAGGGTCAAAGGAAGCTTGTTGCACAAAGGAGGGTTCCTGAAAGCTCTCATCTGCAGTTCTCAAGCTCAGGTAGTCATCTCAAATCATTTTTCCAGAACTCCTATTTTATGTTCAAATGTGAAAGAGTATGCTCCACTGATCATTTTGTGCTTTGTAGTTTTGAAAATGGTTGCATATTGATCATTTACTAAGCTTCTGAAATTTTTGCCATTTTTGATTAATCCTTCGAATCTTGTTTATGAGCAATTAGAAATCTGTTTTGAGGTTAGATTTGAGTTCAGGGAGATGAGAGGGTTTGATCTGGAGCTTTAGAGCTCCAGAAATGACATAGGGAGAGGTTTTGAGATTTTCAGGGGAAGAGGCTGCCGGAGAAGACGACCGGAGCTCTTCCCCGGTGACCTGAAAGTAATTAATGGCTTAATTAGGGTTAGGGCATTGTTTGAATGTAGGCCGTTGATTTTGGTTTCCCGCGTGAGATGGGTGGTCAGGATTGTGTCATTAACATTTAATTAGGATTAATTATTTAATTAAATGAGATTAGCTTGATTTGAATTGTAGCCCTAGGATCTGGCGCGTGGTCAACCTAAAATTCCCCAGAATCAATGCAAGCCCTTGATCAGTTTACTTTTATTTTATTTCATTTTTATTGCACTTTTCTTATTTTATTTTGCAACATTTATTTTAAATAGCTAGAAAATCCCAAAAAATCTTTTCTCTTGCATTTTCACTTCAAATAATTTTCTTAACCCAAAAATATTTTTATTTTTATTTTTTGCATTAAAAAATAATTTTTAAAACATTTAAATGTTTATTTTAATTAATTAATGGAAATTAATTAATTAAAACATCATTTAAGTTTCTAAAAATCCCAAAACAAATTCACATTGCATCTTAGGACATTTAGAAACATTGTCATACCATCCATACAAATTTCTCTTTGGTTTTGAACAATCTTTGACAATTTTCTTGAATTTAGAGTTCATAAAATTCCTATTTTTGAACCCTAACCTCAAGAATTCTTTTCTGCCTAACCATGAATGGTATGCCATTGATTCTTTTTGCATTGATCTTCATTTGACATGTAGTATCTAGCATATTTTTGTCATAAATTTCTTTTGCAATTTTGATTTGATTTATATTTTTCCCCTTTAGGTACCTTAAAACCCTAGATAACTTAGAAAAATCATAACTTTCATTAGGTTAAGAGTTAGGTCATCTCCTTTGGGGTTTGATATCATGTAGGGTTAGGGTTCCTTTGATTGCATTTTCAATTTTTTATCTTGTCATTTGCTTATGTTTTTGACTTTTACATCTCATGTTGCATGAAAACCCTAATTTCTCATCTTCATTTGCATACATCTTGCATAAGCATTCATACATGAACTTGCCATGACATTTCATACATTCACATGACATATAAGACATCATAGGACACATTAGAATCATGTTTGATCATTTATTCATCCATTTGACATGTTATGCATTCATTACATTCCATGAACATTCATGAACTTTCATGCTTCTTTCATGCTTCATTTACATTCTCATCTCTTGTATGATCAATCACAACTCTTTACATACATTTGCATCATCTCATAGCATCATTTAAATCATGAATATGCTTCTGTTTTTGGTTTGCATCCTTGCATACATTTCATTTTCATTTCATCTCATTTCTTTATGCTAACTTTTCAGGTGGTAAGTACTTTGAGAAGTGAATTTGCCTTCACTTCTCACTTCTCTTCTCATCTCTCTTATGCATTCATTGCTGCATTTTGCTTTTGCTTTAGAGTGACTTTGCTCATTCATGTTCCTCCTTCACTTTCTTTCTTCAAGTAACTTATCTTCTTAAGAGAAGTAAGTTAACTTGTTTCTTCTGCTTCTCCTTCCTTTCTTCTGCTTCTTCCTTGGTGGCTTTTCTTGAAGATCTCTTGCAAGCCTCATAAACCCTAGGAACACCCAAGAATGATAACAATTAGGGTTTTGATTAGTCCCTCATTAGTTTTACCTTTGTGTCTTCTTTTGTGTCTCTCTTCTCACCTCATAATCAGAGGGTAAACCTTTAAGGTTTTAAGGCTTTGTGATTAAGCTTATGCCTGCATCCTTCTCTTAGGATGGAGTGTATAACTTTAATCCTAAGTGTTAAACCCTTAATTTGTTTAAACCTCTTAATTAATCCATCTTAATAATCACTAAGACATTAACTTGTAACTTGGGCCTTGCATTAGGGTTCTAATTCTTCCTTATTTGGTTAAGAAGGACTAACCCTAGTGTTAATGGACAAGTCCCCCTCAAGTTGTCTTACAAACCATAAAATTCACTTATTAATCTTACCAATAACTAAAATCTACTTTAATAAAGGCTATGTTTTGTCATGAGGTTAATCCCCAATCATGGATTAAGTTGAGGTATCTTCCTCAACTCAAATGTTCTCATCTATTATCCTTCTATTAGGATAGTGTAATGGGTTCATTAAATCTTTGATTATGGCTTAAACTCGTTACTTAACACTAAACAAAAACTACAAAAACATCTCAATAATCACAAGTAGGTTAATGATCTTAATCCTACATCATGGTAATTAAGTTTGAGGTGTTTACTTCATACTTAAGGTATTCTCATTACCCCTAATCAAAGGGAGGATGTGATGAGTTTACTAAGCCTTGGTTTAGGCTTAAGCTCATTATCTTATGACAAACAAAAAGCAATAAAAGATTGAAAAACATCAAAAATAAACAATAATCGTCTCCTCCAGGATTCTTTTCTCACCTCATTCACTCACAAACGAGAACTCGCTCCTTCCGTCTAATGCAAGACAGTTAGCACCTGAGCCAGACAGGTCATACACTTGAGCATAGACAAGTAAGCAGTTCATCAGTCAATTTATCTTTCAGTCTCTTTGAGTCAAACTATGGTGTTATGACTTCCTCATTGCACGAGAGGATACGTAGCCATAACTTACCTGTTATCGAACAAAAGTCTCTGTCTCTACCCCCCTCTTCCAGCATTTTCTTTTAAGCCTCATTCCTGAGCACCTCACTTCACTTTCTTGCACTGACACTTGTACATTCTTTTCCAGCTTTTGCACACAAATAGCACTGACACTACCCCTTTTAAACACAAATCTTTCAAGCGTGGATCCCGTCGAGTACGACGGACAATCTGGGTGCTAATACCTTCCCAGGTTGTAACCAACCCCCTTTCTCAGTTTCTTTGGTTCGCGATCGTCTTATCCATATCTTTCTAGGTTTATGCAGCATTACCTTTCCTTCAGGATAAAAATGCCTAGCTGGCGACTCTTTTCAATTCATCTTCATGTTCTCTCTTTCACCGACCGTTCGCGTCTATACCCCTTCTGACCCGGTGTCATTTGGTGGGAGCGACAGCTTGGCGAATCTGCTGGGGATATTTATACTGCAACCAGGGCTTCTGGTTCTTTTTGTGGGTTCCTCCTAGCGCTTGTTTGATTTATGTTTACGGGGGTGTTACGTGCTACTTGTGCTTATTTATTTGCTTTATTTATTGCTTTATGTACAACTTTACTGCTTTCTTTACAGTTTTATACATCATACTGTCATTATCATTATGATGGATCTGGTTTTCCTTGGTGGGTGGGGTTTTATTGAGTGATTAAGGTCCTATACCTGTGACCTGAGTGACACCTAGGCTAGAGTGGCTTCATAATCTTTCATATTCCATTTCGGTTTGGTGCGGGAATATGAAACACGGTTCAGATGTGGGTTTCTTCTTGAGAACTTGGTGCTACAGATTTCCTGTAGTGCTAGGACTATCTGGGAAGCCTGCTATGTCTGGATTGTGAGCAACCTTAGTTTTTGATTGATTATAAATTTTAAGTGTTTGTGTCTGTTTCACATTAAGAAATATGCTTGCTTTATTTTTGGTTCTTTTGTTTTTCAATGTTTATGAACTTTTGGAAAAACACGCATAATGAATCGATACATTCTAGCTTGAATCGATTCATGCTGTTTGAAGGTTTCTGGAATTCGCATAATGAATCGATACATTCTAGCTTGAATCGATACATGCTGTTTGAAGGTTTCTGGAATTCGCAAAATGAATCGATTCATCTTATGATGTATTGTTTCATGCTGTTTAAATGATTCTATTTTCTTAAAAATGATCAGTATGTATCGATTCATCAAAGCTTGAATCGATTCATTAATCTGTTATTTCTCTAACAGAATCTGCATACATATATGTGCTTTTGTTTCATTTAGAACACACAGATTACAGATCACAGAAAAATTGGAAACGAATTTTCAAAGCGATAGCTCATTGAAGAACATCAAGATAGGGTTTTTGGAGTGTTGGAACTTCAATGTTGAGCAAGCTTGAAACCTAGAATCAAATTCATCTTCATCATCTTCTCAAAGATCTTAATTCAAGAGCATCAACAAGGAAGTGTTTGCTGTCCTGTGAATTGAAGACTTTCGGGATAACGTTCAGTGGTACGATCGGAGATCCAACTGAGTTGAAGATTGATAGAAGGTTTCAAGGAAAAACCAGCTGGGTTTTCCTTCAAGAACGGGCGTGTTCTTGAGGGTTTGTTAGTCACGTTTACAAGTTATATTCAGCCGCAGCGAGAGTTTTGGAAATCGGAGGATTTCGCAAATACGTCGTGGAACCGGTGAATTGAGTGTATAACTTGCAGGGAATTTTGATTGGGCTCAGATCAAGTAAAGGTTGATACAATAGGAAATTCTAGGTGTTTAGAATTCTGGTGTTTGTATTGCAACCTTGTAATCGACGGATTCAGAAATTTTGATATAAGAGTTCTCAATTTCGATTTGAAATTGAGAGGGAGACGTACCCACACGCGAGGACGAACGTGGGGAACTTCCTTACCAAATCTCGGCGTATTGTATCTCTTCTCTATCTCTATTTACGTTTTAATTTGTTTTTCTATTCATTGGAAATAGCTTTAGTGATAGGTGCATTCAACTGTTTTTCTATTGTGTGTTTAATCCTTTATCATCGCAATCGTAAATCCAGCACATTATCGCTTGTCTGGTCTTCTAGTGGCCGGTTCGGAATAAACGCTTGTATATTCATGACCTTCGTTTCTGTAATTCTTTGAAAACTCTGAAAATCGTTTTAAAACATTGAAATCAAGGAGGTGATCCATTCACCCCCCTCTAGATCACTCGCCACAGCGTCTAACATGGATGACCTTTATTATGACCTTCAGAATCTGGGGTGAACTAGAGGAGGATCCTTTATGGTTATTGTAAACACTGTACCTCCGGGTTAGAAGTGTTTACACTTCTCATAACTGATCCAAGTCTGAGGATCCTTGTTCTAGAACATTACATGTGTGGAGGTTGGGTTGTTTACAGGTTTTTGCAGGAACCCTTGACCACATCATACCCTGTTATTGTCTTGTTTTAAGAATACTTCACTTTGGACAGTTCTTGTGATTACCCCGGACATGTGGCTCTTTATTTGAGTCCCCCCTGGTTACGGGATTTCTAAGCCTCCATCCGGACCTTTGAACATACATGGACCTTTACCAAGGCAGATAATTAGATCCAACTCTTGATCACAAACCCTTGCATATCATTTGCATATATCATCATTGCATCATTTAACATTTGCTTATTTGTTTTTCAGGGTATCCATCATTTCATTTTTGGTTTGGTTTTGACCCCTTCTACTGCTTAGACCTCCGCTTCAGTTATCTTCTTCAGCATCTGCTTCAGCTATCTTCTCCAACACTTTCATCAGTCTGTCAGAGACTCACCTCCAGCTTCTCAGTCTATGATCTTCATCAGCAGTTGTCTTCAACTCCTTTATCAGCACTCATGGATACTCCAAGAAAGAGCAACATATCTTACCACTTCTTTGATCCCACCTTGACTGGTATCAGGCAGGTCCAGTCCCTTATCACACCTGACCATATCCCACTGTTTAGAGAGCACTATGGGGGTATTTTGGACATGGTCATGGATCTTGATGCATCTCAGAGGAGCATGATCCACACATGCTTGCAGTTTTATGACCATCCACTCAGATGCTTCACCTTTCCTGATTTCTAGATGGGACCATTGCTAGAAGAGTTTTCCTTGTTGATTGGATTTCCTATCAGGAGAGGGATCCCTTTCAACCCAGAGATGACTGCTCCCAGAAATGAAGAGATAGCCAGGGCATTGCATTTGGAGCCTGCCCTCATTGAGCAAAACATGACAACAAAGGCATGAATTCCAGGCCTCCACCTAGACTTCCTGATTTCCAAGGCCACTCTGAAGGCTGCAGTAGGAGAATGGAAGGTTGTCTGTGCACTGTTAGCCCTCAGTATATATGGGGTTATATTGTTTGCAGATGAGCCCAAGTTTGTGAGTAAGAATTCCATCCACTTGTTCTTGCTGAGGAACCCAGTGCCTACATTGCTAGGAGATTTTTACTACTCAGTCCATCAGATAAATGAAAAGCAAAGGGGGAAGTTGGTCAGATGTTGTGCTCCTCTGTACTACTCTTGGTTGCTCAGACACTTGCCAAAATTAGATACCTTCTTGAACCCCCATCAGCAGAAGAATTGGGCTAAGAGGTTCATTGCCTTGACATCAGATGACATCACGTGGTGCACCCAAAGCACCAAAGGCAAGGATATTATTACCAGCTGTGGGCAATACCCCAATGTGCCTCTGATAGGAGTAAAAGGTTGCATCAACTACAACCCTTTACTGTTTAAAAGGAAATTGGGATATGCCTTGGTTCATCCTCCCAGAGGACAAGATTTGGCTGAGACCCTCTATTGTGAGATCCAACCTAACTCTGCTGTTATCAGACAAGCTGCCTGGGCTTGGGACAACATCCAGACTAAAGGGACATCCATCCTTGGAAGGTGCAACAATATTGCTTCAGCCCAGTACTCTGACTGGTCCCGTACTAGAGCTCAGATCACCAGGATGCCTTTCACCTTGGAAGACACACCTGGACCCTCTACAGTACAGCCTGCAGCAACTGTTAGCTTGGAAGAGTTTGAAAAGATGTAAGAGAGGAATAATCAGCTATCTGAAGCCCTGAAAAAGACTCTCTGGGAGAGAAATGACAGTCGTCTGGACATTGAGAGATTAGAAAGACTCAAGATTGAGCATCTGACCAAGATTGAAAAGACAGATGACTACATTAGGAAGGCAAGAGCCGGGGAGTTGGTCCTGAAGAATGCTTGCAAGGAGGCAAAGATTCAGAAAGCTAGGGCAAAGCATTATCTGGAGGAAAGTCAGGCTAGGTGGATCAGGATCACCGAAGCTCGTGCACAAGAAGTCCAGAGAACTCAGGCCAAGATAGAGCAACTAGAGGCCAGTGAGAAGAAGCAACAAGAAGATTTGTTGGCAGCTCAGAAGGAGATATCTGAATTGAAGCTCCGGGCGGGGTTAAAGAGATTAAAGGATCAGGACAAGCATAAGAAGCTAACCAATGCCATTGCTACCAGGAATCTCCTTATCAGGACTATTACAGAGCACCCAGCTGGTCCGGTGACTGAGGCCCTCCTGAAGGAAGTCAGGGAGGGTGACTTTGGATTGGATGTCTGATTCCTTTTGCTTGTATTTCTTTTGTTTTGATGTACTTTTTCTTTTGATTGTTGTATTTTGACCCACCTGGGGCATGTATTGTAAACAAACTATCTATTTTCATCCTTTGTAATATATCAGTTTGTTTTATTTATTGGTGGGCTTTATCTCTCAACATCATCAAGCATTTCCTCGAGGTCTGGAAAGGTCAAAACCAAAGAACCAAACCGGATACCCTTGGAAGACAAATAAGCATATTGCATTGCATACTAACATTTTCTTTGTTTTGTAGGTCTTTGTTTTTATTTGCTATTTCTCACTTTGTTGTGGTTTCAGGAAACATTGCTCGCCGAAGAGTGTTCCCTGTCAACCGAACACACCGGTACCCAACGCGAAACAACCTTCTGGGCATTCAAATGGATCAAGTACAGCAGGACCTGAATGAAGTAAGAAACCAAATGGAAAACGAAAGGGTTGAGATGAGAAATCAAATGACTCAGTTTATGGATGTGATGACTGGCTTAGCTCAGAGTCAGGAAAGGCTGGGAGAATTGGTGGAAAGGCAGACTCCTAAAGAACACCACCCTGGTACAGGAGGAACCAACAATAATGAACGCGGGCAGCCTCGCATCGACCCACCAGAGTTTGGGCCCCATCTGAACCCAGATGTTAATGGTGTAAGGAATATTCAAGGAAACACTGCTGGAGGCAGGATCTTGCAAGAAGACCCTCGGGAAGAGCAGTTCACAGTTATTGGAGCTGGGGATGAAATTTATGACCGACGGTTGGATGAGATTGCTGAAAAGCTGAGGTCTCTAGAATCCCAGATAATTCCTCACAAATTCAAACCCCCGTGCTTTGAAAAATATAATGGTACCTCCTGCCCGCGTACTCATCTGCAGTCTTTCTTGGGGAGACTCAAAGCTTATACCATGGACGAGAAGTTATGGATGTTATATTTTGAGGACAACCTGAATGGAGCATCAAGAAAATGGTATTCGCATCTGACCAGGGCCACTATAAGATGTTGGAAAGACTTGGCCGAAGCCTTCATCCGTTAGTACCAGTACAACCTAGACATGGCTCCCAATAGAACCCTTCTAATGGGCATGTCTCAATCTTCAAGGGAAAGCTTCGAGGATTATGCTCAAAGGTGGAGAAAGCTTGTTGCTGCTGTCCAGCCACCCATGTCTGAACGGGAAATGGCGGACATGTTTATGAACACCTTGCAGGGAACATATATTGACAGACTTGCTGCTTTCTCTTCCACCATATTTGCTGATGTAGTTATAGCTGGTGAGAGAATTGAGAGTCTTCTGAAGATGGGCAAAATCTCTAACAACGGTGCAAGCTCTTCCAACAATACAAGAAAACCTTTTTCAGGACCCCAAAGGACGGGTGAAACAAATGTTATTCATGCTGGCAGAGGCAGACCCCATTACTC
Organism: Lathyrus aphaca; assembly: GCA_963966055.1. Taxonomy (NCBI): domain Eukaryota; kingdom Viridiplantae; phylum Streptophyta; class Magnoliopsida; order Fabales; family Fabaceae; genus Lathyrus; species Lathyrus aphaca. The sequence goes on from OZ014522.1 coordinate 270,258,268, forward strand.
TCACAGATCAGTAGCAGCCGTTACCATCCCGGCTCCAGCTCCACAACAGCCATTCTTTCCTCAACAACAACAACAACAACAACACTATCAACAACAACCACACTTTCCTCAACAAAGATCGTATAACAATAACAACAACAACCAACAGCAGCGCCCCTTTCAACAGAGGCCATCTCAAGCAAATAGGGTGATTGACCCCATTCCTATGCCATATGCCGCCTTACTGCCACAATTCCTGAAGCTCAACCTGGTTGAGTTAAGGACGTTGGCTCCACCAGATCCTCTCAAGCCCCCAAATAATTATGATGCCAATGCCAGGTGTCCCTTTCATTCCAACGCACCTGGTCACAATACTGAGAAGTGTAGAGCCTTGCAAATGAAGGTTCAGGATCTGGTTGATTCCAAAGCTCTCAACTTCGCACCTCCTCCGAATGTTACCATAAATCCTATGCCTAGTCATGGTGGGCCCAGGATTAATGCCATAGAGGAGGACAACCATCTGCACTGATTGATAATGTTGCACATATTCGAACACCGCTGGCAGAAGTCAAAGCTCAACTCTTAATATGCTAGGTATTCCTAGGTTGTGAGGCCTGCTGCGAATCGTGCAAGACTGCTATTAATGGTTGTGAGGGGGTAAGGCTTGGCATAGATAGCCTCATCAGAGATGGAATTTTGTAAATTACCACAACGGTGTCTACAACATCAACAACCCTTTCTTCAGCAACAATAGATCCCCCTACAACATCAACAACTCTTTCTTCAGCAACAATAGATCCTCCTACAACTGCAACAACTATTACTCCCACTAATACATCTACAACTCCATCAATCACTCCATCCATTATTTCAACAAACCAAAGTTCAGCTACACTTACTTCTACAACATCCGCACCCATTTTATCAACGGAATCTCCTACAACACCAACAATTTTCAACAACAAACTGCAACACCTACTGTCAGATCTCCAGTCACAATCTATTACGACCCCGCATACCATCACAGTTCCTTCCACTGCAGCAATCAGTCCGGTCACAATTACGGTGCCTGGACCCGTTCCTTATGAAAGTAGTAATGCCATACCTTGGCACTACGGCTCTGATCTCTACTGCGACGGAAAGAAGATCACTCTAGATTCATCAACCTCTTCACCACAAGTTGACAATGTTGGGGGAGGCAGAGGCTTCACCAGAAGCGGACACCTTTTTGCCTCACAAATACCAAGGCCTAATGCTGAAGCAGAGGCTGCTGCTAAGGCAAAGGGGAAGAATGTGGTACTTGAAGAGCCAGCTGTTAAAGAAACTCCGAAGACGTCTTTTGACCAAGAGGTGGACGAGTTCATGAGAATAATAAAAAAGAGTGATTACAAAGTGGTGGACCAGCTTCAACAAACACCCTCCAAAATCTCTATCTTGTCATTGTTAATGCGTTCCGAAGCCCATAGGAATGCACTTTTGAGGGTCCTGCACGCAGCCTACGTGCCGGAAGAGATTATGGTTAATCAGTTGGAAACAGTGGTTGCAAATGTTAACACCAGTCATGGACTAGGCTTCACAGATGTTGATTTAACGACAGAGGGACGCAATCATAACAAAGCTTTACATATCACCTTAGAATGCAAAGGTGCTGTTCTTTCTCATGTACTGGTAGACACTGGGTCCTCGCTCAATGTCCTCCCAAAGAAAGCCTTGGTGAAGTTGGAATATGATGGTTTGGCATTGCGTCCGAGTAACTTGGTGGTAAGAGCGTTTGATGGCTCTAAGAGATCAGTCGGCCTACAGCTGTTTGTTGGGTAGACCCTGGATTCACGCCGCTGGCGCTGTTACATCTACCCTTCACCAGAAATTAAAATTTGAGTGGGAAGGCCAGATCATCACAATCTGCGGGGAGGAAGACATTTTCGTTAGCCAGCTGGTTACTTACAAGTATATAGAGATGGATGGGGAGATCCACGAGACTATGAGCCAGGGGTTTGAGGCCCTTAACATCAATAAAGCAACTGATGTGTCTGGAACTTCTATCACTTGATATCAACAAGCCCGAAAGGTTGTTGAAGAGGGTACCGCTCAGGGCTGGGGCAAGCTGCTGCCATTAGAAAAGAAGGAAGACAGATTCGGATTGGGTTACAGACCAACCCGAAAAGATCAACCAGAGGCTGCAAAGGAGCCCAAATTTTTCAGTGGGGGAATGCTTACCCCGGATGCTGTGAACAATCTAGAAGACGAGGAAAAAAGCGACCGCAACCTGAAGAACTGGATACATCCAAGGATCCCGAGGAACCAAGTCTCTAATTGGTCATCCCAGGAAATTATAAGAGTTACTCCTGCAGAGTAATTATTATTTCCTATCTTTTTAGCATGCATCAAGTCCTGCATCTTGCCCAAGGTGTCAGGACTCATTTTGTAATAGGGCCATCTTGTATTTTGTGCAAATGATTAATTAATGAATATTAGGACATCTTTTGCAAACGAGTCTCTTTTTTTCGCTCACTGTCTTTTTCATTTTTCACTTTTGTACAAAAACAATAAAATGGCAATGTTTTCAAAATAACGACTTCATTTTCACTTTTTCTAAACAAGATAAAACTGATCACTAAAATGAATCAATCTCAACCCTTGCAGAGAGTGCCCTCCAGATTGCACCGAAAACAACACTGCTATGACTTCGTATGACTTCGACAATCCGATTAATCAAGCCGATGAAGGGGTTGAAGAAGACTATGAGTTGCCTGAAGAACTAGCCAGGTTGTTAAGGCAAGAGGAGAAGGTTATTACTCCTCATCAGGAGGAGGTTTAGACAGTTAATCTTGGTACCGAAGAAGACTTGAAATAAGTGAAGATAGGGGCCCGTCTGCAAGATTCAGGGAAGGAACAACTTATTGACATGCTCCGAGAGTACGTTGATGTCTTTGCTTGGTCCTATCAAGACATGCCAGGTCTGGATACCGACATAGTTATGCATAAGCTACCTTTGAGGAAGATTGTCCTCTAGTGAAACAGAAGCTACGTCGTACTCGTCCGGATATGGCCATGAAGATAAAAGAAGAGGTACAAAAACAGTGGGACGCCGGTTTCCTTGTTGTGACTAGTTACCCGCTGTGGGTTGCTAACAATGTACCAGTGCCTAAGAAGGATGGAAAAGTACGGTTGTGTGTGGATTACCGGGATCTGAATATAGCTAGCCCGAAGGATGACTTCCCATTACCTCACATTGATGTATTGGTCGACAACACAGCTCAGATCTCGGTATTCTCCTTCATGGATGGTTTTTCAGGTTACAATCAGATCAAGATGTCACCTGAGGACATGGAGAAGACTACTTTCATCACACCTTGGGGCACATTTTGTTATAAGGTGATGCCATTTGGACTGAAGAATGCTGGTGCCACTTATCAACGGGCTATGGTAACATTATTCCACGACATGATCCACAAAGAAATTGAATGCTATGTGGATGATATGATCGCCAAGTCCCTCACTGAAGAAGACCATCTGGTAAATCTGCTGAAGTTATTCAAGCGTCTGAGAAAGTATCAGCTGAAGATACACCCCAACAAATTCACATTCGGGGTACGGTCCGGTAAACTGTTGGGATTCATTGTAAGCGAAAAGGGAATTGAAGTTGATCCTGACAAAGACAAAGTCATTCAAGAGATGCCCGCACCTAAGACTGAAAAGGAAGTTCGGGGTTTCCTAGGTAGATTGAACTAATTCAAGGTTCATATTTTATCTTACTACAACCTGTGAGCCCCTGTTCAGATTGTTAAGAAAAGAACAAACGGTCAGGTGGAACGAAGAATGTCAGAAGGCTTTTGACAAAATCAAGGAGTACTTACAAGAACCTCCAATTCTTATGCCTCCATGTAAACACCCCAAATTTGCCCTCACCCATTCACACCATGGCTTGTGATACCTTCATATGCATAAGTTCAATCATAGCATCTCATATTGCATTTTTGATTCACTGCATTGATTCAAAGTCATCTGCATCTAGGGTTTGTGATCTGAGCAATCCAAGAGCTTCTTGAGCCACTCCAAAGGTCATCAATCACTTCAAAGGGGTCCATGTATGTTCAAGCATCATATGATATCCTCACAAAGTCAAGGAAGTCAAAAAATCACAAGAACTGAGAAAGGCATGGAAGCAGAGCCAGGTTTGACTGCACAGATGACCTAGAATTAGGGTTTTGGTTTCAGAGGCCATAACTTCAAATTTTTTGGTTATTCTTGTTTCTATTGGTCTCTATATGTTATAAGGATCATGCATATCAAGTTTCATGAAGAAATCCCATGGGGAAGGCATCCAATCAAGAGTTGACTTCTTGAGCAAGTCAGTGCAAAATCAGGGCATCTGAGGCCCCCAGTGACCCAACCAAAGGGTGTTCTTCATCATTTTGATTGTGTATGATCTTTATTTGATCATATAAGATGTTAGAAGTTCACAAAATGGAAGAATCTCAAGCCATTTGCAAAGTTGACCTTTTGGGAAAATGACTTGTAATGGAAATTTGCCAGTTTGGGAAACTTTTTCAACCCTTGCTTTTTGATTCAAAAATGCCTCAAATGAGAAAACTTTGGTCATGAAAGTTGTAGAATGGATCATTCCCTTTTCAAAAAGTACAAGAACTTGTTCTAATTCATTTTGGATCAAAAGTTATGGCTTGTCAAAGTTGGGAAAAATCACATAATTTCAAGTTTTCTACCAAAGAGGCAAAGTTGCAAAACCACTTGCCAAGACAAATTGTGCTATCAAATGGACTTCTAATCTTCATACAATCATAAACCAATGTCTAAAAATCAGTTTGGCCCAAAGAATTTTCCATTTCTATGCCTTGATTTTCACATAGCCATAAGTCATTTTTCATGAAAGTGCAAAGAGGGATTTCTTGCAAATTGGTTCTCAAAGGGTTTGTTTGACCTCTAGCTGGTTTCAATACATTGCCATGACTTCATGAGGCATCACACACCAAAATTCAGCAAAGTTTTCTCACATGTACATAGCCAAAAGTCATGAAATGTCACAAGTTATCAAATTGCAAAAACCCTTCCAACTCATGATCCAAATGCAGCAGCCTCTCATGAACCATCCAAGGGCCATCCTTGACTCAAGCTGAGGCAGGACAAGCCTCTAGATTGCCTCTGACCCGAGCCATGCCTAAGGTACACCATATCTTGACTTTTTTCACAAAGGCCCATACCAATCCCACAGTGACACACCAACTCTCTGCCCAACCAGAGCATGATATGTGGACATCAAGCAATCCAAAAAGAGACCACACACAAGCTGAACACTCCCACTTTCTTGCATCCACAAAATTCTGTCAAAAACTCTTCCTCTTCGAATTTCCTTACACAGCCATGAAACCTCATTTCTTTCTTCACCCGTGAACTACAAATCCTCCATGGAACAAAAACCCACCATTAAAACAGCCTGAAACCCCCTAGAACACAACTGTAAAATCTGCTACACCAGAACTCATCTTCACAAATCAGCCATCAACAAAAGTTTTGAAGCATTCCATTGAGCTCAGGAGGTTCAGGAGAGGTGGTTTGCACAAAGGAAAGGCTCAGAAAGCTCATTTTTGAAGGTCTCCATCTCAGGTATAGCTCAAGAACTTTTTTCTCAGAACTCCATTTTCCTGTTGCAAATTGAATCTACATGTTGCACTGATCATCTGGATGTATTTAGATTTGAAAATAAGTAAGAGATGACCATTTCATGTCACTCTGAAAGTTTGCTCGTGTTTCGTATTTTCCTTCGATTCAGGCTTGTTAATGAAAATAAATGATTTTTGAAAGAGGGGTTAGGTTTAGATTGGGGAGAGGATCATTTCTGTGGAAGAAATTGCTTGTTTAGTAACCTGTAGCGAAATCTAGGGTTTTGGTTCGCCGGAGAAGACGACCGGAAGTCTTCTCCGGCCACCTGAAAATCATTAGCCCTAATCTGTGTCATTAATGAGAGTTTGAATGTGGAGCGTAGGCTGGTTTGACCAGGGTTGACCCGCGCGTGTTTGAATGGCCAGGATGCGTCATTAGAAACCCTAATCCTCAATTAACTTAATTAATTCAGTTTAATTAATTGTAAAACCAGAATTAGCCAGGTTTGAACTTGGGCCATTGGATGTGGCGCCAAGTCAACCTTTCCCAGCCCAGAATCAATCTGGTTCGTCCATTGAGCATACTTCTCATTATTTTCATTTTTATTTTCATTTTATTTGATTTATTTTGTACATTTAATTTAAAATAGCAAAAAACCTTTAAAAATTCTGAAATTTTTTGTCAAAGATTTAATTAATTTTCAGAACACAAAAATATTTTTATTTTTATTTTTTGCATTAAAAATTATTTTTAAATCATTTAAAAGTTTATTTTTAATTAGTTAATGAAAATTAATTAATTAAAAATACTTTTAGGTATTTAAAAATCACAAAAAAATTCACATAGCATTTGAAAACATTTAGAAACATTGTCCAACTCTCAAACCAAATTTCTTTTCTGATCTTGATGCCTTTTGATAATTTTCTTTGGAATTAATTTCATTTCAAGGCAATATTGTGTTTCAAACTTCAAAAATTCATTCCTGCCTAACCATTGAGAGTTGGACAATGATTCTTTTTGCATTGCATCTTGCATAACATGTAGTTTATAGGATAAAATTGGCATGATTTGATCTTGCATTTTCAATTTGTTTGGCATTTTTCTTGACAAGGTACCTTACAACCCTAGCAATCTTAGAAAATTCATAACTCTCACTAGGTTAAGAATTGGAACCTCTCCTTTGGGCAGTGAGTTTGTATAGGTTTAGGGTATCTTTGATTGCATTTTCAAATTTTTATCATGTCTCTTGCTTCTGGTTTTGGATTTTTGCTTTGTGTGTTGATCATGAACCCTAATTTATGCCTTCCTTTGCATTCATCTTCCACTTACTTGCATACCATGACTTGCCATGACATTTTGTGCATTCGTTTGATTCATAAAACATCTTAGGACATATTAGAATCATGTTTGATCATTGCATCTTTCATTTGCCATGTTGTATGTCATTTGCATTCCATAACTTTTCATGAACATCCATGTTTCAAAGCATGCTTCTCTTGCATCCATATGTTTGTATGATCATTCTAATGCCTTGCCTCATGTTTGCATCATCTCTTAGCATCATTAACATCATACTCATGCTTCTGGTTTTGGTTTGCATCATCACATTTCATCTCATTTGCATTACATTTCATTTCTTTTGCTAACTTTTCAGGTGGTAAGTTACTTTGAGAAGTGAATTTGCCTTCACTTCTCACTTCCTCTTTTCATCTCTTTCATATTTAATTTTCTGCATTTTGTATGTGTTTGGGTTTGAGCTTGCTCATTCTTGTTCATCTTACTTTCTTTCTTCAAGCAACATGTCTTCTTAAGTGAAGCAAGTTGTTTTGCTTCTCTTTGCTCTTTCCATCTGCTCCCTTCCTTGGTGGTTCTTTGAAGATTTCTTTCTTAAACCTCATAAACCCTAGGAACAACCAAGCATGACAATAATTAGGGTTTGATTAGTCCCCCCATTAGTTTTACCTTTGTTTCATCATTGAGTCTTCTCTTCTCACCTCATAATCAAGGACTAAACCTTAAAGGTTTTAAGGCTTTGTGATTAAGCTTATGCCTGCATCCTTCTATTAGGATGGAGTGTATAACTTTAATCCTAAGTGTTAAACCCTTAATGTTGTTTAATCCCTTAACCAATTCACTTAATAATCATCAAGACAATAATCTTGTAACTTGGGCCTTGCATTAGGGTTCTAATTCTTCCTTAATTGGTTAAGAAGGACTAACCCTAGTGTTAATGGACAAGTCCCCGTCAAGTTGTCTTACAAATCATAAAACTCATTTCTTAATCATACCATTAACTAAAATCCATCTAATAAAGGCTTTGTTTTGTCATGAGGTTAATCCCTAATCAAGGATTAAGTTGAGGAGTCTTTCTCAGCTTAAATGCTCTCATCTATTATCCTTCTATTAGGATGGTGTAATGGGTCCATTTAATCCTTGATTATGGCTTAAACTCATTACTTAACACTAAACAAAAACAACAAAAACATCTAAATAATCACAAGTAGGTTAATGATCTTAATCCTACTCCAGGGTGATTAAGTGTGAGATGCTGACTTCACACTTAAAGTATTCTCATTACCCCTAATCAGAGGGAAGATGTGATGAGTTTACTAACCCATTGGTTTAGGCTTAAGCTCATTAACTTATGACAAACATCCAAAAAGCAATAAAAGACTGAAAACTCACAAATGAGAACTAGCTTCTTCCGTCTAATGCAAGACAGTTTGCACCTGAGCCAGACAGGTCATACACTTGAGCATAGACAAGCAAGCAATTCACAAGTCAATTTACCTTTCAGTCTCTTTGAGTCGAACTACGGTGTTCTGACTTCCTCATTGCACGAGAGGATACGTAGGCATAACTTAACAGTTATCGAACAAAAGTCTTTGTATATTCCCCCTCTTTCAGCTTTATTCTTTAAGCCTCATAGTCTTGAGCATTTCACTCCTGTCCTTACACTGGCACTTCATATATTACACTTCACTTTCTTTTTACACTGACACTTGTATTCTTTTCCAGCTTTGATACACAAATTGCACTGACACTACCCCTCTAAAACACAAATCTTTTAAGCATGGATCCCGTCGAGTACGGCGGACAATCTGGGTGCTAATACCTTCCCAGGTTGTAACCAACCTTCTTTCTCAGTCTCTCTGGTTCGCAACCGTCTTATCCATATCCTTCCAGGTCTATGCAAGATTACCTTTCCTCCGGGATAAAAATGCCTAGCTGGCGACTCTTTCTTTCTCTTGAGTTCACTCCTGTGTGTTCTCATCCCCCCTTTCACCGACCGTTCGCGTCTGTACCCCTTCTGACCTGAGGTGTCATTTTTGTGGGAGCGACAGCTTGGCGACTCTGCTGGAGACCCTTATACTGTAACCATGGCTTCTGGTTCTTTTTGTGGGTTCCTCCTAGCGCTTGTTTGATTTGTGTTTACTGGGGTGTTATGTGCTGATTGTGTTTACATATTTGTATTTATTTTTGCTTTATGTACAGTTATTTATTGCTTTCTTTACAGCTTTATATATCATACTGTCATACTATTATCTGGCTGGATCTGGTTTTTTGTCTTGGTGGGTGGGGTTCTACTGAGATTTTAAGGTTCTATACCTGGGACCTGAGTGACACCTAGGCTAGAGTGGTTCATGTTATTTCCCATTCCATTTCGGTCTGGTGCAGGAATATGAAACACGGTTCAGATATGGGTTTTTTCTTGAGAACTCTGTGCTAAAGATCTCCTGTAGTGCTAGGGCTATCTGGGAAGCCTGCTAAGTCTGGATGACCTTTACTATGACCTTCAGAAACTGAGGTGAATTAGAGGAGGATCTTTTATGGTTATTGTAAACACTGTACCTCTGGGTTAGAAGTGTTTACACTTCTCATAACTGATCCAAGTCTGAGGATCCTTGTTCTAGAACACCACCTGTGAGGGGGTTGGGCTGTTTATAGGTTGGAAGGAGCCCTTGGCCACATCATACCCTGATACTTTGTTTGATTAAGAGTACTCCAGTTTAGACAGTTCTTGTGATTTAACCCTGGATATGTGACTCTTTATTTGAGTCCCCCACCTTGGTTACTGGACTTTTGAACCTCCATCTGGACTTCTTAGACATACATGGACTTATATCAAGGCAGTAATCAGATCCAACTTGATCACAAACCCTTGCATATCATTTGCATGCTCATCATTTGCATCATTTAACATTTGTTTATTTGTTTTTCAGGTTATCCACATCATATTTGGCTTGGTTTTGACCCCTTCATCTACATAGACCCCTGTTCATCAGTATCTGCTTCAGCTATCTTCATCAGGTGTCTGCTTCAGCTTCAGCCTATTAGTGGCTCATCTCCAGTATCAGTCTTCATCATCAGTACTTGTTCTCAGCTCTTCATCAGCAGTCATGGCACCCAAGAAGAGCAACATTTCATACCATTTCTTTGAGCATGTGCTGGCTGGCATCAAGCAGGTCCAGGCACTTATCACTCCAGACCACATCCCATTATTCAGAGAGCATTATGGAGGCATCCTTAATATGGTTATGGACTTAGACCCTTATCAGAGGAGTTTGATCCACACTTGCCTACAGTTCTATGACCCTCCATTGAGATGCTTCACTTTCCAGAACTTTCAGCTAGGACCTCTGCTGGAGGAGTTCTCATCTTTGATTGGAGTACCTGTCAGGGGTGGTGTCCCCTTCAACCCTGAGATGGCTTTTCCCAGCAATGAAGAAGTGGAAAAAGCACTGTACCTGGAGCCTATTTTGATTGAGCAGAACATGACAACAAAGGTTGGAATCTCTGGTCTATACTTGGATTTCTTGACTTCTCAGGCTATCCTGAAGGCCTCCTTGGGAGAATGGAAGGCAGTTTGTGCATTGTTAGCCCTCAGTATATATGGGGTTATACTATTTGCAGACAAGCCCAAGTTTATCAGCAAGAATGCCATTCATCTTTTCCTTTTGTGGAACCCAGTACCCACCTTGCTGGGAGATTTCTATTATTCTGTTCACCAAAGGAATGAGAAGCAGAGAGGGAGGTTGGTAAGGTGATGTGCTCCTCTATTCCACACATGGCTGCTTAAACACTTACCCAAGACTGATGCCTTCCTGAATCCTCACCAACAGAAGAATTGGGCTAGGAGACTTATTGCTTTGACTTCAGATGACATCAGATGGTGCACCCAGAGCACCAAAGGCAGGGACATAATTACTAGCTGTGCGTAGTTCCCCAATGTACCTCTAATAGGAGTGAAGGGTTGCATCAACTACAATCCTTTGTTGTTTAAGAGACAGTTGGGCTATGCTTTGGTTCACCCTCCTAGAGTGCAAGACTTGGCTGAAACCCTGTATTGTGAGATAAAGCCTAATCTAGCTGTTGTCAGACAAGCATCCTGGGCTTGGGACAACATCCAGACCAAAGGGATGGCCATTCTCGGGAGGTGCAATAATGTGGCTTCAGCTCAGTATTATGAATGGTCTCATGCTAGGGCTCAGATTTTTGGGATGCCTTTCACCATTGAGGATGCACCTGGACCATCCACAGCACCACCTCCAGCCACTGTCAGCCTAGAAGAATTTGAGAAACTGAAGGAGAGGAATGAGAATCTGTCTCAAGCTCTGAAAAAGACCCTCTGGGAGAGGAGTGATGGTCGTCTAGACATTGAGAGGTTGGAAAAGCTTAAGGTGGAGCATCTAGCCAGGATTGAGAAAGAAGAGGACTACATCAAGAAATCAAGAGCTGGGGAGCAAATTTTGAAGAATGCCTGTAAAGAGGCCCGGTTTCAGAAGGCTAGGACTGATCTCTATCTGAAAGAAAGTCAAGCTAGGTGGGTCAGGATCACTGAAGCTCGCACTCAAGAGGATAAGAGAACTCAGGACATGATTGAGCAATTGGAGGCCAATGAAAAGAAGCAACAAGAGGCTTTGCTAGGCAGCCTAGAAGGAGATTTCAGAGTTGAAGCATAGGGCTGGTGTGAAGAGGTCAAAGGACCAGGACAGGCACAAGAAGCTGACCACTGCTATTGCCACCAGGAACCTTCTTATCAGAAACATTACAGAGCATCCGGCTGGTCCTGTAACTGAAGCACTTCTGAAGGAGGTTAAGGAGGATGAGTTTGGTCTTGGTGTCTGACTTTTTGCTTGTTGTTGCTTTCATTTCATGTACTTTTCCTTTTATGTTGTATTTTGACCCCTCGGGGGCATGTGTTGTAAAAAACAAACTATGTGCTATGCACCATTTGTAATGTATTTGTCAGTTTGTTTTATTTGAGTTTCTTTCCTCAAGCAACATCAAACCATCTTCCTCAGGGTCTGGAAAGGTCAAAACCAAGCACCAAGTCGGATACCTTGGAAAATAAATAAGCATACTGCATTGCATACTAACTCTTGTTTTGTTTTGTAGGTTTTTGTTTTGTTTGTTACTAACTCTGTTGTGATTCAGGAATTATTGCTCGCCGTCAGGTGTTCCCTCTCAATCGTCCGCACAGATATCCTACTCGCAACAATCTTCCTGGTATCCAGATGGACCAAGTACAGCAAGATCTGACAGAGGTCAGAACTCAGATGGCTAACGAAAGGCTGGAGATGAGAAACCAAATGACCCAGTTCATGGAAGTAATGAATGGCTTGGCCCAGAGCCAAGAAAGATTAAGGGCATTGGTAGAAAGACAAACCCCGGAGGAGCCCCATCTGGGAACTGGAGGGACAAGTAACAATGAAAAGGGTCAACCCCATGTTAACCCACCAGTATATGGGCCTCATCTACATCTGGAAGTCAATAACCCGGGTAATGTGCAAGGAAATACTACTGCAGGCAGAATCTTACAAGAAGACCCCCAGGAGGAGCAGTTCACTGTAATGGGAGCTGGGGACGAAGTTTACGATAGAAGGTTTGATGAAATTGCTGAGAAGTTGAGATCTCTGGAGTCTCAAAATTCCCTGGGCTATGATGTCATGGATATGGGGCTAGTGGATGGGGTAAGGATTCCCCACAAGTTTAAACCCCCGTGCTTCGAGAAGTACAATGGAACTTCCTGTCCACGAACTCACTTGCAATCATTCCTGGGGAGACTTAAGGCATACACCATGGATGAAAAATTGTGGATGTTTTACTTTGAAGACAGTTTGACTGGGGCTTCAAGGGAATGGTACTCACACTTGACCAGAGCTACAATCAGATGCTGGAAGGACCTAGCTGAGGCCTTCATCAGGCAGTACCAATACAATCTGGACATGGCTCCTAACAGGACCCTTTTGATGGGAATGTCTCAATCCTCCAGAGAAAGCTTCAGGGAATATGCCCAGAGGTGGAGACAGCTTGCTGCTGCTGTCCAGCCACCCATGTCGGAAAGAGAAATGGCCGACATGTTTATGAATACTTTGCAAGGAACATATATTGATAGGCTAGCTGCCTTATCTTCCACCAGCTTCGCTGACGTAGTCATAGCTGGAGAAAGAATTGAAAGCCTTCTGAAGATGGATAAGATTTCTGATAATGGTGCAAGCTCGTCCAGTAATCCCAGGAAGCCTTTTGTGGGACCTAGAAGAACTGGTGAGACAAATGCCCTTCATGCTAGTAGGGGCATACCACAGTATGTCCACAGATCAGTAGCAGCTGTCACTATTCCAGCTCCGATTCCTCAGCAACCAGCATATCAACCCCCACAACAACCACATTATCAGCAGCAAGTTCAGTATCCACCATAAAGGACCTACAACAACAATAACAACAATCAACAACAAAGACCTTTTCAGCAAACACCATCACAGGCAAATAGGGTGATTGACCCTATCCCCATGCCTTATGCCGCTTTATTGCCACAACTCCTGAAACTCAACTTGGTTGAGTTAAGGACATTGGCACCACCAGATCCCTCCAATCTTCCAAGAAATTATGATGTCAACGCCAGATGTGCTTTCCATTCCAATGCACCTGGCCACAATACGGAAAAATGCAGGGCTTTGCAAATGAAGGTACAAGACCTGGTGGATTCTAAAGCCCTCAACTTTGCACCCCCGCCAAATGTCAACAAGAATCCCATGCCCAATCATGGAGGACCAAGAATTAATGCCATTGAGGAAGACAAGCCATCTTTCTTAATCACCGGTGTTGGGCAGATTCAGACACCTCTGGTAGAAATTAAAGCTCAGCTCCTAGAATGCCAGATGTTCCCCGGGTGTGAGCTCGGTTGTGGTTATTGCAACATTTCGGTCAACGGGTGTGATAATTTGAGAAGCGGCATAGATGGTCTTATCAAAAGTGGTATACTTCAGATCACAACATCAGCACCTACAAATCCAGCAATCCCTTTGGCAACAATTCCTGAGTCTCCTACAACTGCAACAACAATCATTCCGACCAATTCATCAATATCATCAACCATGGCTTCATCCATCACTTCAACAAATCAGATGTCAATAACCATTTCTTCTACAACATCAACACCTATTTATTCAGCAGAATCTTCTACAACGCCAACAAAAAATAATGAAGATATCTCAGCAGTCACCATTTACTATGATCCATCAGATGTTCCTCCAAACAACAACTTTCAACAACAAACAGTGGCACCTCCTGCCAGGTCACCAGTCACCATTTACTACGATCCGCACACCATTTCAGTACCCTCCTCTGCAGCAGTCAGTCCAGTTACTATCACGATACCTGGACCAGTTCCATATGAAAGCAGTATTGCCATACCTTGGCATTATGGCTCGGACCTCTACTGCAACGGGGAGAAAATCACTTTGGACTCTTCAACTTCTTCTCCACAGATTGATAATGTTGGGGGAGGCAGGGGCTTCACCAGAAGTGGACGCCTTTTTGCCTCACAATTGCAAAGACCTAATGCCGAGGCAGAAGCTGCTGCCAAAGCAAAGGGGAAGAGTGTGATATCTGAAGAACCAATTCTCAAAGAAACTCAAAAGACATCGTTTGAACAAGATGTAGACGAGTTTATGAGGATTATAAAGAGAAGTGATTACAAGGTGGTGGATCAGCTTCACCAAACTCCCTCAAAAATCTCCATTTTATCCCTGTTGATGTGTTCTGAAGCTCACAGGAATGCATTACTGAAAGTCTTGCACGCAACATACGTGCCAGAGGAGATCACTATTAATCAGCTAGAAACGTGGTAGCAAATGTCAACACCAGTCACGGACTGGGCTTTACCAATGTTGATCTAACAACTGAGGGACGTAACCACAACAAGGCTTTACATATCACTCTAGAATGCAAGGGTGCTGTTCTATCCCATGTACTGGTGGACACTGGGTCTTCACTCAATGTTCTACCAAAGAAAGCCTTGGTGAAGCTGGAGTACGATGGCTTGGCATTGCGTCCAAGTAATTTGGTGGTGAGAGCATTTGATGGCTCTAAAAGATCAGTGCTTGGGGAGATTGATCTTCCTGTGATGATTGGCCCGCAGACTTTTAAAATTACCTTCTATGTGATTGACATTCAGCCGGCCTACAGCTGTTTGTTGGGTAGACCTTGGATCCATGCCGCTGGCGCTGTTACGTCTACCCTTCACCAGAAGCTGAAATTCGAGTGGGAAGGCCAGATCATCACCATCTGTGGTGAAGAAGACATCTTTGTTAGCCATCTGGCTACGTATAAGTATATTGAGATGGATGGAGAGATCCATGAAACCATGAGCCAGGGGTTTGAGGCCCTGAACATTAATGAAGCATCTGCTGTACTAGGAACCTCCATGACATCTTATCAACAAGCCAGGAAGGTTGTTAAAGAGGGGACTGCCCAAGGCCGGGGCAAGTTGTTGCCCGTGGAGAAGAAGGAAGACAGATTTGGGTTGGGTTACAAACCAACTCAACAAGATCAATCAGAGGCTGATAAGAAGCCCAGTTTTGTCAGCGGGGGAATGCTCACCCCGGATGCAGTGAACAACTTGGAAGACGAGGATGAAAGCGACCGCAACCTGGAGAGCTGGATACGTCCAAGGATCCCGGGGAGCCAAGTCCTTAACTGGTCTTCCCAGGAAATTATAAGGGTTACTCCTGCAGAGTAATTATTATTTCCTGTATTTTTAAGCATGCATCAAGTCTTTCATCTTGCCCAAGATGACAAGACTCATTTTGTAATCGGGCCATCTTGTAATTTTGTGCAAACAGATCAATCAATGAATATCGGACATCTTTTGCAAATGAGTCTTTTTCTTTTCCGCTCACTGTTTTTCATTTTTCTTTTTGTACAAAAATAAAATGGCAATGTTTTCCCAAATGATAAACTTCATTTCACTTTTTTCTAAACAAGATTAAAATCAATCACTAAAATGAACAATCTAAACCCTTGCAGAAAGTGCCTTCCAGACTGCACCGACAACAACACTGCTATGACTTCGTATGACTTTGACAATCCGACCAATCAAGCTGATGAAGGGGTTGAAGAAGATTATGAGCTTCCTGAAGAGCTAGCCAGGTTGTTAAGGCAAGAGGAGAAGGTTATCACTCCTCATCAGGAGGAGGTGGAAACGATTAATCTTGGTACGGAGGAAGATGTGAAAGAAGTTAAGATCGGGGCCTGCCTACAAGACTCAGTGAAAGAACAACTGATTGATATGCTTCGAGAGTATGTGGATGTGTTTGCTTGGTCTTATCAGGATATGCCAGGGTTGGACACCGATATCGTCATGCACAAGCTGCCTTTGAAAGGAGACTGCCCGCCGGTAAAGCAGAAGTTGTGCCGTACTCGCCCAGATATGGCAATGAAGATAAAGGAAGAGGTGCAAGAGTAGTGGGACGCCGGGTTCCTTGCTGTAACTAGTTATCCGCCGTGGGTCGCTAATATTGTACCTGTGCCTAAGAAAGACGGCAAGGTGAGGATGTGCGTGGACTACCGGGATCTGAACAGAGCCAGCCCGAAAGATGATTTCCCTTTACCTCACATTGATGTGTTGGTTGATAATACGACTCAGTTCTCGGTATTCTCCTTCATGGACGGATTTTCAGGATACAATCAGATCAAGATGTCACCTGAAGACATGGAGAAGACAACTTTCATCACGCCCTGGGGCACGTTCTGTTATAAGGTGATGCCATTCGGACTGAAGAATGCTGGTGCAACCTATCAACGGGCTATGGTAACATTATTCCACGACATGATCCATAAAGAAATCGAATGTTATGTGGATGACATGATTGCCAAGTCCCTCACAGAAGAAGACCACCTGGTAAATCTGTTGAAGTTATTCAAGCATCTGAGGAAGTACCAACTGAAGTTAAACCCCAACAAGTGCACATTTGGGGTGCGATCTGGTAAGTTGCTGGGATTTATTGTAAGTGAAAAAGGGATTGAAGTTGACCCTGATAAAGTTAAAGCCATTCAAGAAATGCCTGCACCGAAGTCGGAAAAAGAAGTTCGGGGGTTTCTAGGTAGATTGAACTACATCTCAAGGTTCATATCTCACCTTACTGCAACCTGTGAACCCTTGTTCAAGCTGTTAAGAAAGGAACAAACGGTCAGGTGGAATGAAGACTGCCAGAGGGCTTTTGACAAGATCAAGGAATACTTACAAGAGCCTCCAATCCTTATGCCTCCAGTGGAAGGAAGACCTCTAATCATGTACTTGACAGTACTAGAAGAGTCAATGGGGTGTGTGCTGGGCCAGCATGACGAGTCTGGTCGAAAAGAGTATGCAATTTACTACCTAAGAAAAAAGTTTACCGACTGTGAACAACGTTATTCACTGCTCGAGAAAACTTGCTGTGCTTTAGCGTGGGCTGCTCGCCGACTGAGACAGTATATGTTGACCCACACTACTTTATTGATCTCAAAGATGGATCCAGTTAAGTACATTTTTGAGAAGCCAGCACTTACCGGACGGGTTGCAAGATGGCAAATGATCCTCACAGAATACGACATTCAGTACACATCTCAGAAAGCCATCAAAGGCAGTGTATTGTCTGAATATCTTGCTGAGCAACCTATTGATGATTACCAGCCTATGAGATTTGACTTCCCTGATGAAGACATCATGTTCATAAAAGCAAAAGATCATGAAGAGCCTGTTCACACTGAAGGGCCTGACCCGGAAGAAGAATGGACTATGATGTTTGATGGGGCTGTTAAAATGAATGGTCGTGGTGTTGGCGCAGTACTCATTACACCTAAGGGAGTTCACATGCCTTTCTCGGAAAAACTCACCTTTAACTGCACTAACAACGAAGCTGAATACGAAGCTTGTATTATGGGTCTTGAGGAAGCCATTGACCTCAGGATCAAGACTTTGACTGTATTCGGAGATTCAGCTCTGGTGATTAATCAAACCAATGGCAAATGGTACACACACCAAGATCATCTGATACCTTATCGGGATTATACAAGGAGGTTATTGACTTTCTTCACAACGGTCAAGCTTGAGTATATCCCTCGGGACGAGAATCAGTTTGCAGATGCTCTTGCTACCATTTCATCCATATTCAAAGTTCAAGTTGCCAACTTTGTGCCTCGGATTTCAGTGTCCAGACTTGACAGACCAACGTATGTATTTGCAGCAGATGTTGCCAAAGATGATAAGCCTTGGTTCCATGACATTAAATGCTTCTTGGAGGATCAAACATACCCACCTGGGGCATCTTCCAATGATAAGAAGACTCTAAGAAGGCTTGCTGGTAGTTTCTTTCTGAACACTGATGGTTCCCTGTACAAGAGAAACTTTGATATGGTACTTCTCCGGTGCGTTGATAGGACAGAAGCGGACTTGTTAATGCACGGAGTGCACGAAGGATCCCTTGGTACCCATGCAGGAGGGCATGCCATGGCCAAGAAGTTGCTAAGATCAGGTTATTACTGGATCACAATGGATGCCGACTGTTGTGCTTATGCCAGGAAGTGCCATAAATGCCAGATTTATGCGGATAAAGTGCATGTGCCTCCGAATCCTCTGAACGTGATGTCTTCACCCTGGCCTTTTGTTATGTGGGGCATTGATATGATTGGCAAGATTGAACCGACTGCTTCAAATGGCCACAGATTCATCCTGGTAGCCATTGACTATTTTACCAAGTGGGTTGAAGCAGCTTCCTATGCAAATGTTACAAGGCAAGTGGTAGCCCGATTTCTGAAGAGAGACATCATCTGCCGATATGGAGTGCCCGAGCGAATCATTACGGACAATGGTTCCAACTTGAACAACAAAATGATGGCAGAGCTATGCCGGGACTTCAAGATCCAACACCACAATTCTTCTCCTTACAGGCCAAAGATGAATGGCGCTGTTGAGGCAGCTAATAAGAATATCAAGAAGATTGTGCAGAAGATGGTAGTCACCTATAAAGATTGGCATGAAATGCTACCGTTCGCCTTGCATGGGTACCGTACGTCAATCAGAACATCCACCAGGGTAACACCGTATCAACTTGTGTATGGTATGGAGGCAGTCCTGCCTGTTGAAGTTGAATTACCCTCCCTACGGGTGCTGATGGATGTTAAGCTGAACGAAGCAGAATGGGTCCGATCCCGATACGAACAATTGAGTCTGATTGAAGAAAAGAGATTAGCTGCAATCTGTCATGGGCAGTTGTATCAGAAAAGAATGAAGAAAGCCTTCGATCAGAAAGTTTGGCTCCGAGAGTACCAAGTAGGAGATCTTGTGCTGAAAAGACTCCTCCCTCCTCATACAGACCACAGGGGCAAGTGGACTCCGAACTATGAAGGACCATTTGTAGTAAAGAAAGTTTTCTCTGGTGGAGCACTGATGCTCAGCACTATGGATGGGGAAGACTTCCCGTCCCCTGTGAATTCAGATGCAGTTAAAAAATACTTCGCATAAAATGACCCGCTGGACATAAAAACAGAATGTAAGTCCAGGCAAAAATAGGGCATCCCGGCGAGTCAAAAACAGAATAAAAGACTCGGGCAAAAATAAGGGAAATAAACAAAAAATGTACATCCGCTGAGTTGAAAATCCGCATTGGACAACTCAGGAAAAAAAGGGTATCCCGATGGATTGAAAACCCGAAAGGGCGATTCATGCAAAATAAGGGAATAAGCGAACAACTGCATTCTGAATTCGTCTGTATCACTTACGACACGGTAAGCTCCGAAAGGTTCAAGCTTCATTCAGAATCAACCTTCTTCAGGAAGCAAGACGAGAAAAACGTCAAATGTCATACGAGTCATAGCAAAAAGGAAGCTCCTTGAAGCGTCGTCAACATTGCCAACATCCTGTTTCTCAATTTGTAACGATCTCCTCATTTTAGGGGATTTGTTTCTTTGACTGCATCTTGCCAATTCAGGGCACATGAATTAATAAAATCAAATTTTCAGTCATGTTTCGTCTCGTATATTTTATTTTTGTTTGCAAAAATGTCTGATATCCTTCAGATACTGATTGCATTAAATACAGATGCTTCTCTTAAAATACGTGCTTGCAGGAAATGTACTCACTCCCGGGAGTGTCTGGACTCTTATGATGGAATCCGGTAAGGGATACCTCGGGATTACTTGTGCGTTTCTCTGTCTTTTCAGGATTTGCTGGTATTCAAAGCACAGCATGGGGCATGGAAACTTCACCCCAACAGGATGGCAAATCATTATCTACTCAGTCTTAGCACCGGAGGTGCTTTCTCCCCAGCTGAGTTGCCATTCGTTATTCCTCCTCAGCCAAGTACAAAAGTCAGGAAACCATCTCCCCGCAGAGTGTCAACCTCTACCCGGAAGATAAACGCGCGAAGGAATCACAACAGAGTGAAGAAAACTTCTACAAACCCCAGCTGGGTCCCTCATTACAAGGATAGGTCTATCAGTAACCTATTCCCCAAGCAGAGTCATACTTGTCAGATCTACCAATGATCCTATCCCCAGCTGGGATGTCCACTTCAAGCAGATCAGCCAGAGATCTTCGCAGCAGTGGGATCCGAATCCCGGATCGGTATCTTTGCATAACCATAGCATTCGCATCATATTCTCCCCACAGAGCGTAGCATTCCGTCTAATACGGAGCATTACGGCAAAAATCAAACATATTGCATAATCATAAGCCATGATCTGAATCAAACACTTGTGAGTACCGACAACCCGTCAAAGATATACAGAGAAACTCCCCAAATTCCCCGACAGAAAGCTAAGGCATTTGCCCTACACTCATAAATGCCAATGCACACTCCTTTTGACACCCGTCCGTGTCATCATTCCCCAGTAAAGTCGCCCGAGCATTCTTTACAAACAGACACTTACAAATGCAGATACTTCCTGACACCCGTCCATGTCATATCCCCAGTAGAAAGCCGAAACGTCCTCTTTGCACTCACAGATACATATATCTATACAATTCCTTGACACTCGTCCGTGTCACGCTCCCCAGCAAGTTAAACACTCGTCGGTACACCACTCATACTTATTACTCCTACAGAAACTCGTCCGTATCTTGTAGGTACCACTTATGTCCCCTTAGATGCAACACTCGTCCGTGTTCTTTGTTAACCAGTTGGTACTCGTCTGTATCATCATCTCAGAACATGCGTCAAGCGTCTGTTTCTACTTGATACTCGTCCGTATCTTGGTCTTAAGGATGCTCGTCCGCATCTTTAATCCATATACGTGTCAAACACTTATGTCTTCTTGAATTTAGACACTCGTCTGTGTCTACTATTCCCCAGAAGAGTCCCCGCAGAATCATTACTCGTCCGTGTTCTTTGTTAACCAGTTGATACTCGTCCGTACATTATCTCTGAACATGTGTCAGCTTGTGTTTCTACCTGATACTCGTCCGTATCATAGTCTTAAGGATGCTCGTCCGCATCTTTAGTCTATACATAGTGCCAAAACACTTATACCTTTCATTTTCTTGGATATAAACACTCGTCCGTGTTTACTTTTCCCCAGCGAAGCCCTCAACAAAACTTGTTAAACTATTTCTTTTCTATCTGATATTCGTCCTATGTCATGATACCTTTTCGGCAGCCGTACCCTGCCAGGTGATCGTCCTTCACCTTTGGATGACCGTCCCTCATCCTTTCCCCAGCGGAGTCTCTATTCATTAGACCCCTTTTCTATCCGGCATTCGTCCTATGTCGCGATACTCTCAGCAGCCGTCCCTTGCTAGGTGATCGTCCTTCACCTCTTGATGATCGTCCTTCATCACTTTATCCGGTGGCCGTCCCCATCGTTGATCTTGTTATCTGACATTCATCCTATGTCATGATAAACCCTGAGAGCAGCCGTACCCTGCTAGGTGATCGTCCTTCACCTCTTGATGATCGTCCTTCATCATGCTTATCCGATGGCCGTCCCCATCGTCGACCTTTTCGTCCGATATTCGTCTTATGTCGTGATGCCATCGGCAGCCGTACCCTGCCAGGTGATCGTCCTTCACCTTAGATGACCGTCCCTCATCTTATCCCCAACAGAGCAGCCGTCCCCTGCTAGGTGATCGTCTTTCACCTTTGATGACCGTACCTCATCATTTTATTTCATTTACCTCTAATCCCCCAGAAAGTCTTATAGCTTTGCTTGATGGCCGTCCCCATCACTATCTCTCATATCCCCAGCTTGTCGGCCGTCCCCGTCACTGCTGTATTTCCCGCATCTTCCCTAGCATGTCAGTTGTCCCAGTCATCGTTGTATCCCCAGCAGTCGTCCTCTGCTCGACGGTCGTCCTCCGTCACCCGCACTTTATAATATACTTTATTTTCTTTTACAATCTATATCCCTTTTCTTCTTCATTCTGTGAGTGCAAATTTTGGACTGTCTTTGATATTCAACCACAAGTTATCTTGTTTGCCTGTTAAGCTGTTGCTTACATCCTGCACAGCTAACTCATGCTTGAATAGGGGCAGCTGTAAACACCCCAAATTTTCCCTCACCCATTCACACCATGGCTTGTGATACCTTCATATGCATAAGTTCAATCATACCATCTCATATTGCATTTTTGATTCACTGCATTGATTCAAAGTCATCTGCATCTAGGGTTTGTGATCTGAGCAATCCAAGAGCTTCTTGAGCCACTCCAAAGGTCATCAATCACTTCAAAGGGGTCCATGTATGTTCAAGAATCATATGATATCTTCACAAAGTCAAGGAAGTCAAAAAATCACAAGAACTGAGAAAGGCATGGAAGCAGAGTCAGGTTTGACTGCACAGATGACCTAGAATTAGGGTTTTGGTTTCAGAGGCCATAACTTCAAAATTTTTGGTCATTCTTGTTTCTATTGGTCTCTATATGTTATAAGGATCATGCATATCAAGTTTCATGAATAAATCCCATGGGGAAGGCATCCAATCAAGAGTTGACTTCTTGAGCAAGTCAGTGCAAAATCAGGGCATCTGAGGCCCCCATTGACCCAACCAAAGGGTGTTCTTCATCATTTTGATTGTGTATGATCTTTATTTGATCATAGAAGATGTTATAAGTTCACAAAATTGAATAATCTCAAGCCATTTGCAAAGTTGACTTTTTGGGAAAATGACTTGTAATGGAAATTTGCCAGTTTGGGAAACTTTTTCAACCCTTGCTTTTTGATTCAAAAATGCCTCAAATGAGAAAACTTTGGTCATGAAAGTTGTAGAATGGATCATTCCCTTTTCAAAAATTACAAGAACTTGTTCTAATTCATTTTGGATCAAAAGTTATGGCTTGTCAAAGTTGGGAAAAATCACATAATTTCAAGTTTTCTACCAAAGAGGCAAAGTTGCAAAACCACTTGCCAAGACAAATTGTGCTATCAAATGGACTTCTAATCTTCATACAAACATAAACCAATGTCTAAAAATCAGTTTGGCCCAAATAATTTTCCATTTCTATGCCTTGATTTTCACATAGCCATAAGTCATTTTTCATGAAAGTGCAAAGAGGGATTTCTTGCAAATTGGTTCTCAAAGGGTTTGTTTGACCTCTAGCTGGTTTCAATACATTGCCATGACTTCATGAGGCATCACACACCAAAATTCAGCAAAGTTTTCTCTCATGTACATAGCCAAAAGTCATGAAATGTCACAAGTTGTCAAATTGCAAAAACCCTTCCAACTCATGATCCAAATGCAGCAGCCTCTCATGAACCATCCAAGGGCCATCCTTGACTCAAGCTGAGGCAGGACAAGCCTCTAGATTGCCTCTGACCCGAGCCATGCCTAAGGTATACCATATCTTGACTTTTTTCACAAAGGCCCATACCAATCCCATAGTGACACACCAACTCTCTGCCCAACAGAGCATGATATGTGGACATCAAGCAATCCAAAAAGAGACCACACACAAGCTGAACACTCCCACTTTCTTGCATCCACAAAATTCTGTCAAAAACTCTTCCTCTTCGAATTTCCTTACACAGACATGAAACCTCAGTTCTTTCTTCACCAGTGAACTACAAATCCTCCATGGAACAAAAACCCACCATTAAAACAGCCTGAAACCCCCTAGAACACAACTGTAAAATCTGCTACACCAGAACTCATCTTCACAAATCAGCCATCAACAAAAGTTTTGAAGCATTCCATTGAGCTCAGGAGGTTTAGGAGAGGTGGTTTGCACAAAGGAAAGGCTCAGAAAGCTCATTTTTGAAGGTCTCCATCTCAGGTATAGCTCAAGAACTTTTTTCTCAGAACTCCATTTTCTTGTTGCAAATTGAATCTACATGTTGCACTGATCATCTGGATGTATTTAGATTTGAAAATAAGTAAGAGATGACCATTTCATGTCACTCTGAAAGTTTGCTCGTGTTTCGTATTTTCCTTCGATTCAGGCTTGTTAATGAAAATAAATGATTTTTGAAAGAGGGGTTAGGTTTAGATTGGGGAGAGGATCATTTCTGTGGAAGAAATTGCTTGTTTAGTAACCTGTAGCGAAATCTAGGGTTTTGGTTCGCCGGAGAAGACGACCGGAAGTCTTCTCCGGCCACCTGAAAATCATTAGCCCTAATCTGTGTCATTAATGAGAGTTTGAATGTGGAGCGTAGGATGGTTTGACCAGGGTTGACCCGCGCGTGTTTGAA
This sequence comes from Lathyrus aphaca, assembly GCA_963966055.1. Classification (NCBI taxonomy): domain Eukaryota; kingdom Viridiplantae; phylum Streptophyta; class Magnoliopsida; order Fabales; family Fabaceae; genus Lathyrus; species Lathyrus aphaca. Next base: position 270,282,813 of record OZ014522.1, read on the forward strand.
TGGCCAGGATGCGTCATTAGAAACCCTAATCCTCAATTAACTTAATTAATTCAGTTTAATTAATTGTAAAACCAGAATTAGCCAGGTTTGAACTTGGGCCATTGGATGTGGCGCCAAGTCAACCTTTCCCAGCCCAGAATCAATCTGGTTCGTCCATTGAGCATACTTCTCATTATTTTAATTTTTATTTTCATTTTATTTGATTTATTTTGTACATTTAATTTAAAATAGCAAAAAACCTTTAAAAATTCTGAAATTTTTTGTCAAAGATTTAATTAATTTTCAGAACACAAAAATATTTTTATTTTTATTTTTTGCATTAAAAATTATTTTTAAATCATTTAAAAGTTTATTTTTAATTAGTTAATGAAAATTAATTAATTAAAAATACTTTTAGGTATTTAAAAATCACAAAAAAATTCACATAGCATTTGAAAACATTTAGAAACATTGTCCAACTCTCAAACCAAATTTCTTTTCTGATCTTGATGCCTTTTGATAATTTTCTTTGGAATTAATTTCATTTCAAGGCAATATTGTGTTTCAAACTTCAAAAATTCATTCCTGCCTAACCATTGAGAGTTGGACAATGATTCTTTTTGCATTGCATCTTGCATAACATGTAGTTTATAGGATAAAATTGGCATGATTTGATCTTGCATTTTCAATTTGTTTGGAATTTTTCTTGACAAGGTACCTTAAAACCCTAGCAATCTTAGAAAATTCATAACTCTCACTAGGTTAAGAATTGGAACCTCTCCTTTGGGCAGTGAGTTTGTATAGGTTTAGGGTATCTTTGATTGCATTTTCAAATTTTTATCATGTCTCTTGCTTCTGGTTTTGGATTTTTGCTTTGTGTGTTGATCATGAACCCTAATTTATGCCTTCCTTTGCATTCATCTTCCACTTACATGCATACCATGACTTGCCATGACATTTTGTGCATTCGTTTGATTCATAAAACATCTTAGGACATATTAGAATCATGTTTGATCATTGCATCTTTCATTTGCCATGTTGTATGTCATTTGCATTCCATAACTTTTCATGAACATCCATGTTTCAAAGCATGCTTCTCTTGCATCCATATGTTTGTATGATCATTCTAATGCCTTGCCTCATGTTTGCATCATCTCTTAGCATCATTAACATCATACTCATGCTTCTGGTTTTTGTTTGCATCATCACATTTCATCTCATTTGCATTACATTTCATTTCTTTTGCTAACTTTTCAGGTGGTAAGTTACTTTGAGAAGTGAATTTGCCTTCACTTCTCACTTCCTCTTTTCATCTCTTTCATATTTCATTTGCTGCATTTTGTATGTGTTTGGGTTTGAGCTTGCTCATTCTTGTTCATCTTACTTTCTTTCTTCAAGCAACTTGTCTTCTTAAGTGAAGCAAGTTGTTTTGCTTCTCTTTGCTCTTTCCATCTGCTCCCTTCCTTGGTGGTTCTTTGAAGATTTCTTTCTTAAACCTCATAAACCCTACGAACAACCAAGCATGACAATAATTAGGGTTTTATTAGTCCCCCCATTAGTTTTACCTTTGTGTCATCATTGAGTCTTCTCTTCTCACCTCATAATCAAGGACTAAACCTTAAAGGTTTTAAGGCTTTGTGATTAAGCTTATGCCTGCATCCTTCTATTAGGATGGAGTGTATAACTTTAATCTTAAGTGTTAAACCCTTAATGTTGTTTAATCCCTTAACCAATTCACTTAATAATCATCAAGACAATAAGCTTGTAACTTGGGCCTTGCATTAGGGTTCTAATTCTTCCTTAATTGGTTAAGAAGGACTAACCCTAGTGTTAATGGACAAGTCCCCCTCAAGTTGTCTTACAAATCATAAAACTCATTTCTTAATCATACCATTAACTAAAATCCATCTAATAAAGGATTTGTTTTGTCATGAGGTTAATCCCTAATCATGGATTAAGTTGAGGAGTCTTTCTCAGCTTAAATGCTTTCATCTATTATCCTTCTATTAGGATGGTGTAATGGGTCCATTTAATCCTTGATTATGGCTTAAACTCATTACTTAACACTAAACAAAAACAACAAAAACATCTAAATAATCACAAGTAGGTTAATGATCTTAATCCTACTCCAGGGTGATTAAGTGTGAGATGCTGACTTCACACTTAAAGTATTCTCATTACCCCTAATCAGAGGGAAGATGTGATGAGTTTACTAACCCATTGGTTTAGACTTAAGCTCATTAACTTATGACAAACATCCAAAAAGAAATAAAAGACTGAAAACTCAAAAACAAACAATAATCGTCTCCTCCGGGATTCTTTTCTCATCTCACTCACTCACAAACGAGAACTAGCTTCTTCCGTCTAATGCAAGACAATTTGCACCTGAGCCAGACAGGTCATACACTTGAGCATAGACAAGCAAGCAATTCACAAGTCAATTTACCTTTCAGTCTCTTTGAGTCGAACTACGGTGTTCTGACTTCCTCATTGCACGAGAGGATACGTAGGCATAACTTAACAGTTATCGAACAAAAGTCTTTGTATATTCCCCCTCTTTCAGCTTTATTCTTTAAGCCTCATAGTCTTGAGCATTTCACTCCTGTCCTTACACTGGCACTTCACATACTACACTTCACTTTCTTTTTACACTGACACTTGCATTCTTTTCCAGCTTTGATACACAAATTGCACTGACACTATCCCTCTAAAACACAAATATTTTAAGCGTGGATCCCGCCGAGTACGGCGGACAATCTGGGTGCTAATACCTTCCCAGGTTGTAACCAACCCCCTTTCTCAGTCTCTCTGGTTCGCAACCGTCTTATCCATATCCTTCCAGGTCTATGCAGCATTACCTTTCCTCCGGGATAAAAATGCCTAGCTGGCGACTCTTTCTTTCTCTTGAGTTCACTCCTGTGTGTTCTCATCCCCCCTTTCGCCGACCGTTCGCATCTGTACCCCTTCTGACCTGAGGTGTCATTTTGGTGGGAGCGACACTCCAGTAGAAGGAAAACCTCTAATAATGTATCTGACAGTATTAGAAGGATCAATGGGGTGTGTGTTGGGCCAGCATGACGAGTCTGGTCGAAAAGAGTATGCTATATACTACCTAAGAAAAACGTTTACCGACTGTGAACAACGTTATTCACTGCTCGAGAAAACTTGATGTGCTTTAGCGTGGGCTGCTCGCCGACTAAGGCAATATATGTTGACCCACACTACCTTGTTGATATCAAAGATGGATCCAGTCAAGTACATATTTGAAAAGCCAGCACTTACCGGAAGGGTTGCAAGATGGCAAATGATTCTAACAGAGTATGACATTCAGTACACATCTCAAAAATCCATAAAGGGTAGTGTACTGTCTGACTATCTAGCTGAAGACATCATGTTCCTGAAAGCAAAAGATCATGAAGAGCCTGTTCACACTGAAGGGCCTGACCCAGAAGAAGAATGGACAATGATGTTTGATGGGGCTGTCAACATAAATCGTCGAGGAGTTGGTGCGGTGCTCATTACACCTAAAGGAGTTCACATGCCTTTCTCGGCAAAACTCACATTTGCATGCACTAACAACAAAGTTGAATACGAAGCCTGTATCATGGGTCTTGAGTAAGCCATTGACCTCAGTGTCGTACCTCGAAAAATACGATCCTCGCGAACGCGGTCGCGGCATGGCTGACATGAGATTCGCCACCTAATTTTGTTTATTCCCGAAGAGGTAAATGGTAAATATAGATAAAACCACCAAGAAGGGATAAAACAAGGTCATTGCAAACCATTGTCGGGGTTCGGAAGTCGGTTATGTAGGAGGAAGATATTAGCACCTCCTACATCCATCGTACTCAATGGGAACCATCTAGGTTGTCACGCGTGAAGGGATGTCTATACTTATGATTACTTGTTGAACTAAGGGGTTTGTTAACCCTAGGGGCTCGGCAAGGATTGAGATCCTCGTGCCTACGTATTCCCTTGTGCAATGGGAAAGTCAGAGCTTCGTAGTTCGGCCTAAGATGGGTATTCGTTGTTGATTTTATTACCTTTCTTCGATGAAAGTATTTAAGAGTCCATTTGCACTAAAGACTATGTGCAAACACCCCAAATTTTCCTTCACTCATTTCACCATGGTTTATGATCTTTTCATTTGCATAAGTTCAATCATATCATCTCATATTACATCTTTGCTTCACTGCATTGGTTCAAAGTCATCTGCATGTAGGGTTTGTGATCTGAGCAGTTCATGAGCCATCTGAGCCACTCCAAAGGTCATCAATCATCTCAATAGGGTCCATGTATGTTCAAGCATCATATTATATCCCCCCAAGATCAAGGAAGACAGAAAATCACAAGAACTGAGAAAGGCATGGAAGCAGAGCCAAGCTTGACTGCACAGATGACCTAAAATTAGGGTTTTGGTTTCAGAGGCCATAACTCCAAATTTTTTGGTCATTCTTGTTTCTATTGTTCTCTATGTGTTATAAGGATCACACATACCAATTTTCATGAAGAAATTCAATGGGGAAGGCATCTGATCAATATATGACTTCTTGAGCAAGTCAGTGCAAAACCAGGGCATCTGAGGCCCCCATCATCCAACCAAAGGGTCTTCTCCATAATTTTGGGTGTATATGATCTTTATTTGATCTTAGAAGAAGTTATAAGTTCACAAAATTAAAGAATTTCAAGCCATTTGCAAAGTTGCCATTTTGGGAAAGTGACTTGTAATGAAAACTTGCCATTTTGGGAAAGTTTTTCAACCTCCTCTTTTTGATTCAAAAATGCTTCAAATGAAAAAATTTTGGTCATGAAAGTTGTATATTGGATCATTCCCTTTCCAAAAAGTACAAGAACTTGATCTAATTCATCATAGAACTCAAGATATGGCCTTGCAAAGTTGAGAAAAATCACAAAATTTCACTTATGTTACAAAGAGGGAAACTTGCAAAAACTCATGTCAAACCAATATTTGACCTCTAATTGACTTCTAACCATTACACAAACATCATACATGACCTATAATTCAGAATTTCCCAAAGAAATCTCAAGTTTCATGCCTTGATCATCAAGTATTTCAAAAAGGGCCAAAACCTTCACAAATTGCAAAACCACCCACAAACTTCATTCAACTTGATATTTTGCCTCAATCTGAATTCCATGGCTGCCCATGAATCAAGCTGCGCCAGACACCCCCTTGTCCTCAGTCTACCATGAGCCCATACCTCCAAGTACAACTTTCTTGACTTTTTGCAAAATGAGCCATACCAATCACACTGCTCCACAACAGCTCTCTGCCCAATCAGAACATGTTATGTGGACCTTAAGCAAGCCATTTCATACAACAACACAACCTGAATCCTCCCATAACTCAGCATTCACAAAAACTCCCTCTTGTGCATTTTTCTTCAAAACTCAGCATTCAAGTCACAAATCTTCAAACAAACTTCATAGAACAACTCACCATGATCCACTGATCATTTCCCAACCATCACCTTGCCCTGAAACCCCCCATATCAAAAACACGATTTCTCTCCCCTTTTGAACTGAACTGAATCAATCTCATAAACCAGCCATAAGAAATTCAATCCAAGCATTGCAAACTTCTCAGGAGGTTCATTAAAGGCATCTTGGGCCAAAGAAGCAGCCAAAAAGCTCTAGGGTTGAAAGCTTCACCTCAGGTAGCTATGCGAATTCATTTTTCCATAAGCTTCATTTTAAGTTTCTAAATGCTTAAGCTTGCTCCCCTGAACACACTGAACTTGAAATTTTTGAAAATGGTTGAGAATTGAGTCTGTATCGAAGCTCTGGAATTTTTCCAGATTTTGTGTTTTGATCCATATCTTGAGTTTTAGGTTGTGAAAATTTGTTTTGATGATTGATTCATGTTCAGGATGATTAGGAGATACGATCTGGAGCTTTAGAGCTCTTGATTTTGCCTAGAGAAGAAGTTAGCTCTTTGGATTCGCTGGAGAAGATGATCGGAACCACTGTTCCGGTCATCTGAAAGTAATTAGATTAGGGTTAGGGTTTAGGCCAGTTTGAATGAGAGCCATTGGATCCTCCTTCCCGCGTGCAAATAACTGAAGGAAAATTGCGATCTAAACGCAGCGGAAAACAAAAATTTTCCTTTAGTGATCCTTACGAATGAGCATGGTCAGTGATAGAATCGTTACCTCTTTGTGGCGATTCAGATCTTTGATGCAGCGATCACAAGCGTTGATGAAGTGCAACGCCTCTACTCAGTCCACACGAACAGGTTCCGGTCACAGTCCTAGCTGCTTACGAACGGAATTATTTGAGTGAGAATCAAAAACGAAATTGCATCAAGTAAAAGCTTCATCACAAGGGTTCCTTTTATAGACTCTCTTGTGGGCTGCGGGCTAAAAGCCCAATTCACATGATCCATAATAATATTATATATTATTATAATAACTATTATTATAATAAATATATTTATTTTATTATTATTTTATAACCATTATAAAATAACAATAATTATTATTATATTATCCGAATTTCTATTTTTCACTTAAGTGCACCGTACCTTACGGTGTTCCTTTGATTTCTCTATCTCTCATCAAACTGTCCTTATGTGTGTGACCCTGTAGGATTTCGTAATGTTGGTAATTATATTAAATTATATATTTAACATAATAAACAGTGAGCGGTATCTAGCAACACATCACTGCTACCCAAGTCACGAAAATGTCATGTGATCTGACAAAACCTTTTTCGTGATAATATATGTTTGTACAATTACCCTTTTGCCCCTATGTCTATATTGAACACAAGGCATACACTGTGTCATCCTTGTCCAGTTCAATATTGGGCCCTTAGACATTTCTCCTGTTATGCAGGATTGGCAAATTCCATCTAGGACACTCATGTCCCTCAGCATGCTTCGTGGAGTGCCCATCAACTGTCTTTATGATCATCCAGTTACGGATAATGTTTGATCAGCAATAAAGCACCCGACTCTACATCTAGGGTCCATAGTGGTTTCAGGTCGAAGGGTGGTAATACACCATTATCACCATGAGAATAACTTATGACACATTGCATAACATACTATGTAGTATTCTCATAGCGGGTCAATCTGGTATAAATATTACTCCTAATATTTATACCTATGTCAAGACTTGATAACTCTTTATCCATGATCCATGAGATGTGATCATCAGTCTATCTTCATAATAGTCTCAATGCTTTAATGTTATCCCACTTTGCAATAAAGCTTGACTACGGATATTTTAAGAATAATGTCTTTATGTTTAATGGGATCTCATGATTAAGTCACACTTAACATTTCATTAAACAGACTAACTATTCTAGGGACTTTATTATTCTGAAAGACAAACATAATAAAGAAATGCCTTTTATTATTAAACAAATAATCCGATACAAGTACCAAAAAGTATTGGCCTCTAGGGCTTACACCAACAATCTCCCACTAGCACTAGAGCCAATTAGGCATACCCTTAATACCCATAGATCTAGTATGACCATCATGCTTCTGTTGCGCAAGAGGCTTTGTTAATGGGTCAGCGATATTGTCAAGTGTAGGTACTCTGCATATCTTCACATCTCCCCGATCGATTATCTCTCGAATGAGGTGATAACGCCTAAGTATGTGTTTGGATCGTTGGTGAGATCTAGGCTCCTTAGCTTGTGCGATAGCACCATTGTTATCACAATATAAACCAATGGGATCCACGATGCTAGGGACTATGCCAAGTTCACTAATGAACTTCTTGATCCAAACAGCTTCCTTTGCTGCATTTGAGGCAGCAATATACTCGGCCTCAGTTGTAGAATCAGCAACTGTTTCCTGCTTTGAACTTTTCCAGCTCACAGCGCCACCATTGAGACAGAACACATAACCAGATTGTGATTTAAAATCATCCTTATCTGTCTGGAAGCTAGCATCAGTGTAACCAATTACATCAAGCTCTTCCTGACCTCCATATATCAAGAATGAATCCTTAGTCCTTCTCAAGTACTTAAGGATATTCTTGACAGCTACCCAGTGAGCATCACCGGGATCATATTGGTACCTACTCGTTGCACTTAATGCATACGAGACATCTGGTCGAGTACATAACATGGCATACATGATAGATCCTATTGCAGATGCATATGGAATCTTATTCATGCGATCCCTTTCTTCCTTAGTTGAAGGGGATTGTGTTTTTGATAAACACAGACCATGTTGCATAGGTATGAATCCTTTCTTGGAATCATGCATATTAAAGCGTCTCAACACTTTATCTATGTATGTACTCTGACTTAGGCCAAGCAGTTTTTGTGATCTATCTCTATAGATCCTAATTCCTAATATATAGGCTGCTTCACCTAGGTCTTTCATAGAAAAACAATTCCCTAACCAAGTCTTCACTTGTTGCAAGGTAGGGACATCGTTTCCAATGAGTAATATGTCATCTACATATAATACCAGAAACACGATGATGCTCCCACTAACCTTCTTGTAGACACAAGGTTCATCTTCATTTTTGATGAATCCATATTGTTTTACGGTTTCATCAAAACGAAGATTCCAGCTTCTGGAAGCTTGCTTCAATCCATAGATTGATCGCTGTAACTTGCATATCTTTTGGGCATCTTGTGGTATGTCAAATCCTTCAGGTTGTGTCATGTACACATCCTCAAGAAGATTCCCATTAAGGAAAGCAGTTTTGACATCCATCTGCCATATTTCATAATCATGATATGCAGCGATGGCAAGTAAAATCCGAACAGATTTAAGCATTGCAACTGGTGAAAAGGTTTCATCATAGTCAACCCCATGAATTTGTTTATAGCCTTTTGCAACCAGTCTTGCTTTATAGGTATGTACCTTACCATCCATGTCAGTCTTCTTCTTGAAGACCCACTTGCATCCTATAGGGTTAACTCCTATAGGAGGTTCTACCAAGGTCCAAACCTGGTTTGTGTACATGGAATCCATTTCAGATTTCATGGCTTCTAGCCACTTCTCAGACTCAGGACCAGTTATGGCCTCTTTGTAGGTCACAGGCTCATCTTGATCCATGAGTAATACATCACCCTGATCACTTATGAGATATCCATATCTCTCAGGTTGGTGACGTGTCCTGCTTGACCTACGCTGGTCTTGTTCTACTTGAGCAGGTTGCTCTTCCACAACTACTTGTGTTTCCTGCTCTAGTTCCTCCATAGGTGTTTCAATGTTTTGTGATTCTTGAATTTCTTCAAGCTCTATTTTCCTCCCACTGTTTCCTTTGGAAATAAAATCCCTTTCCAGAAAGACTCCAGTTCGAGCGACAAACACTTTGCCCTCAGAAGGATTGTAGAAGTAATATCCTCTTGTTTCTTTAGGATACCCCATAAATAAGCATTTGTCAGATTTGGGCTCAAGCTTGGTTGAAATTTGTCGTTTGACGTAAACTTCGCAACCCCAAATCTTCATGTAAGACATATGTGGTTTCTTACCACTCCATATCTCATATGGTGTCTTATCAACCTTTTTGGATGGAACACGGTTAAGTGTGTAAGCTGCTGTTAATAATGCATGTCCCCAAAAGGAGTTTGGAAGATCGGCGTGACTCATCATGGATCGGACCATGTCTAACAAGGTTCGATTTCTTCTCTCAGATACACCATTCCATTGTGGTGTTCCAGGAGGAGTAAGTTGGGATAGAATCCCATACTCTTTTAGATGGTCATCAAATTCTAGGCTTAAATATTCACCGCCTCGATCTGATCGAAGAACTTTAATATTCTTCCCTAGTTGGTTTTGTACTTCATTCTTGAATTCCTTGAACTTTTCAAAGGACTCAGATTTGTGTTTCATTAAATACACATATCCGTATCTACTAAAGTCATCAGTGAAAGTGATGAAGTACTGAAAACCTCCTCTGGCTGGTATGTTCAGTGGTCCACATACATCAGTATGTATGAGTGCCAAAAGATCATTAGCCCTTTCACCTTTTCCTGTGAATGGGGACTTTGTCATCTTTCCAATTAAACAAGATCTGCATGTCTCATATGATTCATAATCAAAGAGTCCAAGAGTCCATCTTTATGGAGTTTGGAAATGCGTTTCTCATTTATGTGGCCTAATCGACAGTGCCAAAGGTAAGTTGGATTCAACTCATTAGGTTTCAACCTTTTAGTATTAATGTTATAAATTGGCATTTCAAGATCAAGGACATATAGTCCATTATTCATTTTTGCAGTAGCATAGAATATATCATTCAAATAAATGGAGCAACAATTGTTCTTTATTATGAATGAAAAACCAAACTTGTCCAAACAAGAAACGGAAATAATATTCCTGCTAATTGCAGGTACATAATAACAGTTCTCTAACTGAATTATTAAACCACTAGGTAAAGTTAAAACATAAGTTCCTACAGCTAAAGCAGCAACCTTTGCTCCATTGCCAACTCGTAGGTCAACTTCACCTTTTGCCAAATCTCTACTCCTTTTTAGCCCCTGCACATTAGTACAAATGTGAGAACCGCATCCAGTATCTAATACCCATGATGCAGAAGTAGATAAATTAATTTCAATAACAAAAATACCTGAATTTGAAGTCTCTACTCCATTTTTCTTATCTTCCAGGTACTTTGGGCAATTTCTCTTCCAATGTCCGGTCTTACCGCAATGGAAGCAAGTGCCCTCCTTTGCTATTCCTCCACTAGGCTTCAAAACAGGAGGAGTGGGTTTGGGTTTGGCAACTTCCTTGCCTTTCCCTCTACCACCCTGTTTGATGGGCCTCTTGTTCTGTTTCTTTCCATTACTGACCATCAGAATGGATTTCCCTTTTGTCTTCATATTCTGCTCAGCAGTTCTCAACATGCCTAGCATTTCTGGAAGACTTTTGTCCAAGTCATTCATATTGAAATTCAGGACAAACTGACTGAAGCTCTCTGGCAACGATTGCAAGATCAGATCAATCGCAAGTTCTTTTCCAAGGGGAAACCCTAATCTGTCAAGGTTCTCCACATACCCAATCATCTTGAGTACATGGGGACTTACAGGGGCTCCCTCAGCTAACTTGCTGTTAAAAAGGGACTTTGAAACCTGAAACCTCTCATTTCTTGCTTGCTCTTGATAAAGCATTTTCAGATGTCCGATCATATCGAACGCAGACATGTTCTCGTGTTGCTTTTGCAACTCAGAGTTCATGGTAGCAAGCATGAGGCAAGCGGTTTCATTGGCATCATCGAAATGCTTCTTATAAGCATCTTTTTCTGCCTTTGGTGCAGAACTAGGAGGTTCCTCCTCAGGAACTGGTGTCTCCAAGACATACAGCTTCTTATCGTGCTTGAGGACAATCCTCAGATTACGGTGCCAATCCAGGAAATTTGTCCCAGACAATTTTTCCTTATCTAGGATGGATCGCAAAATATTGTTCGATGTGTTTGTTGTCATGGTAATCTACAAGAGAAATATGAAAATATAAGTACCATTAAAACAACATATTTAATTAGGCCTTTAATCAAATATGCTCCCACTATTTTATTCAAAACAAATGACCCTCATCATTTGATTCGGAAAATCCCGTTGGAAGACTTTCTAGTGGGTCGAGATCCATGTTTCACTTTGTTTTAAGTCAGCGTTAGGCTGATTACACAAAACTAAGTTATTTAGGTAGGAACTCCTTCCAATTGTATCTCATACAACTCTCGAATATTTTCAATTGGGTGAATAACTCCTTATTCTGATCCATCACATGAATCATTCCCAATTCTTGCTTCTAAACATGTATAATCTTATTATAATTTGTTTAGTTAAGTTTGACCCATTGTTTTAGCAATTGGATATTACAATTATCCCATCACACCTTACTAATATAGAACATGCACCTCGCGTAGGCGAAACCTACAATGCTCGATACTAGTCTTGATGAGTGCTAAAAATTGGAAAGCATAAACTTAATATTTAATTTTGAGGGAATTTGTTATTAGTTTGATCTCACCGGCTTAACATGCAAAACGTCTCTCACATGCATCAACATACAATTACATGCATCAACATACATATAAAAAGATACAATTATGGCCCCTAACGCAATTGTTCTCTCGAGCCAATGAGAGAACCTAAGCTAACCTAATAACGATCTAAGCTTCTCCAAGCATGATCTCCAAGGTTATCCTCCTTTAATATTGAATACTTCCTTTTTCTTCATAACATAATATTACATTACATATAAGAAAACTCGTTTTACATACGAGGGAGTGAGATGAGAAAAGAAGTTACATAAAGAGATTGAGAGAGAGGCACGACTCGCAGGCCGTATTTAAAAATCCCCAAACAATAATAAAGGATAAACTAAGGCCATAACTGATCACCACAAATAAATAATAATAAACACACTTTTATTATTAGTTTAAAATTCCGATAATTAAATAAACTAAATTAAATTTCGGCTGATTGATCACACTTTGCAGACTTCATTGTATTTCACGTCGTTTCCTGCACAACTTTTGTGCATTTACAACCCCAACCGGAAAAGTCTGCGGCAATACAACACTTGTACTGCCATTAATCCTAATGCAACAATTTCATGCCGTCAAACACAACTCGATTGATAACTCAATATGATAGATCAACATGTCATTGCTTCACCATACTAACGTCGGATTCCGAAGCGAATGAAAATGATGATCTTTCAAAAGAATTACAATCCTTATTTGATTGAATGGATGAAATCAAAACAGTATATCCCATATACCATCTTTGCATCAGAATTTCTTATATCTTATATAAAAGTGATCGATCTAATTGTGTAACCTATGGATGATCAATGTATCGCACAACTTCACCATACTAATGTCGGTTTCTGAAGCATAATCAACATCAATCATCCAAATCGTACACAACAGATGCCAAATTTAATTAATTGTTTATTGTTAAATTCGTTCTGTGTTTTAATCGAATCAAATACAGAAAAAAAAAACGGAAATTTAACAGCTATCAGATCCATGGTTTCGTAAGTGGCTCTGATACCACTGAAGGAAAATTGCGATCTAAACGCAGCGGAAAACAAAAATTTTCCTTTAGTGATCCTTACGAATGAGCATGGTCAGTGATAGAATCGTTACCTCTTTGTGGCGATTCAGATCTTTGATGCAGCGATCACAAGCGTTGATGAAGTGCAACGCCTCTACTCAGTCCACACGAACAGGTTCCGGTCACAGTCCTAGCTGCTTACGAACGGAATTATTTGAGTGAGAATCAAAAACGAAATTGCATCAAGTAAAAGCTTCATCACAAGGGTTCCTTTTATAGACTCTCTTGTGGGCTGCGGGCTAAAAGCCCAATTCACATGATCCATAATAATATTATATATTATTATAATAACTATTATTATAATAAATATATTTATTTTATTATTATTTTATAACCATTATAAAATAACAATAATTATTATTATATTATCCGAATTTCTATTTTTCACTTAAGTGCACCGTACCTTACGGTGTTCCTTTGATTTCTCTATCTCTCATCAAACTGTCCTTATGTGTGTGACCCTGTAGGATTTCGTAATGTTGGTAATTATATTAAATTATATATTTAACATAATAAACAGTGAGCGGTATCTAGCAACACATCACTGCTACCCAAGTCACGAAAATGTCATGTGATCTGACAAAACCTTTTTCGTGATAATATATGTTTGTACAATTACCCTTTTGCCCCTATGTCTATATTGAACACAAGGCATACACTGTGTCATCCTTGTCCAGTTCAATATTGGGCCCTTAGACATTTCTCCTGTTATGCAGGATTGGCAAATTCCATCTAGGACACTCATGTCCCTCAGCATGCTTCGTGGAGTGCCCATCAACTGTCTTTATGATCATCCAGTTACGGATAATGTTTGATCAGCAATAAAGCACCCGACTCTACATCTAGGGTCCATAGTGGTTTCAGGTCGAAGGGTGGTAATACACCATTATCACCATGAGAATAACTTATGACACATTGCATAACATACTATGTAGTATTCTCATAGCGGGTCAATCTGGTATAAATATTACTCCTAATATTTATACCTATGTCAAGACTTGATAACTCTTTATCCATGATCCATGAGATGTGATCATCAGTCTATCTTCATAATAGTCTCAATGCTTTAATGTTATCCCACTTTGCAATAAAGCTTGACTACGGATATTTTAAGAATAATGTCTTTATGTTTAATGGGATCTCATGATTAAGTCACACTTAACATTTCATTAAACAGACTAACTATTCTAGGGACTTTATTATTCTGAAAGACAAACATAATAAAGAAATGCCTTTTATTATTAAACAAATAATCCGATACAAGTACCAAAAAGTATTGGCCTCTAGGGCTTACACCAACAATAACGTCCCAAATTTCCCATTAAAACCCTAATCCAGTCATTAACTTAATTAATTAGGATTAATTAAATTCAAACCTCAGAATGAATCCTAGCCCTCCAAATCCGCGCGCGTCAACTCCCTCCTTTTTTATTTAAATACTGGCCATTGGATCTGTTGACTTTTCCATTTAATTTCATTTTAATTCATATTTTTCTTATTTGTTTTGCATATTTATTTTAAAATAGCAAAATTCATTCAAAAATTTTCATTTTTTGCATCATGACTTTAAATATTTTTCTGATTCTGAAAATAATTTTTATTTTATTTTTTGCTTAAAATTTGTATTTTTAAAATATTTAGATGTTTATTTTAATTAATTAATGGAAATTAATTAATTAAAATACCATTTAAGTTTCTAAAAATCACCAAAAAAATCACATTGCATCTTGACACATTTAGAGACATTATCAAACCATTCATACAAATTTCATTTTGGTTCTTGATCCATTTTGACATTTTCTTTGGATTTAGGGTTCTTAAAAATCAATATTTTGACCCTAACATAGAAAAATCTTTTCTGCCTAACCATGAAGGGTTTGATAGTGATTCTTTTTGCATTGCATCCCACATATCATGTAGTTTCTAGGATAAATTGGCATGAATTTATCTTTCATTTTTGATTTGTTTTGCATTTTTCCTTGTGAGGTACCTTAAAACCCAAGCAAACTTAGAAAAATCATAAGTCCTTTAGGGTTTAGCTTCTGACCTTCCCCTTTGGGCAGTGAACTTGTATAGGTTTAGGGTACCTTTGATCCCATTTTCAATTTTTTATTTTGTCATTTGCTTCTGATTTTGAACTTTGCATTGTATCTTGTACATAAACCCTAATCTTTGCCATCATTTGCATTCATCCTTCATATGCTTGCATACATGAACTTGACATGACATTTTGTGCATCCACATCACATATAAGACATCTTAGGACACATTGAAATCATGTTTGATCATCGCATCATCCATTTTCCATGTTATGCATCCATTGCATTTCATAAGTTTTCATGAACTTTCATGCTTCCTTTTCTGTCTCATTTGCATCTTCATTGCTTGTATGATCAACCACATCTCTTGGTATGATTTTGCATCATCCCATAGCATCATTTGCATCATGAATATACTTCTGATTTTGGTTTGCATCCTTGCATTCATTTCATTTTCATTTCATTTCATTTCCTTTTGCTAACTTTTCAGGTAGTAAGTGCTTTGAGAAGTTAATTTGCCCTCACTTCTCATAACCTCTTCTCATCCCTTTTATGCATCATTGCTGCATTTTTACTTGTCAATTAGAGTGAGCTTGCTCATTCATGCTCCTTCTCCTCTTTCTTTCTTCAAGCAACTTATCTTCTTAAGTGAAGTAAGTTGTCTTGCTTCTTGCTGCTTCTTTTCCTTCCATCCTGTTCCTTCCTTGGTGGCTCTCTTGAAGATCTTCTTGCAAGCTTCATAAACCCTAGAAACACCCAAGCATTATCACAATTAGGGTTTGATTAGTCCCCCATTAGTCTTACCTTTGTGTCATCTTTGTGTCTTCTCTTCTCATCTCTTACTCAGGGACTAAACCCTTAAGGCTTTAAGGCTTTGTGATTAGGGTTATGCCATCATCCTTCTATTAGGATGGAGTGTATAACTTTAATCCTAAGTGTTAAACCCTTAAAGTTTTTAAATCCTTTAATAAATTCACTTAATAATCACTAAGACATCAAGCTTGTAACTTGGTCCTTGCATTAGGGTTCTAATTCTTCCTTAATTGGTTAAGAAAAGAATAACCCTAGTGTTAATGGACAAGTCCCCCTCAAGTTGTCTTACAAACCCTAAAATCCATTTCTTAATCTCATCATCAACTAAAATCCACTTTTAATAAAGGCTTTGTTTTGTCATGAGGTTAATCCCTAATCATGGATTAAGTTAAGGAGCCTTCCTCAGCTTAAATGTTCTCATCTATTATCCTTCTATTAGGATGGTGTAATGGGTCCATTAAATCCTTGATTACGGCTTAAACTCATTACTTAACACTAAACAAAAACACCAAAAACATCAAAATGATGGAAAGTAGGTTAATGATCTTAATCCTACATCATGGTGATTAAGTGTGAGGTGTTTACTTCAAACTTAAGGTATTCTCATTACCCCTAATCAGAGGGAGGATGTCATGAGTTTACTAACCCTTGGTTTAGGCTTAAGCTCATTTTCTTATGACAAATTCAAAAAGAAATAAAAGACTGAAAATACCAAAAACGAACAATAATCGTCTCCTCCGAGATTCTTTTCTCACCTCATTCACTCACAAACGAGAACTTGCTTCTTCCGTCTAATGCAAGACAGTTTGCACCTGAGCCAGACAGGTCATACACTTGAGCATAGGCAAGTAAGCAGTTCACAAGTCAACTTATCTCTCATTCTTTTTGAGTCGAACTACGGTGTTCTGACTTCCTCATTGCACGAGAGGATACGTAGGCATAACTTAACAGTTATCGAATAAAAGTCTCTGTCTATTCCCCCCTCTTCCAGCATTATTCTTTAAGCCTCATAGTCTTGAGCTTCACATTCTTTCCTTACACTGACACTCTTTTATTTCACTTCACATTTCTTTTGCACTGACACTTGCATTCTTTTCCAGCTTTTGCATACAGAATAACACTGACACTACCCCTTTTAAACACAAATCTTTCAAGCGTGGATCCCGTCGAGTACGGCGGACAATCTGGGTGCTAATACCTTCCCAGGTTGTAACCAACCCCCTTTCTCAGTTTCTCTTGTTCGCAACCGTCTTATCCATCTTTTCTTAGGTTTATGCAACATTACCTTTCCCGCAGGATAAAAATGCCTAGCTGGAGACTCTTTTCATTCTTTTCTTTCGCCGACCGTTCGCGTCTGTACCCCTTCTGACCAGGTGTCATTCGGTGGGAGCGACAGCTTGGCGACTCTGCTGGGGACCCTTATATTGCAACCAGGGCTTCTGGTTCTTTTTGTGGGTTCCTCCTAGCGCTTGTTTGATTTGTGTTTACTGGGGTGTTATGTGCTATGTGTGTTTATTTATTTTGTTTTATTTACATCTTTATGTACAACTATATTTATTGCTTTCTTTACAGTTTTGCATATTTCATACTGTCATTTGCTGGATCTGGTTTGCTATTTTGATGGGTGGGATTCCATTGAGAGATTAAGGTCCTATACCTAGATATGAGGTATATGACAGAATATTGGACGAGATTGCCGAAAAGTTAAGATCTTTGGAATCTCATAATTCTTTGGGATTCGATGTGAT